>CM067368.1:49981640-50026640 GCA_034401795.1 Chaetoderma sp. LZ-2023a
ACTAGGAGCATTTGCTACAAATTCTGAACAGTTATGTCTATCATATCTCCTCTTGAATGGCGGTAGTATAGGGATGGAAGATTTAAAATGTGTAGCCTGTGTACGTATGTAAGGTATTTAGTGCAGGTACCATTCTCGTTTCTCTGCGCTGTACAGCTTCTAGAATAGCACAATCCTTAATGAGTAAGGGCGACCAGGCACCATTTCCGTATTCTAGGATCGGTCTAACAAGTGATGTATAAAGCTTAACACGAGCTGGCCCATCTAAGTATGTACATGTATATGATCTTCGTATTGGCGCTAAAATTCTATTTGTTCTGTTAGCCTGGTGTTGCTTCAATTTTAAAGTTTTGTGTTCACACTATGTAGCAACAGCTCCCAGTCAAATTATTTTTAAATTATTCAACAGTTTACATGTACATATACCTGAAACACACACATACACACACGCACGCACATACACGTCCGCGCACGCAGGCATGCACGAACGCATGCACGCACACGCACGCACGCACGCACGCACGCACGCACGCACGCACGCACGCACGCACGCCACACACACACACACACACACACACGCGCGCGCGCACAGATGTGCGCGTACACACGGCGGTGGGTGTTGGGGCCAGCATAATTCCCACATTTCCTTGAAAACGTGGGGATAACAATGGCATACTTACGGAAATCGTAAAATTCTACACACAACTTTAGCCGTTGCGTCGCTGAAATTAGTATCACAGACAGTACCCCATTCACTATATCTGTAAATCTCAAGACGACCTTCAGTCGGGCTTGTGCCATTTACCAGACGGATACCAGCACCTGTGGATATGTATATATTGTGACTATATTACATACGCGGATGCTGAGGTCTGAGTGAATAAAATACACAGAGGATATCACACGAGTTGAAATTTCGTATTTCAAATTGATCACGCATCTTTAGTATTCTGAATTCTGCGGCTGTAGTAGTAGAAACATTCTACAGCTGCAATCAGTCCTTCTTCGCTTTTGCCCATTATCTCTTCTCCTCAGCCGAAATTCGTAGCTTCCTCAGGTCGATTCTTGACTTGAGTGTACCGAGTTCTGCTTTCTTGAGTTCACCTCGTAGTACGCTTAGCAGATTTAGGCAATGCTGGCCTCTACTGGCTTTGTATTTTCTGGCTCCGAGTAGGGGGAATTCCAAGGCCCTCTGTGCTGTGTCTTTTCTGGCATCCTTAGTACATGGCCAAACATGGGCCTTCTTTGCCGGGCGACTTTGACAGACAGCGGCGACGTATTACATATCTTGTATAGTGCATCGTTGGAAATTATGCTCTCTGACCATCTGTGTCCACTGATGGTGCGTAGATGTTTGAGGTGGCAGGCGTCACGTTTAGAGATACCTTTGGAGCTGCCCAGCTGTTACAGTTATACACCATCAAGGATACGCAGACTGCATTATATAAACGTGGTATTTTTTTATCAAGGGCATCTTTGATCTACGAATCCATAGCTTCCCATCACGCAACGTGCAGCAATGTCAGCAGTACTGTAAAAGCAGTGAGCCCAGGATTTTACTTTTCCTCCATGGTTTCGCTGCCACGGAGTGGATCGTCATTTTCTTTAGTTTCATGCTTTGTAGATAGGTATATGTGACTGAACTCTGTTTTGGATTCATTCATAAAGAGATTCTCAATTTTTAGTTTGCTTGCAGCTATTGGGAGCAGTTCGTCAAGGGGTTTCTTTTCCTCGTCTATGAACTCCACATCGTCAGCATATTACATCTCTTTCAATGCGGCAGCAAGGTAACAGGTGAAAAGCACAGGGGATAGACCATCTCCGTGTGGGGAGCCGATTGATGTCTCAAACTCTACAGACTTGACTGACTTGACTCGTACTCTCAGCTTGATGTCTGCAGGTAGCTGCCTCACTAATCGTAGCTCATTTTCATTGCAACTGGCCTGGCGTAGTACACGTTTATTATTATTATTATTATTATTATTATTATTATTATTATTATAAGTGTTGTTGTTGTTGTTGTTGTTGTTGTTGTTGTTATTATTATTATTATTATTATTATTATTATTATTATTATTATTATTATTATTAATCAAAATGCTTACCACATTTAATGCTAACATCGTTGTTATGGTCACACACTCTAGCATCAACACGCTCGTAGAGGCAATCATCTAGCTTTGACTTATATCCTCTGCACCTTACATTTGCCATAGCTATTAACCCGGTGCCTTTGCCAAATGGCACACCTAGCAATGCCTCTGCACCATCAGGTCTGTAACAAGACAAGTAATGTTAAATAATAAAATAATATTCAGTGCACACAGTAAAAGCATGCCCATGTTAATTGGCAGTTCACTGCTCGTAGACAAGTATATATTCGATTTCTAAATATAGCTCGGTTCTGAGGAACCATCATTAAACAGTGGCAAGTCGATCATAAAAGCGTGTGTGCCCCTTTAATATAGACATATTTTCAGAAGATATGAGTTGCCTGCTGATTTCTGTGCACTTTACCGAGCATGAAAAAATCAATAGGCATCTAATATCTCGTGGAAATATTTCTCTATTTAATAAAATATGCGAAACTTAAAGTGCACTGTCGTTTAGTACCAAACAACCGTCTCTTTTCGGGATCATATTTACATACTGTGGGACTACAAATAATAAGCAATACTTATAAAACATGTCTCCCTGTAAATAATGTATGGATATTTGCAAAAGTTCTAACTCCAATGTAATTACTAAGACTGCTTAATACTATGACCATTAAATTAAAGCTTACGTGGCGATTTAGGGACGATGGAGATTAGGTGTTATCGCTTATCAGTAACAGTTCAATTGCCACCAATGTGCCTACAAAAACATAGTCTTAAAGCAATTGAGAGATCTCTTTCTAACTTTGCCCTCGCCCATTTCTAGCTGCAATCTGCCCACATTGTACGCACGTTTAAAATGATTTTAACACGTTGAGCGCTGAATTACAAGGATTTTAATTTTAAAGGAACTATAAAAGGAAACTTAGGCATATTTTGATGCAAAAATTGTGTTGGAGTTGTGGCTATCTATGGCACCAACACCTCTCGGTCAAATTGGCGTAGAAAATTCAACAGAATGTTTATTAGGTTGTAAATTCACCACAAAGAACCACATTCAGACACATACTGTCGGACCGTTGCAACCTTTATGATGTATTGACGTCAGTTGATGTCCGCTAATAAGTGATAAAATATGATCATTACAAGTGGGTGACAGATCAGACAGCTCCACACAGGAACTATCAGAGATAAAACACCCGTGCTCTACAAGCTTTGTCACAATTTTCGAATTTTCTGGGGTTTTTTATTCCCCGGATTTTTTTCGGATCACGGCAAAAAGTTATGGAATCCTAGTATACGGTCCCCACCCTTTCATGTGTTAAATTTGAGCCAAGACCAGTAGTTTCCGAGATATCCACAGATGAGATCCAGAATTTGATCAGAACCGAATCCTGGTTCTTTTGACCCTGATCACAGCATGTCTGGAAATCCTCTTGGACCTCTAGCTCCTTCGATGTGTACAAATTTGAGCCAATTCGGATCGGTATAAAATAAATCAACAGAGATGACGTTTTTCAGGAAGCAGATGCCGATAGCCCTACACGTGCAGAAGCAGCATAACTCAGTAAATATACTTTCTAAAGAAATATCACGCACCGAGGTCAGGAGAAATTTCGTCCTAAACGATGTGATAGATATATGGAATAAATTAAGTGAAGGCACACACCAAATGTCTAGAGATTTGTGAATCAACTAGAGCTGACGTGACAATGGTGTTCTGAACGAATCAAGACAGACAGACAGACGGACAGGCAGACACGATTACAATACCCTCTTCCCCTTACAGGACGATGGTAATAAATATCAACTCACGAAAATCCTAACATTCTACACGCATCCGTAGCTGCTGCAAAATCGCCATTATAATCACAGATAGTGCCCCATTCATATGATCTGTAAGTCTCAAGACGGCCTTCAGTTGGAAATTCACCGTTCACTAGTCGAATGCCACGATCTGTGGAAATGTACATTGTTATGATACCTGAACTATTGAACCATTTCCACAAGTATATAGGATGATCTTATGTGAGTATCATTTCGTAAACTAACCACATATTTGGTTGGCGAAGTGCAAATATAGAGGGTCGCAAATGAGTTTGCATTTCCAATCAAATTTATCACACTCGTTTAGTAAGATCTCATTTGGAATGAGCTTTCGCGCGTTCCAAATCAGATCTTACTAAACGAGTGTCATAAATTTGATAGGAAATGTCAATGTGTTCGAGATTTTATTTATTACATAAGCTATTATTTGGATTGCTTACGTCGACTCTGTTTATTTTCTTATAAACTTTGCATCATTTGTCGGCCTCTGTAGCGCTTTACTACTGAGAATTTATACCAAATGCGTAAGAAATCTACTGACAAAAGCTACATTTTATGATCTCAGAATTAATATTACTCTTGATAGATCATTAGAATTAAATCATCATATTTCAGCACTAACAGGACAATTCACATGGTTCGTAATACAATAAATTACCCCTAGGAAATCAATGGACCGTTCCATTTTTAGTTATGCCCCGCCCATCACTAGCTAAGCTCCACCCACACCTCGCCGTGTTGGGATTGATCGATCCGCGAATGCCCTAGCTATCAATTTCCTGAAAACTATACAGGGAAGTGGTTGAATATTTTGTAACTAATTTGACTGGGTTCTGTTGCTGCCTAAATAGTAAAAGCAAACAATTTGTACAACAACGCATAGACCGTCTTCAAATATGCGTTCGTGACGTACTTATCGACGTCATTCATGACATTCTACACATCACGCAGTTCATTATGACGTCATATGATGGGTGAGTACTTTAGAAAGGTGAATTGGTAACACGGCTGGATAAACTTGTAGTCTTTGTGTGATATCGTTCAGGCTAATGATCCCTTATCACACACTGTACACATAATTAATGCTGGCTCGGTAGTTGCGAGGTTGACTCACAAAGGCAATGATTTCAAATCCTGCCTCTACTTAATGAGTATCATGTGTGAATTGAAACCGTTCTTGGAGAGAATGAGCTTCATGGTGTGTGCATAATTCATTAATCATAATCCATGATATATAATCAATTTTTCTCTGGCAAAAGTCTCATTCCCTTTGAAAAATTGAATCATGTTAATTTTTAAAACTCAATGTATACTGAAATCAGACTGTCGTTCATATTTTGTGCTAAAGGTAGGCGATGCCACATTTAAATCTTTTTGTAATTTGTGTTGCAATTGCAGTTGAATGTCAACAAAGTATTTCTACATTCATACATACTATTTGGAGCCGGATTAAGCCTATTTCGTGCCCAGGACTAATTGGTTGTGGGGTTCCATTTCGACTGGGCCAAGGGTGGAATGGCGGGCTACTGCTGCTGCTGCTGCTGCTGCTACTACTACTACTACTACTACTACTACTACTACTACTACTACTACTACTACTACTACTACTACTACTACTACTACTCAACCCAAATTTCTGTTGAACATTTTGAAAATAATTTGACTAGGAGCTGCATGGCGCTGCCAAGGTAATACCTGCTTCCAGTGATATTGTTTTCCAAATATTCAACAGCCTACGTATATCATGACTGTAATATTGAGATAATGGGATTTGAGGGGCAAGTGATCAGTTTTTGAACCTAGAACATATTTGACATCAGGGAAATTATCCTGCTCATCCCCTTCCTCTGCCCTCCGCAGTCCTCCTCCTCCTCTGCCCTCCTTTACCATCCTCCTCCTCCTCCTTATCATCATCATCATCATCATCATCATCATCATCATCATCATCATCATCATCATCATTATTGTTGTTATTATTATTATTATTATTATTATTATTATTATTATTGTTATTATTATTATTATTATTATTATTATTATTATTATTATTATTCAGACCGCTTACCACATCTCACACTGACATCTCTATCATGGCCACAAGCGGGATTAACATTGGCCTGACACTGATCTAAGCTTGTTTCTTTTCCAGTGCAATTTACAGCATCCAAATATATTGAGCCGGTACCTTCTCCAAAATGTGCGGCTGGTAATACTTCTGCACCTTCCATTCTAAAGCAACAAGAAATAGTATTCTCCTTATAAAGAGGTTGGTTCGTTAAACCAGTTCTTTCATTTAAAGGAGATTACAAAGGAGAATTAGATTTCAATAAAACCGCCAAATTATAAGTTTTACCATATTTTATATTTTGAAACGAAATTCACAGATTTTCACAAACTCATTGTTAAAATTTCGATTAAAGTTATGAAATATAATCAGCCATAAAATTCACGTGATGACTTCATCGCGTGAATCGTTAACCACGTGGATTCAGATTACTCAAAGCACGTGTTTTCAGAGTGGAAGAAACTGACGTATAGGCTACAGTTACAAAGTGGAATATCAGTTTTGATTCAAGCTTTGTTTAACAAACACTAGTGTTTCTCTTGCATCTCATCAAAACTGTATATGATGATGTATGAATGAATGAGCTTTTGTGAGCTATCAATCAGCAACAACAACAAATTATTCACACGATGACGCCATAATATCACAACAAGCATTCAAGCGATGACGTCACACCGTGATACTGATGAGAAATTGGCGAAATTTACTACTAAGTAAAATATGCAAATAATATATTTTAATTTATTTAAATTATAGAGCCACTTTTTACTAGGGTTGGAATCGATTAATATACTTTGTATCCTGAATTCCAAAAAGTAATTCGTGACGGAGTATAATGCGTCATTATGATTGTGACGTCAACCTACATATGACGTAATTGATTATGACATCATATACTTGAGCGGCAGATCAGATCCTTTCAGTACATAGATGAGATATTGACTAAAATTATACAATGGTAAAATAGAATGATTTATGACTGGGAAAATTCAACAGTCGCCTTTAAATTCATTCCAATTAAAAATTATAATTAAAGGGCTGCTAATCTCATCTCAAATGGTGTATTGTGCCGATAGAGTATGATTTATAGATTCCATATCATTCATATCCTGTCACATTCCCCTATTTGTATCACAATTATCTGCTTTGTAATATCGCGTAAATGTTTAACGGTGATGGCCACCATTTTGTCTCCTCAAGTGATGTCATGTAAGTGCCAATGAATTACATTCTTTAGTATGTAATATGCATCTCGTTGAATATTTTGAAACTAATTTGACTGGAAGTTGTTGCTGCCTGTAGGATTGCCTTTATACCACATTGCCAAACTATATCTTGCACCTCTATGACTGAGCGTATATCACGAGGCAGACAGGATAGGCTTTTTCTGATTGATTAAAATGTAAATCATGACAGCCATCATAGGCTGTAGAAATGTAGCCACATTTAGCTACTAAAGCCTGAATATATTTCGATGTCGGCATGATAAAAAGCTAAAATATCAGGAATGGATTACGGGTGGCAAATTCTATCACCTGAATGGCTAGTTTAAGATTAGGTGAGATTTCCTTTAAAAGGATTACATGATAAGCAAGTCATCAGGACATTTATTTGAGACAATAATTTGGAAACAACACCATGTGGGCGTGCGCAGGAGCGTGCATGCATGCGTGCGTGCGTGCGTGTACTCACGGAAATCGTAATATTCTACACACGACCGCAGCAGCTGCCTGATCAAAATTGGTATCGCAGACGGTATCCCAGTCATTAGAATTGAAGCGGTAAATCTCAAGCCGACCTTCATTATTAGTTTTACCATCCTCTAACCGAATGCCAGGACCTGTGGAGGTTTACAGTATTGTCACACACGAAACTGATCTATTTACCCTTGCCCCAGTGAGGAGAAGAGGGTATTGCGATCGTGTGTGTGCGCGTGCGTGCGTGCGTGCGTACGTGACGTGTGTACTCATCCGATTTGGCTCAAATTTTACCAGAAAGAAGGAGGTTGTCGACCAAGACGATTTCCAGACTTTGGCTGTCATCCAGATAAAAGAGCCTAGATCCGGATCAGATCAAATACGGGATCTATGGATATCTCGGAAACTGCTCGTCGGATTTGGATCAAATTGCAATTCACCTTTGCAAAGTATACATCCATCATCTGACCTCGCATGATGTCATAATCAGCTTAACGCGTGTATGATGACGTCACAATCATTACGTCACAAAGGGTTCCATATAGATCGTCATTAAATCTCAAATAGTCCGACCCATTGTATGAATTGTATGTCTTTGTAATTCGTTGCTATTTAATAAACATGCTGTTGAATATTTTGAAACAAATTTGACTGGGCGATGTTGCTGCCTTAGGCAGCAGCATCACCCAGTCAAATTAGTTTCAAAATATTCCACAGTTTCCTGTGTAGTTTTTTGGAAATTGATAGTCAGGGTGTTCAGAGATCAATCGATCTCAACACGAGCGAGGTGTGGGTGGAGATTAGCTAGAGACGGGCGGGGCATGGCTGAAACCGGAAAGGTCCATTGTATATAATTCAGGAATATTTGATAAAAATAGGCGCAGAAATAAATAGGCTTTTGTTTAAATAGAGGGACATATGCCTATCTATGCCCCGCCCCTTTCTAGCTAAGCTCCGTTAACTTTGCACGTATGTTGAAATGAAGTAATATATGTTGAACCCTGACGTAACAGAATACCAATTTCAAGGCATCTGCACATGAAAGCTGTTTAGTATTTTGAAACTAATTTCTCTGGCGTTTGTTGCTGCTCGTGATAAAAACTTTTCCCATTCATATTAGCTTTAAAAGCTTAAGTCATTGTGATTTCGATGTCAGTCTACATGCCACGTGATTGATAGTAGTAGTAGTAGTAGTAGTAGTAGTAGTAGTAGTAGTAGTAGTAGTAGTAGTAGTAGTAGTAGTAGTGGTAGTAGAATAGAAGCAGCAGCAGCAGCAGCAGCAGCAGCAGTAGTAGTAGTAGTAGTAGTAGTAGTAGTAGTAGTAGTAGTAGTAGTAGTAGTGGTAGTAGAATAGAAGCAGCAGCAGCAGCAGCAGCAGCAGCAGCAGCAGCAGCAGCAGCAGCAGCAGCAGTAGTAGTAGTAGTAGTAGTAGTAGTAGTAGTAGTAGCAGCAGCAGCAATAACAGTAACAGCAGCAGAAGCAGCAGTGGCAGTGGCAGCAGCAACAGCAGCAGTTAGATAGCTTACCACATCTTATGCTAAGATCATAATTATGTTGACATCGTTTAGGATTAGGATCTTCGAATCGACACTCATCTACTGTTGCCTCCTTTTCATTACACCAGAGTGAAGCTATAGCTATTGATCCAGTGGCTTTTCCAAACGGTATGCTTCCTCGTATTATTTCTACATCATCGGTACTATGACAAACATAAATTGTGACAAACCTGTCTTTAAATTTGCAAGGCGAAACTGGACAAAACTACCATGTGCAGTGCACTTTACGAATGTCCATTTGTAGGCCAAGAGTAGACTAGTTTTGAACATTGGGATACTAACTACGTAGTGTTGACTTCTCTAGTATGCCTGACAAATAAATCTGAATGATCTGAGCACTGTGTGTGCGTGTGCGTGTGCGCGCGCGCGCGTGCGTGTGTGTGTGTGTGTGTGTGTGTGTGTGTGTGTGTGTGTGTGTGTGTGTGTGTGTGTGTGTGTGTGTGTGAGACCAGCCACACCTCTTGAAAGAACAGCATGGCAGAAAAGGGCTGAATCCGTAAGGAGGAAGCTGGTCATCGTGAGTCGGCTCCTTTTATACCCTCCCGCTCGTGGACCGGAAGTGGGTTGGGAAATGGGCACCCACATGACCATATCCATGCTCAAGGGACAGTCAGTTCTTTAGCAGTGGATCATGCACTGCAGAGACCAGAGCGAGCACCTGAACGCCAATGCACCGATGCCCAATACGCACCGGCAATGTTGATACGGAGTTGCTCCTTGCACTGTCTAACACAGACACCAACACCACTAACGCTGCCCAACAAATGGGCACCTACATCCCTGCTCAAGGGGCGGCCAGTTCTCCAACAAATCATATGGAGGATGAGGAGGCAGAAAGAGTGTCACTGGATACATCAGCTCCACATTATGGAGCCAACAGGCATCAACAACTGCCCGGTCAGCATGTTGTTAGTACCCTAGCTTTGAGGATTTACCACTGGAATCTTATTCTCCTTCTTTCCGTTAACTCTAATCATGGCAAGAGCAATGTGTGTAATGCTTAGTGCTGTGGTTAGCCAACCTAAGTACCTGGCTTGGTACTCATGACTCACCTCTGCGCCACTTTGAGACCCAACACTTAGTCTTCAGCTGGTGACTACTGGAATAACTGGCTTGATAAGAGAGCTAATCATTCCGGGGGGTTAATTTTCAAAAATAGTATTCTCTTGACCTGCAAATGGAGAGTCAGCAAGCAAATATTTTGATCGTCTTGACCCAATTTTTCGGTCAATGGGTTAAAGACGGCTTTGTACATATTTGATACAAGTATTTGTTTCATGCAATAGGTGTTCTAAGTCTGGAATGTATCTGAAAGTGTAGTATTTTACTTCTGCTACGTCATAAAATAAACAGTCCTGACGGTTCATTAAATAATTCCAATACCCCATATAAGAGTTCATTAATGCGGACTTCTAATATATTGAGTGTCCAAACATTGTCCAAGAATAATGATATATCATGCCATGGTCTTCTAAATAATAATAATGATAATAATAATAATGATAATAATAATAATAATGATAATAATGATAATAATAATAATAATAATAATAGCAGCAGCAGTAGCAGCTTTATCACTGAATCTTTTTATAATATCGCTACTAGTAATAGATTTGAATTTTTAAGCGATAATTGTTACGAAATGCACAGCGATATCGCATCCCGCTGTGACAAAGAAGTGGGAGATTCAGAATTAGGCCTATGTCCTGTTTTCATGCCACAAACTACGCTCATTCCTGCTGTAACTTGTACTGAAATTCGTACCAACACATATGATAATGACACTACTACTGTCATTGATAATGATTGCGTTGTAATTGCTGGAAATGGTCTTAGCTTTACGTTGACAATCTAGCGCAAAGTAACATTGTCGGCATGAAAGATAACACTGATTCCTGCAAGTATAATAATAATAATGATAATAATAATAATAATAATAATAATAATAATAATAGTAAAAATAATAATAATAATAATAATAATAATAATAATAATAATAATAATAATAATGATGATGAAAATGATAATAATAATAATAATAATAATAATAATAATAATAATAATAATAATAATAATAATAATTTCATTAACGACCTAAATATTATATCATATTGTCATACAAAAAGGGCATCCAATCTAAGCACGCCTATAGCTGCTACTAATCCGCTTGACCAATGGATATGTCCCCCTGATTTTATCAGATTAACTGCACGACACGACCGTAAAACATTTAGCATAAATACAAAAGGCATACGTATAGGTCATTTAAATGTGCAACAACTACTACCTAAGATAAACCAATTAAAAATAATTATGGAAAAGTGTGAAAGAGCTTGAAATTTTCGGTACTACTGAGACTGCCCTAAGTAGCATCACCACAAATAATTTAATCGACATTAGTGGTTATAATATTGAGCGGAAAGATAGGGTAAATCGTAATGGAGGCGGCATCATAATGTACATCGAAGAGGATCAATCGTATTGTAGGAGAACTGAGTTAGAATCTATGTCATTGGAGGCACTTTGGATCGAAATAACGCCGTATAAAATGAAATCATTTTTACTTGCCTGTGTATATAGACCTTCGGACTCCCCGACTAGCTGGACAGACGAATTTGAATCTTTACTGGATGCGGCATATCTACATAACCCAGACATTATTCTGATAGGCGATTTCAATATAGATTTCCATTTACCCATAACCGGAAAATGGCAAACCTTGATGAATACATTTCACCTTGAACAATTAATTGATAAATCAACCCGAATCACAGAGACGACATCTACTTTAATAGATCATATATACTGTACGGATAAAACCAAAATTACGTCTGCGAGTGTAGGTGATTTGGCGCTAAGTGACCACCACCCCACCCCGTCTTTGTTATTCGCCACTGTTCCATACATAGAACAAATACCCACCATTCTATAAAATATAGATGTAAAAAGAAGTTTGATAATAGTAAATTCATTCAAAATTTATCGGAATACAAATGGGAGATAATTAATTTAATTAGCGATCCAAATGAAGCGTTAAAATTATGGCATGAAACATTTCTTAGTATTCTAAACAAACACGCCCCTATTATTGAACGAAGAGTAAAAACATATCACCAACCAGGCTGGCTAAACGAAGAAATATTACAAACAGTCAGAGATCGAGATTATTGCCATAAAATCAAGGATATGGTCAAATATAAACAACTGAAAAATAAAGTAATGTCTCTCATA
Organism: Chaetoderma sp. LZ-2023a; assembly: GCA_034401795.1. Taxonomy (NCBI): domain Eukaryota; kingdom Metazoa; phylum Mollusca; class Caudofoveata; order Chaetodermatida; family Chaetodermatidae; genus Chaetoderma; species Chaetoderma sp. LZ-2023a. Next base: position 49,994,113 of record CM067368.1, read on the forward strand.
GAAAATTCAAAACGGCAACATTTTGGCGTACAATTAGTTCAAAATAAAAATAACCCGGCAAACATATGGAAAATAATGAAAAGTATAAATCCGCAAACTAACAAAATCCCATTAACATTAATCAATAAGGACGGAAATCAGATTAGAAATAATGTGCAACATTGTGAAATGTTCAATGAATATTTTGCTACAGTTGCTTCCGATCTGGCAAATAGCATAAATAATCAAGCGTATGCCATATCTGAGAAACTTAAAACCCATATCAAAGTTAGAGTGCCCAAAGAAATCGAATTTACAATACCCCCGATAACACTGGATTACGTTTACGAGGAAATCAAGCATCTAAAAACAAATAAGTCAGCGGGATATGATGATCTAAACGCCCATTTTCTAAACCTAGCTACACCAGTTATTACCCCATCAGTTACCGCCATCATAAATAAAAGCATAGACACTGGTATATTTCCTACTTTGTGGAAATATGCTAAAGTAAAACCACTACACAAGTCAGAAAATAAACGCGAGGTAAGTAATTACAAACCCATTTCTATTTTATCTATCTTATCCAAGATAATTGAAAGACATGTACATAATTATTTATATAAATTTTTGACAGCTTATAGTCTGTTGTATGAATCCCAATCCGGCTTCAGGCCAAAACATTCCTGCGAAACTGCGCTTTTAAAATTGATAGAAAACTGGCGATTTGCTGTTGATAAGGCGGACTTTGTAGGCGCTATAATGATAGATTTTAAAAAAGCGTTTGACCTTGTTGATCATAAAATATTAATACAAAAATTAGACGTTTACAAGTTTGACAAGCTTGCGTTAAAATGGTTCACTTCCTATCTCGAACATCGGCAGCAGTATGTGTCAATCTCAGACAAAATATCTGGATTTCGCCCCGTAACAGTAGGCGTTCCGCAAGGCTCTGTATTGGGTCCGTTATTATTTATTATTTACGTTAATGACCTCCATCTCGGTATTAAAAGTAATGTTGATATGTACTGTGATGACACAACGATGTATTACAATTCTGATAGCGTAGCAAAAATAACCGACAGACTAACAGATGATATGGCATCCATCCAGACATGGTGTCAAAATAATAAAATGATTGTAAATACAGACAAAACAAAACTACTTATGATCAACACCAAGTCTAAGCTAAATCAGATTAATCAAAAAGATATTAAAATTCATACATGTAACGGAGACATAGGCAGCATAGCCAATGCAAAACTTCTAGGATTACATATAACTAACAATCTATCATGGCAACAACATATTGGCAAACTCTGCAGTAAAATAGCATCACTTATTTTTATGTTGAAGAAAAACAAGCAATATATGAATGTAGATGAACGAAACTTGTTTTACAAATCTTACATACTATCACACATCGATTATTGCTCCCTGGTTTATTGCGCCGGTACACCTACACTACTTGTAAGCCTAGAAAAATTACAGAAACGCGCCGCTAGAATTATTTTAGATGTCCCTCACAAAACCCCATCAAAACAGTTATATGAACGATTGAAATGGACTCCGTTAGCGCAACGATTGACTACAAAAACAAGCACAATGACGTACAAAGCACTCAATAACATAACACCTAAGTACATTAGCGACCTATTCACCCCTATTGAAGAAGCGCATACACTGCATCTACGCTCAAAAACTTATAGTCATTTAAAGCCTCCAAAAATAAGAACTGATTACGGGAAACATAGCTTCACATACACTGCAACTCAGATATGGAATTCGCTACCCCCTAGAACTGTTACAAGTCCGCAAACACTCTGTTCTTTCAAACGAAATATACACAACCATATAAACATGACATAATTTTCTATATGTTAGGTTTACAATGTTTGCGACTAATTTAGAAAAGAAAAGTCATGTATGTTTAGAGTATGTTGGGAGTGCGTGAGTGCGTGCGAGCGTGCGTGACTGAGTGCGATTGGTTGTATGCTTCTTTGAGTTGGATGAGTATGTTTGTGTCCGTAAGACTAATACAAATAATAATAATATTAATAATAATAATAATAATAATAATAATAATAATAATAATAATAATGATAATAATAATAATAATAATAATAATAATAATATCAATAATAATAATAATAATAATAATAATAATAATAATAATAATAATAATAATAATAATAATAACGTACATTTATTAGATTAAAATGTCTGCATACGATATTGTATGCTTTTGAACATGGTGTAAATATTTATTATTCACATTTTCTACATATTTTTATATCATCTCGCACTGCACATATTGCACTGATCATTGTTGTTTTTGTGAGGGCATCTGGGAGAGCAGGTTATCCTGAAGATTTTACCCTCAATAAAGAATGATTATTTTTATTATTATTATTATTATTATTATTATTATTATTCCAGCTTCTTAGTCAAGCATCTGATGCCATAATCAACTACGCGATGTGTAGTCTGACGTCATAATTATAGTCCGTCTTGAACGCTTAATAGTCTGTCAATAGTACGAATTTGACGTCTTTACTATTTAGCCTAATAAACATGCTGTTGAATATTTTGAAACTAATTTGGCTGGTCGCTGTTTTTGCCATAGGCAGCAACAGCACCCACTCAAGTTAGTTTCAAGATATTCAACAGCTTGTCTGTACAGTATTCTGGAAATTGAAATTCAGAGAGTGTGGGCCACTGCAGGGATCGACCGATCCTAACACGGGCAAAGCGTGGGTAGAGCTTAACTAAAGATGGGCGAGGCAGAGCTAAAACCATCGTCCTATTGCACGATCCTCGCCTTCCTGCTCTGCTCCCAGATCGAGTACTGTGCTTGCAGGCCTTTGATATCTGCGCTAAGTTAACGAAACATCGTACATATAAACGAGCGCGGGATCATCGCCAATGAAATTGCTCGATAAGAAATAAATGATTACCTGATTGATGGACGGCAGGCCCCAATCGTAACGTTACTTCACATAGTAAGTGATCATAGATCTGCAGGTACGGCCACATAGAGCGTAGCTATATGAGCGGGCGTATGTTATTGCGATGGCTAAAAACTGGAATCCTCCATTGTGTGTTTTAAAACTGTTTATGACCTCATTATTTGTTTTCCCCAACAATCCCTTACAAGTCTTACATACGTAAAATAACATATACTTTATGATATATTTAATATCATGTTTAATATTACTAAAAATAAGTTGACTGGGGGCTGTTGCAACAACAAGCTCCAATCAAATTAATTAAAAACTATTCAACATTTTTCTGGTCTTGAAACCTGAGCCACTGAAATTGTCAAGGGATAAATGGCTAATGAATATGACTTGGAAGTACGTCGTCACTTAACAGGCATATTATTTATTGATGACATCGCTAAAACATTGTATCTGAAATCCTACTGGCTATTGTAATCCTTTAATGACTAAATTTGATAAAAAATCAAAATATTTGCTAATTGAATATCAATTTTCAGGCCATGAAAAGACTATTTTTTGAAAATTTACCACTGGAATGAATGGCTCGATTATCGGCAGGTTTGGGCGGGTATTGGCATGAAATGGTTATCTCCTCTTGTTTTACCTTAACCCTTCAATCCATCTTGTGTCAACAGAGCTTCAAAATGCTCAAAATGCTATTTCTATCAAGAACCCTTTTCAAGAAAATTAAATTCTTTTCTCAGGGAATGTCCATTTGCAGACAAAACGAATACTTTCTTTAAATTTACAACTGGAATTTTTTTAAATAGCTTTTTGTTGAATTCACAGCTTACCATTGAGATCAATGTTCTTAATTTATAAAACGATAAGAAAGAGTGGTTCAAGCATGAGACCGCCAATTCCCCTCACACTACATATATGGACTCCCGTTTTTGCTACATTGTTAAAAATTTATAGATTTTCCTAATTTTTTCGAATTTTCTGGAAATTTTCGAATTATGACCAGAGTTGTGGAATCCTAATATATCGTCACACCCTTTCTTGCTTTACAATTTGAATGGAATCGAACGGGTGCATTCCCAGATATCCAGGGATCAAGGATTTGATCCGATCTCGATCCAGGTGTGTTTATCTAGTTTATGGCCAGAGTCTGGAAATTCTCTTTCATATTACGATCCATTATTATGATAAAATTTGAGACAAATCGGATCAGGTTTTTTTTTTAAATCCAGCTTCGGATACACAAACACATCTAGACAGTGAGAAAGACAGATAGACCGACCGCGGCGCGATGGCAATAGTGGCATACTCACGAAAGACCTAATGCTCTACACACAACCGTAGCCACGGGGTCAAAGGTGGTATCAGTCTGACAGACGGTTCCCCATTCATTTGATCTGTAAATCTCGAGACGACCTTCTGTTGGGAATTCTCCGTTCACCAGCCTAACGACAGGACCTGTGGAAATGATCAGTCGTAGGCCACTTAGGGGCAAATACGTATCTAGTGAAGATATGATCATACAACCGGAGAAATAATTTATAATGTTTAAAAAACCAGAAACATGTTAGTTAGTACAATTTTGAAAACGATGCAAGAAATATTCGGTTGAATATTTTGAAGTTAATTTGATTGGAAGCCATTGGTGCCTTAGGTGGCAATGGTTTCCTATCAAATGGGGGGAATGCAGTTTATGCCCCGCCCATCTTTAGCTAAGCTCCACACACACTACGCCCGATCGTGCGCGCGATCGACCGATCCGTGAACTCCATGACTAGCAATTTCCAGAAACCTATACAGGTAGGCTGTTGAATATTTAGAAAATAATTTGCCTGGGTGCTGTTGCTGCCTACCTGGGTGCTGTTGCTGCAAATTAGTTTCAAAATAGTCAACGACATGTTTATTAAATAGTAGACATACAATTCGTACAACAACATTTAGTCCGTCATCGATTAAGCATTCGTGATGATCATAGCTACGCCAGTCATGACGCAATTAACTATGACGTCACGTAGTTGATCATAGCATCATATGATTGACTGAGAAACTGGACTCATCAATTAAATCAAAAATGTTCAACTGCGCATTTTATTTTGCTTTGGAAACATGTTAAGTTATTCTGTATTGTACACGTGGTTTCATCTGCTTCACCTGTTACTTATGTTCTGAATGATGGTGCTTTATTTGCTATTTTAAACGATACGTCAATGCAGTTTATTGTCATAGAGGAATCCAGTTTTAGCCAGGCCTCGCCCACTGAGCGTCCAGTCAAATTAGTTTCAAAATATTCAACAGCATGTTTATTAAATAGTAGAGACATACACTTTGTACAGCATGTCTGACTATTAGGAGATAAAGACGGTTCTAATATATCATTTATGACGTAATGATTATGACGTCATACTACAGCTTAGCTGATTATGACGTCATATGTCGTCAGATGATAGAGAGATACTCTGGAAAAGTGAATCACTATGGATCGTCTTTCTCATCTTCTTTATCTTTTCCACCGCAGCTCCCTCTACAGTTTGAATATGTTATCCTACTACCAACGGGCTCCACACAGCTGTTAATTTTATTTTGGATCCGTCTAACGTTTTTACCGTGCCATAAAGGGCCATAGGGGAAATGTATGGGGAATTGTTAGTAAAAGAATTTGAAGTGTCACTACGTTTAGACTTTTTATCGGATTACTAAATATCTGGGTAAGATGTTGAGGTAAAGTGATAGCTCTTAGGGCTCGAATTTCTCAGTTTTCGGTTTTATGACATAAGGTTATTGGCAAGATTAACACTATTTAGCCACCACTAAATGGTTTCAATGTTACTATTTCTTGTTTTGTCCAGAAATAATCCCCCCCCCCCCTAATCGCACAAGTCAATGGCCATATTAATATATATCCCTTTGTCAAAAAAAGCTGAAAACATGTTTTATTTTAAAATCACCACCAAAGTCTATTTTGGTCCAATCGATTTGAAACTTGGTCAACTTTTCGGTCGCATATTTATTTGATTTGACATTAGTTTTAAATTCGATTCATCCAATGTTTTTCACTAGTTCTGCTTTTGCATGCCCAAAGTGAGTACAATAGGAAATGCATAGAAGAGACATTTGAACCACAACCTACAGATTGTACTCAATTGGCTTGAAACTTCCTAGATATGGAATACCAATTCGGCCATACGGTAGAGCAACTGAAAGAGTGGCTAACAACACCACTACTTTTGAGATACACACTCCTTAGCGAGCTTATATATTTCTAGAAAGACAAATTTGGCGCAGCCATAACCTGTCTACAGTACAGCTCAGAAATAAGTTAAAATCGTTCCAAAAACAAAACATAAAACGTACTGTTGAATATTTTGAACATAATGGCCCGTTCCATTTTTAGCCATGCCCCGCCCATCTCTAGTCAAGCTGCAGCCACACCTTGCTCGTGCTGGGATCGCTCGATCTCTGAACTCCCTGACTATCAATTTCAAGAAAACTACACAGGTAAGCTGTTGAATATTTTGAAACTAATATGACTGGGCGCTGTGGGGTTTCAAGGTGTGTGGATGGCCCAATCTCGCTCCAAATGTTGGGTTGTTCCGGGGGGGGGGGGCGGGGGGGGGGCTCCCACTGGGAAAATGTTGAAAGTAGATGCTCTGAGAAGCCATTTCTGCGAGCTTAGTGAAAAACAAATATCTTTCCTTCGCTTCTTAAATCCTACCATTTCCTATACATTTAAGCCTGGTCTAACGACCACCGTTATTAAAGGACCACATGTCTTCAGAGACTACTTCTTTCAGCTTCCACTGGTGGCGATCTCTTACTACAGGTTTGTCTGTAATTTACACCCCACAGTTCAGCAAATCTAACTTTGAGATAAATGTTCAGTGAATTTGTGGAGTTCAATACACCAGCGACCAGCCTAACACATGCATTTTCGGCTGACTGTCTACAATTATATAATCGCCAATTTTCCATTTATTTATATAAACATTCAGTGACCACAACGTTTTAACTTCATCAGAAAGTAAATCTATAATTCAATCATAAAACTGAGATTCAATAACTTTACTGCATATGGTAATCAACATTAACACTTTAACCCTTACAGACCAGGGCTCGGAAGCGACAAATTCTTAATATTGTATGGAAATATTATGGTGCATATTTTCAAACTAATATGGCTGAAAGCTATGTTATTGCATATGAGGAACAGTTTCCAGGCAAATTTGTTTTAAAATAATCAACAGCTTACCTGTTTTGGACTTGAAATTGAGAAACTGGAATTTTAAGAATTGAAGAGTTGAACAAAATCACAAGGTGACAGTCCTCCATTGTTGTGCACAGTGAACTTTTGATCAATTTGAGCTTACTGAATGTCCGTTCACACCCACCGGTGCTTGCTGGAAGAGTTATAGCGATGTGAAGGCCTTTGTACAGCTCTGTAAATGCTATCCATGTTCAGTGGTCTAAAAGATTCTGCAAATTCGATCATTGAATCCAAGGTTTTCTTGCCTCTCTCTCTATCATTCTTTTAGCTTGCTGGATTTCTATGCTCAGATCATCGAGATTCAATTTATAGTGTTCAGCTATGGGGTTGATTATCTCGACATCTAAGAACACTTTTGAAGATGGATCAAAAGCTGATAGGGATCGGAATATACTTAATTGGTCACCAGAAAATCGCCTTTGCAACTCATTCAGAAATTTATCAACAGGAATAAAATGTGTTTTAAAATCATCAGTTTCCAAGGGAAGTCAGGATAATAAAGTCTTTCATATGGTTAAGCACGCTTACTGTTCGCGATATTTATGTATGTAGCCTGTAGACAGGACTTGTAATTTTTTCAACTCAACCATTAACTCAGATTTTTAAAATAGTATCGTATTACGTAACATGTCTGCTGACTGTGGCTGGAGAAAGAAATAGTTTGCTTACGTTTCCTGCATTGCTGTACTTGACTCCAGCAACAATTCTGTATACATCAATAACATATTCATATTGAAGTTTTCGGATCTTCGTATTTCTAACTACTTTATTCTTACTAATACTCGGAGAAGATTTATGACGGTAGATTGCTGCGACAATCTATCTTCTCCAAGTGCCATTAAGATGATTGCTAGCTCGCCTTTTCTGATGTTGGTGAAGATATTTATATAGCAATCTGGGCCTTCTGATGTTGGTGAAGATATTTATATAGCAATCTGGGCCTATCTGACTTATCAGAAGGATGCTCAGGTACGGCACGGTGTTGCTCCGTGCTTCTGGAGTATTCTTCAAACACAACTTAACTCTCTACTTGTATAAATATTGGATTATTTATTCGCTACCCTAATACTGATATAACAAGTAACGACTTTTACTGTCGTAACGAATTATGATAACTTTTAAGCAATGTAAGTATGATACGATTCAATTCAAACAACCTATCTTCTACTACAAATCTATCCTACTCTAACACTAACTCGACTGATTACTCCCAACGGTTGCTGGTATGCTATCAGACTAGCTACTACAATTCACAGTTACTCCAATATATTCACTGTAAATTTCGATAACGAAGCGACGACTGCTCCGGACCCACGGATGATAAAGATTTAAAAGACACGTGCCTCATATATACAATCCACAGTTTCCTACCTCTATTCCTTTAGTTTCTCTGCCACAGAGTTTGACTCGATGCTCCTTGATTATGACGTCATCTCGACTAATCAAACTCTGGGCATCTCTTCTATGGAGATACCATCGAACAGGGTCAAAGCGGTGTTGGCCGGTTCTGATTTGATGCGATCTGTCAGCTAACCAACAACATTATGGTATCTGTTGTTGTAGCATGCCTTTCTATGATTGCCATATAGTTGATATACAAATTTCGATTGTGTTATGAATTCCTACAGGACGCTACAATGCCTCTGTCCTGTCCCTTGCCTATCTTGGATAAGCCTGTAGGAAGCGAACGTTAATAAGCACATGAGCTTTATGATCTCATTGCCAGCTGGTGTTGTTGTACTTGCTTAAGTCAACAACTAATGTCAGTCTGTCACCTATATTCCCATCGATTCCTATCGATTCATTCACTCGATTATTTACTAAACTACTGGCCGAAACGACTGCTGAACATTATAAAAGTGCGTGCCGATCCCACAGCAACAACTTTTCCTCTTCAACTATTGACAGATACCACCAACTCAGAACCGTCGGTCCTATTTCATTCCTAGCTAATACTCAACTCTAGTTTCGATGGGGTTTCGCATCGTTTTCCACGAAACTGTTTAACTGTTTATCAGCAGCACTGGCCGATGTCAACCAGTGCAGCGTCCTACTGCTAATCTAACTTGCTACTACTTTCACTCAGTTCATTAGCCCACCTGGTATCTTCAAATATAAATTTCGCTGATTTCACTGATTTCACTGAAGTCTTACTCGTAAATATAAGACATCTAGCGGGGTCATGACTCCCACAAGACAATCCGATATCTACAATATGAAATATCTTCATGCACAGGTTTAGGAGGGGGGTGGGGTGGTCAAGTAGGGGGGGGGGCAAACTATTTTTGTAGGGGGGCATTTGCCCTCCTTGCCCCCTCCACCTGTGGCGCCGTCACTGTCAACAGCATGTTTATTAAATAGTAGAGACATACAATTTGTACAACGTGTTGGACTATTAAAAGTTAAAGACTGGCCTAATAGAATCATTTATGACATACTGATTATGACGTCATCCTACACGTCGTTTAGCTGAGTATGACGTCATATGACGTCAAATCATCGATTGATACTCTGGAAAGGTGAATTAGATTGGAAGACATCCAATTATGTTCAAAATATTCAATAGAACATCTTTACATCGTGCATTTCTTGTTCATTTTGGAAACATTTACACCTATTTATGAGCTGTAATGTATAGTTATGTTGATGTCTGTAACACAATATTCAGCACCCTTAAAAACCTTTCCGTATTTATATAAAAAGTAATCGTAATTATATAAAAAGTCTTTTTCATCCACTTCCGTGATTCGTCAATCGACGGTATTATTCTGAGCGAATAAAACAAGTTCTTTCTTGAGGTATTCTCATGTTACGGAAAAATCTGTTTTATAAATGAATGCAATACCATTCTGAGCTTATCTAACGTTATTTAAACACACACGCACGTACGATTGGAGGGAGGGGCTATTACTTCCTACAATACGTTTTCATGATTCCATTTACCAACTTGTGACAAGAGAATACCTCTTATATTACAGACTAGTTCACCATGCCAAGTACTACGAGTTTAGGAACACATTTCATGATATTTGTAACAGAAAATAGACATAAATATTTAAACCATCTGGGTAAAAATATTCAGAAATATCTAGCTCCGGCCGCCCTTTCCATCCCCAATATGTTTGTTAGTGACAGTGCCAATGTCAATGACAATGACAATGGTAGTAGTCGTAGTAGTAGTAGTAGTAGTAGTAGTAGTAGTAGCCGCCGCCTCCGTCGTCGTCGTCGTCGTCGTAGTAGTAGTAGTAGTAGTAGTAGTAGTAGTAGTAGTAGTAGTAGTAGTAGTAGTAGTAGTAGTAGTAGTAGTAGCAGCAGCAGCAGCAGCAGCAGCAGCAGCAGCAGCAGCAGTAGTAATAGTGCTTACCACATCGCACACTGACATCTCTATCATGCTCACAAACAGGACTAGTATTGGCTTTGCAATCATCTAGACTACTCTCTTCTCCTCTGCAAATTACACCATCAAAATGAATTGACCCTGTGCCTCTTCCATAATGTGCTGCTGGTAATACTTCTGCACCATCGGTTCTGTAACAGCAAGGAGTAGTGTCAAATACGATCTTAACCACTGATTCTTTGATGAGATACAAAAGGGGTTACTCTATACGAGATGTAGATGAGAGTGTGGGGGTGCGGTCAGGAGCGCAAATATTTTCAGATCGCCGAACATCTTGTTCGGTCACGTGGTAGGTTCGCCCATAGATATCTATGGGCGAACCCACCACATGACCGAACAAAATGTTCGGGGAACTGAAAATATTCTCGCTCTTGAACGCACTATAGTTGTCTTCACAAAGACATTATATTGTATTTGTCATAGTTTTATATGACATACGGCTAGTAATAACCAACCGCCTTTCCTGTCTGACTCGATTGTAGTACTCTCATATGATCACCGTATAAAATTCATCAACTGTAGAGAAATATTGCACAATTCAACTAAAATGTTTGAAAAAATATTAGTCTGAATGGATCATGAGTGTAAAAATCTAGCTGCACAAATATATGAACTTTCGTTCCATATACTGTGAATAATAGAGGGAGTCTGAGGGACCATTTCCAGTAATGCCCCGCCAGTAATACCTAACCTTTTCCAACACTTTGACTTTGACTTAAGATGCTTTGAACCCTTATCTCCCATAACCCATCCCTCCATTATAAAGCTGTACTTACTGATATCGCAATAGTTTGCACACAACTTGGGCAGCTGCATCATTGAAATTATTATCACAGACAGTACCCCATTTCTTAGATCTGTAAATCTCTAGCCGGCCTTCATTCGGTGATTTTCCATCAACAAGCCGAATGGCACGACCTGTGAAAATGTAAGTGTTATAGATGCATAGTAGTTACATAGGCCTCTTCTACAGAATAGGCTAGACAGCATGTACCATGACTTCACTTTCCTCTTCGTCCATTTGTTGTGCCGACGAAATTGAGTCTTGGCTGCGGACAGGTTGAATCGGGAACTGTGTTGTGTATGCTGTCTTGTTAAAGTGTTTGTCTAAATGTCTTTTAAAGGCATTGATAGTTGGAGCAGTGAGCACGGTGTCGGGGAAACTGTTCCAGCGTTTGTTCATCCGAATGCTGAAGGATCTTTTTCTGGTGTCGCTGTTGAAACACTGCTTGTGGAGTTTAACACAATTGACATGGGTTCGATCACCTTTGTCGGATGGTAGAAGGTTTTCAGCATAAACCAATTATATGCCGTACATATATTTGTAGCCCTCCAGAAGGTCACCGCGTAGGCGTCGATAAATTATACTTTAATATAGAAATTTCGGGTGTCTTCAGCTCCGGGATGGTCTTTGTTGCTTTACATTGAACGTTCTCGAGGATGCTTATATATTTCTTGCATAAGGGGGCGAAGTGAACCAAACGACATTTCCATATTCCAAGCGGGGTTGTACTTGACTTTTGTAGAGGAGACTGAATGTGATTGAATTAAGGAAGTCAAAGGACCTGCGGATTATACGGACTAATTTTTATGCTTTGTTGGTTGAACTTTAATGCACTGTCAAGATAGACGCTGTGATCCTTTTCACAGGTAGTTTCATCTAGGATTACAGGCGCAGAGTTTGCATGGAGTACTCGTATCTGGCATTTGTTCCACCTAAGTGCATCACTTTAAATTTCGTAACATTAAATCTCAATTGTCAGTCGTCGACCTATTCTTCCCATAAGGCTCAGATATCGTTGGAGGCTGCTGTGATCCTCCAATGAGGAAATCTTTGAAAACAGTTCGGTGTGGTCCACAAAAATCATACTATTTGCTGTCCACAACAATCATACTATTTGCTGTCCACAACAATCATACTATTTGCTGTCCACAAAAATCATACTATTTGCTGTCCACAACAATCATACTATTTGCTGTCCACAACAATCATACTATTTGCTGTCCACAAAAATCATACTATTTGCTGTCCACAACAATCATACTATTTGCTGTCCACAACAATCATACTATTTGCTGTCCACAACAATCATACTATTTGCTGTCCACAACAATCATACTATTTGCTGTCCACAACAATCATACTATTTGCTTTAATGGGCATGCCTTAATAAAGCAGATGAATAATGTTGGTCCCAAGACACTGCTTTGTGGTATCCCACTGTATACGGGAACCCAGTCTGAGAATGAGCCATTGGCCACTACTCTTTGTATACGGTTATAACGGAAAGCTTGTACCCAGGTTGGGACTCTTCCGTGAATGCCATAGCTCTTTAGCTTACTCAGTAATCTTTGATGTGGGACCGTATCAAATGCTTTGGAAAAATCAAAGTAGATGCCATCAAGTGGTGCTCTACTATCTAATACTTTACTACAGTAGTCTGATGTTTCAAGGAGCTGTGTTGTACAGGACCGGGCATTCATAAATCCATGTTGACAATCTGACATAATGCTTAACATGTGACTCATCTATTTCTGTCTGATAACCATTCCATAGTTTTACTCATGACGGAAGCTAGACTCACTGCTCTGTAGTTAATGGGCAATGCCTTCTTGCTTTTCTTTAAGATCGGTGGGCCATGTCCGCCTTTCCTATCCTGAGGGATAACTCCTTCTTTTAGTGTCACGCTGAACAAAGTTGCTAAGAGTTTGGCAATAAGCTGACTGGTTTATTTTAAAACTCGAGTAACTGACCCGGCCCTTGTGATTTTGATACCGAAAGCTTTTCGAGTCTCTTTCTTACTTCATGTCCTTCAATCAAAATTTGGTAAAGTACATTAAAGTATTTGGGTCATATTGCTCATGTCTTTCCGTGTAATTACATTTGTGAAGTATGAGTTTTGCTCGTCTGTCTTTTCTGTATCAGGCTTGGTTGTTGTACTGTTGCCTAGTTTTAGGTCAGCGACGCCTGAACTGGTTCTCAGCTTGAATGTAACATAGACTGCTTGGGGTTGCTTTTGGATTTCTTGGCAGTGCCATTTTCGAAATCTCTCTTTGCTTTCTTTATCTCCCACGTTAATTGATTTCTTTCGTGTATTACTTGTAGTGTGTTTCGTCTCTGTTGATTCTGAATCTGTCAAAGGCGCGTCTCTTGTTTTTAAATTTCATTTTGATGCTAATAGTCATCCATTTGCTCCTTATCTGTGGATCTTTCCTTATCGTCTTTTGCAGAATACATTTAGCGACTGATTTCTAGGATTTTTGTCTGTATTACGTCCCATGTTTGTTCTGTGTTCTTCACATGCAGTTCTTTATCCCAGTTTATCTTCTCAATCATGTCTCTCATCTTATCGTAAGACCCTCTATCGTAGATTTGCTTTTTGTAATTGCTTGGGTTATTTTGTTTGTAGCAACTCAGTGTGAATAGTAACGTGGTGTGGTGACTTTTGCAGAGCGGTGGTAGTTGTTCAATCGTACTCACCATATTTTCTTCATTAGTTAGGATCCGATATTGTATGTTTGGTTGCTGGTTGCCTCTGCCGTGAGTATAGTCAAACATGTGCTGGTACAGGAAGCTGTCTCTTGCTGACTCACTGAATAGACTTGCTGAGTGGCACGCATCACGCTGTGATGTGCTGTTCTTCCAATTTATTTCTGGGTGGTTGTAATCAATCACAACAAGCACATGGCTCTATTTTAGGTTGGTGGCTTGCTTGAGTAGGTGTCTGAGATGGCTATCATTGGCAAATGTACTGTTTGGTGAACAGTTCACATACCGAATCAGAATTATGTCTGTATCCTTTAGTTTTGCGCAGTTTCAGGTTCAAAACGAGTTTCCATGAAGCTTAGGGGTCTCTTGAGATATATACACACACACCTCTGCTGCCATTTGAATCTATGTTGCAAAGCAACTTGTAATCATCCATATTTAGCTCAGATAGAGTGACTTGGTCGTGACTGTTCTTAGGCAGTACTTCAATAACTGCAATACTGTCTGGGGTATGATCGTGGACCTGTAGCTCAGTATGTTTGCTTAGCAGAGAATCAACGTTTACACTACAGTACTGTTGCGGGGCCGAAACACTTGGTAACAACTTGCGTGATGGTACATCGAAAGTTCTCTTTCTTTTGCTCTGATTCTTAGGTTATGATGTATCTTTCCTTTCTCAGTTCTGCATATTTCTCTTGCCCGAGGCGTGCCATATCCCTATTGATAAATATCTTCCTCATAGTGCTGTTGTTGCTGTGAGCTAGTTGTCTGGCGTTTCTGAATATCTCGTTGTTTGTATCTGCACTGTCTATATCACTCGTAGGGGTCTTGATTTACTGCTTTCTCACCTAGTCTTACAGGTTTAGCAGTGGTCTTTTCTAAGCCAAAACTCCTTTGTACATATACAACTGACTTGATGTTGTCATCTTTCCTTGTTAGTGGGTCATTAGCTTCACTTACCGCTACAATGAAGTAGATTATGGTGTTCCATCTCTCTATATCTTCAAGTTAACTTATGTTGTCTCTTAAGACTGGACTTTTATCTTCTTTCAATATAGCCCTTACTTGACATTTAACACTCGGGCCCGGGTATGCTAACTGTCGTAATCTCTGTAGTTGATTCTAGTGCAGATAACCTCACCTTAATATCCTGGATTTCTTTCTGGAGGTTTTCTATGTCTGTGCCAATTTTTATGTTAACATCCTTATCATTGGCACACACTATTTTCTTTATATTATCAATCCTTTGGTCAAGGTTCCGGGCAACATTTTTAATTGTATGCAATGCGTTTATGGTATCATAGTTGCAGTAACCAATGTCTCTGATTGGTCTGTATTTTTCATGTTTCGTGTGGTCAACTCTGTTTGATGCTTTTCCTTGCGACGGCCATTTTAACTCTGTTGCATGACGTCACCGATAGTATCTACTAGGGACGCTAATCCCGGCAACTAGTTACGGTTTCTGAATGTGTGTAAGTTATGGCTCATTGTGGCTGCTGAACAGATTCTTGATTTAACACAAAAACTGTTCTCGATCAAAATCCGTCCGCACCCGGATTTTAATCCGGACATTATCCTTTTATGCCTTTTATGTGAGAGATCCGTAAAGCTTCATCACTTATCTAATTGATAGAAGGGCATATTTCATTGCTACAGTTCTAGTCAAAAGATTCAACATAACATTGTTTACTACAAACAAGTTTCTGTTTTCGTCTTGAAAACATTTTATCTTACCGCCTCCGCTACTATTATTATTATTATTATTATTATTATTATTATTATTATTATTATTATTCAGATTACTTACCACATCTCACGTTAACATCGTCATCATGGTCACAATACCTAATCATGTTCATATCAACATCGGGTTGGCATGCATCTAGCGTCAACTCATCGCCATTACAATTTACAGAAACCATATGTATTGGTCCTGTGCCCTTTTCAAAATATGATTTACGTAATGCCACTGCGCCGTCGGTCCTACAGCAACAAGAAATAGAGGAATTCGATACAGCACTCAAGCATATGGCGTCATAATCAACTATGTCATAGTAATGCATTATACCTCTATCATGCATATCGAAATGTTCAACACGTGTTTGAATATTTAATAACTTCGTAAACCCGAGAAAGATATACAATTTCACAGATTTTTCGAGGGCCATGACGTCAGTTTGCTTGTGGCGTTATGAATTATGTACCGTACTTTATTATGATGTCAGCTACTTGAGCCACAGATCGGATTCCTCTATTATGTCATCCTTCAACATCACACTTTTATCAAATACGACAATCAGCACATCGATTTCAAATTGATTCATAACCGCACTGATCATACTAGAAATGCTTGTTTAATTGAATGATTCCATCCAGCCGATATTCACAATATAGGAATCCAATCAATCAATCAATCAGTCAAACAGTCAACTAGGCGCTACTAACAAGTACATACCTATGCCAACCGCGTTTTAAAATCTTATAACTGTAATTAACTGATTTTAATACCTTATCCAATTTTTAAACCCATCTTGTGCATTGCAAACATTGTGGAATAATATCGAAACTGGATTCCCAGAGTATACTGAAGAAGACAAAGATGAAGAAGAAGATTAAGAAGAAGATTAAGAAGAAGAAGGTGAAAAAGAAGAAGAAGAAGAAGAAATATATGACGTCACACTATATGACGTCATATGTAGGCTGACTTCACAATCAAAAATCACAGAAATGCTCCGAACCTGAAATATTCTGTCAGTCGTACGAATTATATGTCTTTACCATTTAATAAAAACTATGTTGAATATTTTGAAACAAAAATGGACTGGCCGCTGATGCTACCGTTGGCAGCAACCGTTTCCAGTCAAATTAGTTTCAAAATGTTCAATAGGCATAATTACCATGAAATTGGAAATTTATCAATTCACTTAATTACTTACAGAAATCCTAATATTCTACACACAACCTTAGCGTCCTCGTCGCCAAAACTAATATCACAAACAGTACCCCATGCTCCCGATCTCAACACTTCAAGGCGTCCTTCACTCGCCGTTAACCCGTCCACCAGGCGAATGGTAGGACCTGCGGATGAATACATTATCAAGCAGATCTGATCCACCATTTCTAGCTGAATAAATGGAATAGCCGACGACGTGCGGGAGTATACTTGAAGAAGATCAGAGTGTTAAAGGTATATTTAGCTGTTAGATCTAGAAATTGTATTTAACACGGGAGCCTATAGGGCTGATCAAAATCGTTTAGTTCTTTCCTTATAAACAATATAAACCCGGTTAATAATGAAGCGATGTATTTTCATTCGTTGTTAATATGGGAAAGTCATTTTATATTGACCATTCAGAATTTGGTAGTCCTCATGGCATTGAATATCACTACGTCTAGTGCTAGTCTCGCACGCCATGACGTAATAATGCCACTTGTGACTTCCAATTCACCTTTCCAGAGTACCCACCCATCATATGGCGTCATAATGAACTGCGTGACATGTACAATGACATCATAATGAATGACGTTATGAATGACGTCGATAAGTACGTCACGAACGTATATTTGAAGACGGCCTATGCGCTGTTGTACAAATTGTTTGCTTTTACTATTTAATAAATATTCTGTTGAATATTTTGAAACTAATTTGACTGGGCGCTGTTGCTGCCATAGGCAGCAACACCACCCAGTCAAATTAGTTACAAAATATTCAACAGCTTCCCTGTATAGTTTTTCTGGAAATTGATAGGGCATTTGCGGATCGATCAATCCCAACACGGCGAGGTGTGGGTGGAGCCTAGCTAGTGATGAGCGTGGCATAGCTAAACATGGAAAGGTCCATTGTATATAAGCTTTTTTTTGTCAATGTATATAATTGTTTGTGGTGTAAATAAATAAACTTTGATTATTGCACAGTTTTCTCATAGTTCAAATAACAAGCAGCATATTTTTCGGCGTAAGACGGTCAATGTGCCAGTTGCCAGTGTGTAGAAAATCGACCCGAGCGTTTCGGGGATCGCCATTATTGGAAAACATGTCAAAATGTCAGTTTATATGATAAATATAATCTCAAACTCCTTCAAATTTTATATCACTATTATCAATCTCGTCGAAAATTATTACTTTTCACTCGCTAAAGCTCGTGCAAACTGATAATTTTCGACTCTGGTGATAATAGTGATATTAAATGGCACCTCGTTCTAGATCCTCCATATACGCGGAAACACGCCCATAAAACGGTTCTCGTCGCTCAATATTAGCATTTTAACCCCGATTCTTATAAAAACGGCCACGCTGTATACATGAAAATGCAAATTATAAATACCACAGTTATTAAAAATGCAATCACACATCAGATGGTTGAGTTTTTAGAGAAACCCGTGTATTTGCTACTTAATGAAGGTTTGGGATTCATTGATAGATCTGAGTGAGATAAATCAGTGAAAATTACAACTCCTTTGCTATTCTCTATTTAACAAAAAGAACCGAAAACAAAAAGTTCTATTATTATTATTATTATTATTATTATTAGTAGTAGTAGTAGTAGTAGTAGTAGTAGTAGTAGTAGTAGTAGTAGTAGTAGTAGTAGTAGTAGTAGTAGTAGTAGTAGTAGTAGCAGCAGCAGCAGAAGCAGCAGCAGCAGCAGCAGCAGAAGCAGCAGTAGTAGTAGTAGTAGCAGCAGTAGCAGTGTCGGCAGCAGAAGTAAGCAAATAATTACTTAGATCTCTTACCACATCTTAGACTGACATCCGTATCATGACCACAAGTAGGAGTCATCTTGACTTGACATTCATCTAGAGTTGTTTCCTTTCCAATGCAATTCACAGCATTTAAATGAATTGACCCTGCGCCTTCTCCAAAATGTGAGGCTGGTAATACTTCTGCACCATTGACTCTAGAAAATTAAGCAAAACTGTCAACCTTGTTCTTCCCCTGATAACACAGGCTATTGTGCCAGTCCCCGGAAGTAAGCCATCACTTAATACGCCTATTCAGTCTGGCCTAGTTTCCTTTTATCTGCGGGTAGCGGCTGGATAAACCGCCATGTGTCTTAAGTAGTCGGCCGGTGAGTGAGCGAGCGAGTTAGTTAGTTGGTTAGTTAGTTAGCTAGTCACAAAAGCTTATTCCAGGCTGTCGTTTCATGACTTTTTTGTATACATTAATCAACTCGGAGGATAAAATTGCGCGTGGAGTCACGAGAATGTGTAATAAATGTGGTGCTAAAAGTACAAAGGTCACGGCGACCACATTAAAATCATTATTTTGGAAAACTATATGTTTGAAAGACACGTTTGTCAATAACGTTGTTTCTACTGGCGAGATATTGACAAAACGTGAGTGGAAGGTTGCCCCTGGAGAGGATGCGTGATAAATTTGGTGTCAGAATTCAAAGGCCAATGCGATGGTAACCCGAGGAAGGGTAATAGGGATGTACTCACTGCAGTCTTAATTCTCTGCACGCAACCTGAGCCGCTGCTTCATTGAAATTAGTATCACAGACTGTACCCCATTCATTAGATCTGTAAATCTCGAGGCGACCCTCAGCCAGGCTTGCACCGTTCACCAGTCGAATCCCGGGACCTGTTGATTATTAAGTGGTATATCGCTTGAGACACTAAACTTTCAAGATAGAGAAACAGTTGATGGAATTCTATGGCTGAACCGACCGCATAGGATAAGTGCATCTTAGGTCAAGTTCGGCAATCGATAAGCCAACTCCGTATACGTTACTCCAGTGACGGCTAACAAAGCCCTGCATAGGAATAATTAGTAAACAAGGCATATATCAAAAGCGGTGTCGCTGAAATTACCTTTAGTACACGCTATGTTTGTAGTAGATTCTAGTACAGGGGTTCCTGCTGAATGCGCTTGTACATGTTTCGTTTTTATTAAACGGACCGATTTCTTCTAAATTGGTTATCAAAGAGATATTTGAAAATCTTGCAAATTCGACTTATTTTCATTGGAAATGGAGATAAATGTCGTCTTATAAGAACCGTCTGAGCAAATAAATTAGTGTGATTTAGGTCCCATACAGGTGATACATTTTGATTTGGGAATCGATCAACGCGTTGGTGGCAGTCTGTCAGATATGGAACAAAAGTAGTTTTTGTTATTAACTGAGAACGCTTCAAGCGAATCGGTGTGTATTTTATGAAATATTGACACATGTGTGATCTATTTATGCAAAGTTATACCAGTCATGGCACCCACACCTTAACTACAGTTAGCTAGATCGCAATAGCTAGTTAACTATAGCCGACCGGACATCCGAGCTGGATCGCAAGTGGCTAGTATCAAATTCGCGTAATATTCAAAGTAGTGGACATACCTTGCTTTCCACGAATAAATGCATATAAAAGTCTACATAAGTAAGGTTTGATGAAATTACACTCTCCTATTGTATATCAATGTTGTCAAAGCCGTTATCCTTCCCACCTTATCTCCTATTAATGATTTTTGTCGTCTTAGCGGGCAAAAAGACTCCATTTTTGTAGGCTATCAAACCAGACGACAGAAAGGGTTAATTTATGAATCAATTGCCTCGCTCAATCATATGACGTCATAATTAATTACGTGACGTGTAGGATGACGTCATAATCATGCTGTCATGAATGATTCGAAATCTGACACGTTGTACGAATGGTATGTCTTCACCATTTGATAAATATTCTGTTGAATATTTTGAAACAAATTCGACTGGACGCTGTTGCTGCCATATGAAGCAAAAGCGTCCAGTCAAATTAGTTTCAATATATGTCACAGCTTACCTGTATAGTTTTCTGGAAATTAATAGTCAGGGAGTTCAGAGATCGATCGACCCCAACACGGACCAGGTGTGGTTGGAGCGTAGATAGAGATGGGCGGGCGGGGCCTAGCTAAAACTGGAAAGGTCCATTGAGACTGCTACCGGCTCCAAATATTTTGCAATAGTAATTCAATGGGGAGTCTGGTACTAACTAACTATATATACTAGCTAGCGTTCGGCAGGGCATAGCAAATGCGCACGCCCTCTAAACCAGCTAAATGATTATGGTTAGCCAGTCGAACCTGACCCTTAGTATAAAGCAAAGATTACATTGTTTGTGTATTCCCCATGTCATTCATTGAAGCCAAACATACCTCAACGTATTATAGCCATACAGCTGATGTAATATTCCACTCATAAACTATGCATGGTATACGTTGGCCTTTTATGAATTTATCATGCTTTAAAGAAAAAATATTCCGGCATCAACAACAAAATGTTGAGTCATTTCTAATCACTGTTACATAAAGATAACAGTGGTAACACATGATCAAGAGAAGAGAATATTATTTGTCTCTCTGCATGCAATAGAGTAGCTTAAAAACCATGTTTCCTTTTAACATAATATTCTGATTCATTTCAGTGTTTTACATGTGATAATAGCTATTAAAATGCATGAAGTTAGCAATGCACATCATTTGATAGTTCGTGTCTTCTTACCACACTCTACACCCGCGTCAGCATAATAGGTTTCACAATTATGAATGGTACTGGCCGGACAATCAAAGATACTGGACTCCTCTCCAGTGCAAGCTATGTCATCCAGAAGTATTGGACCATGTTTTTCTCCAAGACGTGACATTGACATTGCACGTGCATATGAGCTCCTATAGCAACAAGAAAAATATTGATACATTTTTCATGGAAAATCATATAGAATCCAAGAACTACTCTGTTGATTATTTTTAACCTAATTTGACTGGGAGCTGTTGCTGCCTATAGCAGCAACGGTTTCCAGTCAAATTTGTGTAAAAATATTTAACAGCTTACCTCTATAGTTACACTGAAATTGCCTGTGGCATGAACAATTTGGTCTTACTTGGCAGGCCACATTACATGCACACTAAACAGGTTCAAGAATAGCAGGTGACGCTGTTTTCTCAAGACACTTCACAATTGACAGTTTGCTACAAGACTTTCATTCCACCCATTATCACTGAGAAGTGTGAGGTTTGCTCTCGGCTCATGGTAAGATTTGTCAATCATGTGGGATAAAATCAGTCCTCTGTATATTTGGTTTTAATGTAACTGTTGTGGGTGGAAGTTTCTTGTCGTCAAGGATTTTGGTTCAGAGGGGATCCAAATGCCGGTCATGGACAGCTTTACAGTTGCTTATAGCAGAGTATACCTTACAAACAAAACATTCTAGATGTTTGAGATCATTTTCGTCTACTCTCTGTGAGCATTATACGTTTGAAATGTTTAATTGCATCTACGCTAGGTTTTAGAGATAAAAACTTCACTATCCGTTTGGAAATGTTGAAAAACTTCTGACCCAGTTTGCACCCGCAAAGTTGTGACGGCCAATGGGCCATCTTGAATTTCCTAATTGCACATCTATAGTTCTAAACAACATTTATTTGCCAGTTAATACTTTAGTCGTCCTGGTGTTGCAACAAGATGTATCAGTAAGAAAAACACACCGGTCTCTTGGGACACACATATATGTCTCTAATCTAACTACTTTGTGCTGTTGCGCAAAACACATAACACGTATTTGGGTGTAAGCTTCCAGGTAACTGTGTGTTGATAAGCCTTGACTAAAAACGTTTAAAAAAAAGACGACAGCACATCCCTGTTCACTCTGTGTAAATTGCTTCAACAGCCTTTTCACAAGATGATCTTTTAGCTGGCTTTTAGTGCCAATATGCGACAGGATCCTGGTAGCTGGTAGTGTTCGTTTTGGCACACGCCAGAAAGAGACTAGTAGCTGTTCTAAAACTCTTTGACAATACAAATACTCTTTCGCTCTGCAAGGATTAACTGATTCAACGCTGATTCATTTTGTATTATTCCCATAATTACGCTAATGACGAGAATTGCGTATGTTCTGACATTGTTTAATCAGTCGCCCTGGTGGCGATTCACCAAAATTCTTTTCATATATCATGTTAGTAGATTAATATGATACTATGCATTGCGTCATGATGTTTTAACAGCAAATATCTGATGTAGGGCAGATTGGGAATAAAAGCTTGTCTCTATCGCTACAGTATCGAGACCAGTACTTTCTATGTACTTTCCTAAGACGTTGAGGGCGGCTAAGCCGATGTGGAGTTCTCCAGGTCACAGAACCCGGTTTGCATTTCCTAGACGAGATTGAATTTTGATGACCCTTTCGGAAAGATTCAGATCTAGAGTAATCACAGTTTTCTCGAGCACGGCCTATGTCTTCACTTGCGCCACGAGATGCAGATGGTCATCATACCGTGGCTGGTCTAACACACGCGGTAGCAGACGAGGCTTCCATGAATGGCTACCCTGCTCTCTTTAGCATACCAGTATATATACGATACCTCTTTGTAGCACTGCTGATGATATATCATGACATGTTTTAATTCGGCTGGTGTAAGCGTAATCAAATTTTGAACAAGAAAAGAACATTTACATTCGATATGCTTTGCTATGCAAAGTCTACCAATTTGATAGTTGAACCCGCGGAGGGATGTTTTACAAACTTATTATTCTCTGAGTTCCTTTAGTACAAATATGATACAATGTTCAGAAACGTGGACAGCATTTAAAAGTGATGATTTCCGTGTTAAAAAAATGAGCATGTCATTTGCCAGTCTGTTTATCGACCAGACATTAGAACACAAAATTGGAGAACTAAAAGTTTAGTACAAAGTTATGATTCTCTTGAGTTCCTTTAGTACGAATAACATACATTTAGGATTCTATGTTGCATGATTAATTAGTACGCCGAAGTATACGTGAAGGCACATACGAGTGATAAACACTATACTGATTATTCATTCGCGACGCCCGGTTTTAACCTGCAACACTTGAAATAACAAAAGAGTGTGTTAGTAGTTCTTGTAGATCGATACCTTTTCATATACGTTTAGCATACTCCAAATATGTTACCATGAGGTAGTGTAGTAATGATAACATGAAAATGTTAGTAAATAGATCAGTATCTCTCCAAAACGTGTAGGGACAAAGATGTGGTAAAAGGTTAAAATCCCAGACATCTGGGTTTAAAAAAAATTAAGACTGGAGAGAGTATTCACAAAGGTTCTCAGCACTGAATAGCTAACCTCATGGACGCCTGTATGAAATGCATGGTGCACTTGAACATAGTGTGAATGTTTTACCATGAAAAAGGTTTATGCACACACCAAAAGTAGTATTTTTCTATATGCGCCCTATCACCAAGCACCGTACATGAGATCCACCCGGTGTTTGTTATACTAGGTACCATATGCTTTCATTTGATAGGCAACATAACTCTATTCTAAAGAGTTTTGGAGGTGTGTGTGTGTGTGTGTGTGTGTGTGTGTGTGTGTGTGTGTGTGTGTGTGTGTGTGTGTGTGTGTGTGTGTGTGTGTGTGTGTGTGTGTGTGTGTGTGTGTGTGTGTGTGTGTGTGTGTGTGTGTGGGTGGGTGGGTGTGGGTGTGTGACAACACTGAATGACCACAAATGACCTCAGAAAATCCTTAAATCTAAAAAGTAAAATTGACATCACTCTTTTCTCTGTCTAATGAGATCATAGAGATGCCATTTAAATAAAGAAATGAATTTTGGTAGACAAATCTCACGGGATGACATGGTCAACGGGACTAAGATTGAGCATACAGTGTATACCGAGGCGGACAGCGTAGATTTTTCTGATTGGTAGCAAAGTATATCATGGAGTGTACGTTTAGAAAATAATAGACCACCATGAATTCTTTAAAAGACAGAAAACAGTCTACTTACGAATATCCTAGTGTTCTACAGACAACCTTGGCGTCATTATCATCAAAACCTTTGTAGCAGGCGACACCCCATTGATTAGATATGAAAACCTCGAGAAGACCTTGTGCGGGGATGGCACCTTTTACGAGCCGGAGAAGAGGACCTGCGGAAACGTAGATTTTTTTACCATCATGAGTATGTTTGGTATTAAATACACGATATCTGAATTGCCAAGGTTTTGTTACTGTGTTATCATTGTACTCCATATCTATGCTGTTTAGGTTTTATTAATGGTCTGCTCAGACATGTAGGCCTACTTAACCCCTCTGTGTCAACATCGCATTAAAGCCCTCAAAATACTAATTATTTCAATTAACCATTTAATTGTCAGTACATTTCAAGGAAATTTAGATTTTTGCAGCCAAAAAGAGTATTTTTGTAAATTTATAGCGAAAATTTACAAAAAATTCTGTTGTCCATCAAATGGACATTCATGAACAGTGTAATGGTCAAGAAAATTCAAATTTCAGCTTAGCCAGTGTCCAATTGCAGACCAAGAAGAATATTTAAAAAAATTTACCAGTGGAATGACTGGCTCGGTTACCGAGCCAGTTATTCCAGTGGTAAATTTTCAGAAATATTCTTCTCTTAGCCTGCAAATGAACGTTTCTCAATATCACTGCAGATACCATTTTTTACCAACTTGACCATTAAAGGGTTAAGTTGACACAAGTGGGTCGGGGTGGTTGGGTTAAAGTAACTCAAATCGGATTTATAAATTTATCTAATCCACATCATGGACACCTTAGAATACACCTTCACATTTTTGACAATGTTTTAAAGAAAGATATCCAAATTCTGTATTTATTTGACGTGTGTTTGAAGGAGGAACCGTGAAATATATATTTAATATGCAATTAAGACTTCAGAAATGGACATTCAACTAAAGCTGCATTTTTGGATTTATTATGTGGTAAAATCGGCTAAGTTTCATTTCCAATATTTTGGTTTCTGTGAACAGATATAGAACACTAAAGGACTGAGAAAAATATATGGTTAAAATAATAAAATAGTTTAATATTGTTTTTTCCACACTGTTGCAAGCGTATCTTTTTAGTTGTATATGACAATTTTGCCAAATTCAGTAGCTGTGTGAGACGTAGTGACACACGCACGCACGCACGCACGCACGCACGATTTTCAATGAGCCTTTCCGGTTTTAGCTATTCCCTGCCCATCTCTAGCTAAGCTCCACCCACACCTCACTGGTGTTGGGATAGATCGATCTCTTAACACCGTGACTATCAATTTCTAAAACACTACACATGTTACCTGTTACCTGTTACCTAATGCAGCAACAGCGCCCAATCAAATTAGTTTCAAAATATTCAACAGCTTGTTTATTAAATAGCAAAAAATTACAAAGCCATTACAATTCATACAACGTGTCGCGCCATTTCAGATTTGACGACTGTCTGTATGGAACCCTTTGCGACGTAATGATTGTGACGTCATCATACACGCGCTGAGCTGATTATGACGTCATACGAGGTCTGATGATGGATGGATAGTCTGGAAAGGTGAATTGCTTTAGTGCCATATTGAAATAAAAACAAGAGATATTAGAAAATACCAAATATCCAGCGTTCTTACTTCTTATGCTCCTTCAGGACCCGGCCTGTTATTATTTGAAAAAATCATGTGCAAGCCATGTGCATATATAGAACCAGAACTATCAGAAGATAGTAAATAGCTTATCTGTATATTAATTGTACATCACATGGAACACCGGATACAGACTCATTTTGAAAGTTGACAATCTACTTGTCGAATCAAAATGCCAATGATACTACCAAGGTCAAGCATAGCTTCGGAGCTGTCTGCTATTAACCTGCATTACAATCACTACTGGCGCATCAAGCCTAACCAAAAGGCAAATGGTCCAAACATAAGTTCAACGTTCAAAGCCTGAAATAATTAAAAATATTTTCAAAATCAAGTGTATTAATATGATAAATACTACGTGTAATCAGCCTATAGTGCAAATCAAAACATTTGATCTAAATTTAAGAGGTGTTTGCTGATTAAATTGTCATGTGAATAACCTTAACCACAGCACAATACGCATAACCTGGATGCAAACCAGCTCTAAAATAATCAAAGTTCAAACACAGTAAAATATGTCAAAATTTCTGAATGCATAACGTTGTCGAAGTTCAAACACCGGAAAAAATATGGAAAAAAATTGAAAATCTTTTTGCTGTGGGCTCGTCCTAAGCATCCTATAGAATAAAATCTGTGAGGTTTTATTCAAATCAGATAGCCCCATGTTACACTGATAGGACATTGGCGAAAATTGTGGCATTTTGAATTTCCAAATGCAAATCTAGATTTGTATCAAGATTACAATGACCTTGACCTCAAAAGTCTGAATGTCTTTGTGCTGCTCCGACCACGCTTATTTCAAATCATTTCTGAAATAAAAACCAGACGAGCTAAACAGAAGAACCTAACTGTTATGGTCTGCATTTTATACAAATGCTATAAAGACCATAACCTGTGAAATCAATATCATTGTACTTCGTCCACTTGATATAGGTAAATATGTGACCAAGTTAACTTCAAGTAGTGTGAACACATCCTGATATATAAGACAATATGTTGAGCTAAGCCAAAAATTTAACGTAAAAGAATAGAGTTGTATACAAAGGTCACGGTGATCTTGACATTTGACCTTAATTTAATATAATTGAGCTGCATCTGATTGATGTATGTAATAATGTGTTCACGCTTAGTCATAATAGCTGATCCAATTCAGAGATATAAGACGATTATATGTTGAACAAAAGCAAAATCTTAACCGGAAACGAGAGAGTTTTATACCAAGGTTACGGTGGCATTGGCCTTTGACATTGTGCTCCATCCCCATGATACAGGGAAGCAGGTGTCCACGTTTAGTCATAGTAGTGTGAACCAATACTGAGATATACCATGCTATGTTGCTCAAAACCAAAAACATAACTGTAAAACTAGTTTTATACCAAGGTCACAGCGACCCTGAACTGTGAGCTCAATATCATTGTGCTCAATCGCTTTGATATATGAAATCATGTGTCCAACTTTAGTACCAATAGTGTGAACCAATCCTGAGATATAAGACAATACGTTGATCTAATACAAAAACTTAACTGTAAAAACAGTTTTATATGAAGGTCACATTGACATTGATAGGTGACTTCATGACCTCAATATCACGGTGCTCCATCCCCTTGATGAAAATAATCATGTGTCAAGCTTAGTTCCAATAGGGTGAAGTCATGCTGAAATATAAGATGATATGTTGAGCTAAACCAAAACCTTAACCGCAAAAAATAGTTTTATACCATGTTCACACCGACCTTCAACTTTGACCTCATAACCGCAATATCATTGTATGCCATCCCCTTGACACAAGGAAATGTGTGCCATATGCCCAAGTTTAATACCAATATGCTGAAGTCATACTGAGGTATGCGACGGCATGTTGAGCTAAACCAAAACCTTAACTTGAGATTGGACAGACAGACAGACAGACAGACAGACAGGGGCAGGCAGGCATGCAGACATGCGGACAGACAGACATGCAGATAGGTAGGCAGGCAGGCAAGCTGGCAGGTAGGCAGGTAGACCGACCGACAGACAGACAGACTATTGGATCCCACCGATATACTGGCGAAAATTCTAATTTTCGACAATAACAAATATGGGTGACGTGGTACGAATTTGTGTATACACATTAGCACGTTGTAATAATACACAGAGACTGTCGTATTACAGGAAAATACGGTGTATTTCAAAATTTGTTTATATCCAGGAGGGAACATCTCTTTATTAAAACAGTAGTGATTTGGTTTTGGGATTGTTCGTTGGATTCAGTATGTGGATATATTATCTTATTAACATAATACTGCTGCTTTCTAAACATTACTTACTTCGGATCACGTCTCGTGATTGTTCCCTAACAAACAGTGACAGCAGAATATCTCTAGCAGCTTAAAGAATAGAGGAATCTGTCAGTCAAGTATATGATGTCATAATCAATTACGTAGCATGTGGGTTGACGTCACAATCAACTATGTAATGAATGACGTGGCAAAGTCTGTCAGGAACTTTTAAAGGTCCGTTGTATGTCTTTTCCATTTAATAAACATTCTGTTGAATGTATTGAAACTAATTTGACTGGGCGCTGTTGCTGCCATACAACATCTAACTTGTATAGTATGGCACTTGAGGTTTAGAGAGTTCAAGGTTCGATCGATCCCACATGGGCAAAGCGTGGGAAGAGCTTAGCTAGACATTGGTGGGACGTAACTAAAAGTGAATTCATCCGTTATTATTATTATTATTATTATTATTATTATTATTATTATTATTATTATTACTATTATTATTATTGCAGAAGTATGTAATTTGTACATTCAACGGCCTATGGCACATTATTATTATTATTATTATTATTATTATTATTATTATTATTATTATTATTATTATTCGGATTGCTTACCACATCTTATACTGACATCCTTGTCATGGCCACACGTTGGACTAGTATTAGCTTGGCAATGATCCAGACTTGACTCTTTGCCTGTGCAAATTACATTATCCAAATGAATTAGCCCCGTGCCTTCTCCAAACTGTGCCGCTGGTAATTTCTCTGCCATGTGAAATCTACAATAGCAGGAAATTGGGTAAGATTTTATTATGACTAGTGGCATTC
The DNA here is from genome assembly GCA_034401795.1 of Chaetoderma sp. LZ-2023a. NCBI lineage: Eukaryota > Metazoa > Mollusca > Caudofoveata > Chaetodermatida > Chaetodermatidae > Chaetoderma > Chaetoderma sp. LZ-2023a. Next base: position 50,023,667 of record CM067368.1, read on the forward strand.
ATTACGTAGTCACATCCGCTAAGACGCATGCAAATTATGTATTACGCATGAAAGGATCGTAAGCTTCGCTTATTATCTGGCCATGTATCTAAGACTACAATTTGAAAATACTAGCCCAATCTGGATTTAGGACAAATATATCAATTGTTTTCAATATACAGATAACTGCCTATAATACTTACGGAAATCGTAATATTCTACAGACAACCTCAATAGATGCCTTGCTGAAATTATTATCACAGACAGTGCCCCATTCGTTAGATCTGTAAATCTCAAGACGACCTTCAGCCAGGCTTGCGCCATTCACAAGACGAATACCAGCACCTGCGGAAACGCATGTCTTATTCTATTCATATCAGAGCCGCATTAAAACGGCTGCTGTTCCTGCTGCTGCTACTACTACTACTACTGCTGCTGCTGCTGCTGCTACTACTACTACTACTACTGCTACTGCTACTACTACTACTACTACTACTACTACTACTACTACTACTACTACTACTACTACTACTACTACTGCTACTGCTACTACTACTACTACTACTACTACTGCTGCTGCTGCTGCTACTACTACTACTACTACTACTACTACTACTACTGCTGCTACTACTGCTGCTGCTACTACTACTACTACTACTACTACTGCTGCTGCTACTACTACTACTACTACTACTACTACTACTACTGCTGCTACTACTGCTGCTGCTACTACTACTACTACTACTACTACTACTACTACTGCTGCTGCTACTACTGCTGCTGCTGCTGCTACTACTACTACTACTACTACTACTGCTGCTACTACTGCTGCTGCTACTACTACTACTACTACTACTACTACTGCTGCTGCTACTACTACTACTACTACTACTGCTGCTGCTGCTGCTACTACTACTACTACTACTGCTACTACTGCTACTACTGCTACTACTGCTACTACTGCTACTACTGCTACTACTGCTACTACTGCTACTACTACTACTACTGCTACTACTGCTACTACTACTACTGCTACTACTACTACTGCTGCTGCTGCTGCTGCTGCTGCTACTACTACTACTACTACTGCTACTACTACTACTGCTGCTGCTGCTGCTGCTGCTGCTGCTGCTGCTGCTGCTGCTGCTGCTGCTGCTACTACTACTACTGCTACTACTACTACTGCTACTACTACTACTGCTGCTGCTGCTGCTGCTGCTGCTGCTGCTGCTGCTGCTGCTGCTACTACTACTACTGCTACTACTACTACTGCTGCTGCTGCTGCTGCTGCTGCTGCTGCTACTACTACTACTACTACTGCTACTACTACTACTGCTGCTGCTGCTGCTGCTGCTGCTGCTGCTGCTGCTACTACTACTACTACTGCTACTACTGCTACTACTGCTACTGCTACTACTGCTACTACTGCTGCTGCTACTACTACTACTACTGCTACTACTGCTACTACTGCTACTACTACTACTGCTACTACTGCTGCTGCTGCTACTACTACTACTACTGCTACTACTGCTACTACTGCTACTACTGCTACTACTGCTACTACTGCTACTACTGCTACTACTGCTACTACTACTACTACTGCTACTACTGCTACTACTACTACTGCTACTACTACTACTGCTGCTGCTGCTGCTGCTGCTGCTGCTGCTGCTGCTACTACTACTACTACTACTGTTACTACTACTACTGCTGCTGCTGCTGCTGCTGCTGCTGCTGCTGCTGCTGCTGCTGCTGCTGCTGCTACTACTACTACTACTGCTACTACTACTACTGCTACTACTACTACTGCTGCTGCTGCTGCTGCTGCTGCTGCTGCTGCTGCTGCTGCTGCTGCTGCTGCTGCTGCTGCTGCTGCTACTACTGCTACTACTACTACTGCTGCTGCTGCTGCTGCTGCTGCTGCTACTACTACTACTACTGCTGCTACTACTACTACTGCTGCTGCTGCTGCTGCTGCTGCTGCTGCTGCTGCTGCTACTACTACTACTGCTACTACTACTACTACTGCTGCTGCTGCTGCTGCTACTACTACTACTGCTACTACTACTACTGCTGCTACTACTACTACTGCTGCTGCTGCTGCTGCTGCTACTACTACTACTACTACTACTACTGCTGCTGCTACTACTACTACCTACAGAATCAGTGAATACATCGATTACCATCTACAGCCAATAGCAAATAGACACCCCAGCTTCTTGAAAAACACAGAAGACTTCTTATCACAGGTCTCTGAGACCTGGATACCTCCAAATTCATTCTTGGTCACGCTTGACATCGATGCTATGTATACAAACATTGACATCGAGAAGGGTATAAATTCTATCCGTAGAGCATTCGTGAACTACCCAGACACCAACAGGCCAGACAGAGAAGTAATAGCTCTATTAGAGCTGAGTCTGAAAGGCAATGATTTTGAATTCGATGGCGAAATTTACCAACAAATTTGCGGCTGTGCGATGGGCAAGCGCTTTAGCCCATGTTTTGCCAATATTTACGTAGCAGAGTGGGAGGAGGAAGCGTTAGAAAAGTGTCCAAAACATCCCCTCATTTATCGCAGGTACCTTGATGACATTTTCATGATTTGGCAACACACAAAGGCAGAGTTTGATGAATTTTTCGAAATTCTGAACAATCACGATCCGAATATCAAATTAAAAGCAACCATTGACGAGATGTCCGTAGATTTCCTGGATGTAACTGTATATAAAGGTCTAAAGTATGAAACAACTGGCTACTTAGACTACAAAGTGTATTTCAAACCAACCGATTCGCATCAGCTATTGCACAAAAAATCTTTCCATCCACCACATACTTTTAAAGGAATAGTTAAATCACAAATAATCCGTTTTCACAGGAATTCTAGTGATAGAAAAAATTTTGAAGAAGCGTGCTCTACCCTATTCAAAGCCCTCAAACCACGAGGTTACTCCTCACGATTCTTGCGCAAAATCAAATCTGAAACATTAGATGG
>CM067368.1:50031640-50039140 GCA_034401795.1 Chaetoderma sp. LZ-2023a
TGCTGCTGCTGCTGCTGCTGCTGCTGCTGCTGCTGCTGCTGCTGCTGCCGCTGTTGCCACTACTACTACTACTACTACTACTACTACTACTACTACTACTACTACTACTACTATTACTACTACTACTACTTTTTTTTTTTTTTTGAAAAACCGACGCTGACGCAGTCGGACAAACTTCACGGAGGAACTCCTTTAAAAAGGCTTGCAAACCCCCAGAAAAAAACCTGGTGAACTAGTAATCTTGATTAATATTACACCAAAACAATGATAAATAATGAGCATTAATACAATCTATAAATACATATGGCTTAAAAGGTATAGATACAAAACAATATGCTGATAAAGCTCCGATAGCAAAACAAAACTTAACAAAGGCATTACTATTCAACCGAGGTGTAGTAGTAGACCCGTGTGGCGAGTGCAACTATCCAACAAATGAAAAGTGCCTCGTCAATCTATGACAAATAAGTCAATCATTGACACCAGTGGGCTGATTCTCTAAAGATCAGCGGGCGTAGTAGCATTTGGGTAGTATAATACATATAGTCTGCAGAAAAATTCCAGAAAAATTGATGGCCCTCTTGTTTAAATTTTCAATTTACTTTATTGTAAGGGTTTGTAAATTACCATTCAATCCATGTGTGGTAGTAGACCCGTGTGGCGAGTGCAACTATTCAACAAATGAAAAGTGACTCGTCAATCAATGACAAATAAGTCAATCATTGACGCCAGTGGGCTGAGTCTTAAAGATCAGCGGGCGTAGTAGCATTCGGGTAGCATAACATATATAGTCAGCAGGAAAATTACAGAAAAATAGATGGAAATAGATGGCGCACTTGTTTCCATTTTTGATTTACTTTGTTGTAAGGTTTTGTAAATTACCCGGGAACAAATAACCCTATAAAACTCTGTGCAAATTCCTAAAATTACCTGGGACAATTTTATAATTCAATGGCAAATTACTTTATCGATTGATTATTAAATTACCCCAGTCTGTTTATTTCTTAACATGAATTATTAAACATAACAATATCAAAGTGCAGACTAAAATGAATTACATGACACAGATCAATTAAAAGACACAGATAAATCAGCTGTAGTAATTAAATGATTTAAGCTAGTGCAGGCTCATTTATTTTTACAGCTCCCAACTCCATTGAAACTATGTTTGTTTTGCACCATATGTCCTTGAATACTTTTTCTTTACCATGCTGCTTTAATCTAAAATATTCGCAAGGAATATGATTCAGCAGCAATGAACGAAATATTGCCTTTATTGCTCTATTGTGATTGCCCATAGATGGATTTTTCGTCTGTGCACACCGATGTTTCCAAATGGCCCAAACACCTATGGTTAGTATTGTTATTAAAATAGTCCTTTCAGACTTTATGATATTTACACCGCTTGATCCAAACTCTCTAAACAAGACTACATGCGTGTCTAGAACAATGGGCTTCGCTCCAAATTTTGCCAAGATTTGGCTGATATAGTCCCAAAATTGTGACGATATTGGACATTCCGCAAATAAATGCTCGATTGTTTCCTCGTCTGTTTGACATAAGTAACACCTATCAGAAGTCGTAATATTACACTTGTATGTCAAGTGTCCCACCCATAGCCGTCGATGTAGTAATCGCCACAATAAATCACGAGCCATATTTGGTATGGATGGAGAATGTAAGATTTTCCATACATTTTTCCAACTGGATGGTTTATAGCTTGAGTCATCCCATCTCCTAATTGCTATGGGAGGTGTTACTTGTTTTCGTCTCATAATATGGTACCATTCCTTGGATCTCATCTTGTATTTTAACATCTCATCATCAAGAACTAATGCGGGTTGTGGAGTCAAACTATTATTATTTACATTTGGTAGACGAAACCATTCAATTGGTACAGCATGTTTTATTTTATTTAGCAACCGCTGGACATCTATATGCCTCATATGTGTTTTTCTAGCTACGTCTTGCATTGAAATCCATCTACGTGTTTGAGGGTGTATCATATCCGATAAATGTTGAATGCCATATTTTGCAAAGGACGGTAGATAAAGTACTGCATTGTTATAACATATATTACTATTGCCCCACAATTGCTGTTCTAGTACTTCCTTCCAGCACGTAGGTGGAGGCATGTATCTGTCAAATATTTCTAACTCCTTAACTTGATCTTTAAACACATCTGGTATCATTTGGCTATTCGGAGGTGGCTTCTTTGAGGTAAAAACATGCTCCGCCAGAAATGGTTCTACAATTCTCTCCATGAGAGCTCGTGAAACACATGCCCACGTCTCATCTGATGTAATAAGATCATCCAAAAATTTTAACCTTAAAGAAACACATTTCACTTTAATATCAATTAAATCAAGTCCTCCTTCTAACTTAGCATTATTGAGAACACGATGGGAAACTAAATGATTCTTTTCTTCCCATATGAATGACAATATCAACTCATTAACCTCCTTTTCTACATGTTTTGGCATGTGTACAACAGATGCTGTATACCATAGCCCAGATAATGCCAAGTTGTTGACAACAAACACTCTACCAAAGATTGAAAGACGACGACGCTTCCAATTTGCTAATATTCTCTTAAGCTTAGATACTCGTTCATTCCAATTTTGTATTGTATTCGGTTTCCTGCCAAAATAGATGCCTAAAATCTTAATGGTATCATTAGACCAATTGATTTCAAGTGGCTGGTCATTCCGCTCTTTCCATGGCCCCAGAAATAATCCTTTGGATTTTCCTTTATTGATTTTCAAACCAGATGCATTTTGGAACTTTTCTAGTACGTGGTTTAAAATTGCAAAATCATTGTTTGAACTGGTAAACACAGTTGTGTCATCAGCATATTGTGACAGCTTAAGTGGTCTTTCTATGCCCCGAATACATATGCCTTGAAAGTTATTATTTTGCCTCAATGCTATGCCAAGTGATTCCATCACAATAACAAATAATAATGGCGATAGGGAACACCCCTGTCTAACCCCACGTTCTAAGACAATTTCTCTGGATAATTGATTGTTCACTAAATAGCTACTCTTGATATCCGTATATAAAATCTTTACCCATTTAATAAAGTTTGAGCCTAACCCAAACGATTGCAAAGAATTAAAAAGAAAATCCCATTCCATACGGTCAAATGCCTTTTCATTGTCCAAGGCAATCACAGCTGAAGGGATGCTATCCTTCTCAACCAATTGTATAAGGTCTCTTATTACCATGGTATTGGTTAGAATTGTCCTCCTGGGTACAGCACATGTCTGCTCTGTTCCAATGATTTCTCCTAAAACACTACCTAGTTTCAATGTTAGTGCTCTGGATATTATTTTGTAGTCTACACATAGTAGAGAAATTGGTCTGTAGTTCTGAATTAGACGTCTGTCATTTCCTTTATATATTAGCCTTACGTATGCCCTAGCCATAGTTGGTGGTAAATGGCCTTTCTCAAAAATTTCAGTGCCTAATTCTTCCATTATTGGACCTACAAGGTGCCAAAACGTTTGGTAAAATTCAACTGGAAGGCCATCACACCCCGGTGATTTTTCTAGTTTCATACCTTTAAGGGATTTAGTTAAATCTTCTAGTGTTAAGGGTTGATCACAAAATTCACTGCCTGTGTCTGACACCTTTTTGTCTATATTTGCTAACAAATCCAATTTTGCATCTTCATCAATTCCCCCTGACTTGTACAATGACTCATAGTAATTGCATACAATAGTACTCATTTCATTGTTGGTAAAGACGGTTGAACCATCCGGCATGTTTAATGAGCACATCACCTTATCTATTGCCCGTGCTTTTTCTAATGCGCAAAAATATCGGGTTGGCTTTTCCCCTTCTGCATGCATCTGGGCTCTTGCTCTAATTTTTGCACCCTCAAACTCATATTGTTCTATATCTCTTATTTTACTTTTAATTTTAACCAGTAATTCATAATAATTCTCTTCACCATTATTTACTTTAGCATTAATTTTCATCAGTGATCGCTGAAGTGTTTTCTTGCGTTTGCGTATTTCCTGTGCTTTTCTAATAGCATACTTTCGGGAAACATACTTTAAATCCAGTTTAACATCCTCCCACCATTGCAATGTGCTCTTATATGATGCTTTCCTATTAATCCAATGTTGCCAACAACTCTCTATATTATTCTTATAAAATTCTTCTCCCAACAGTGTTGTGTTTAATTTCCAAAACCCGACCCCTTTTGTTACCCAGTCAGCATTGGCAAAGGTTACACAAACCATGTTATGATCGGAGAATGCAACTGGCTTAATATTAACATCTCTCCAGTACCCTGTTAACAAACTATTCACATAAATTCTGTCGATCCTTGAACCAACTTTACCATCTACCGAAAAACATGTAAGATCTTTACCATGAGGTTTTGATATTCTATAGGTGTCCACTAAATTTTCATTATCACATATTTCTTTTAAGAGTCTATGTGATGTATCAGTATAAGTTGAAGTTGCATTCCTGTCATTTTCTTTGTCTAAGACACAATTAAAGTCACCACCCATTACTAAGTTTTCAGTGATGTTATCTAGTGCTGTTTTAGACATCTCCTTAAAAAAATTACGACGTAGTTGATGAGATGTAGGTGCATATATACACAGCAACGTGATACGTGTTTGTTGTATATCTAGAGTGACTCTCACCCAGCGACCATTTGCACCTGATACTGAAGAGATAATATTTACATAGGCTGAACATCGAGGGAGTATAACAATTGCTACGCCTGCACTATTATCTTGAGATAACGAATAAAATATTCTGGATCCAGAAATCTTTTCTAAATTATCGTATAATTCTGACTTCTGAATTTTTGTTTCCTGTATCAAAGCAATGTCAATCTGCTCATTTTTAAGAGTCTCTAGTAAGTGACGTTGCTTTATGTCACTATTTAAGCCTCTACAATTGAGTGTGCAAATTAGCATAAAAGGTAATAAAATGCTGTGTAAAACCGCCATTATTAAGCTAACTAGATTTTGTTTTTTTCGACCCTCTCTTAGACCATTTACCTATTTTACTCACAAACGCTGCATTACTTAGCTCAACTTTTTCCAAATGCTTATATTTTAATATATCTGAATCATGACGCAGATGCCTATATTTAACACCCTTTGCTGTCACATATGGAACTAACACCTCTCCTGCCTCTGACCTGTACATGACCATTTCATCAGGTGATTTAGAACTCTGTGTTTGAATGGATATATCAGATTCAGCGACTGACATATTATCGTCTTCTATATCACTTTCCTCTATTTCTGATTCAGAACTCGCTCCATCTTTCTGTCGCTTTGTTCCACTCAATCGATCCGAGACACCAATTACTTTCTCTATATTATTTAAATCGTCTAGATTGAGTGTACTCAGTGGAAAATCAAAGTTAGTTTCAGTATCTTGCGACCTGAATTTTACTTGTCCTAAATTAAAACTCTCTTCCAGAGGGTATTTATCATCATCTTCAACTTGTGTGGAACTAGCCTCTCTCTCATCAAACTTGGATTGACTTGTTACTGGAGTAAGACTTAGCCCCTCATCTAGAACCTCTATTTCATCGCCTGCAACTACAGCGATTGGATTCTTAGTTTTTTCCCCATGCTTCTCATTAACATGGACTTTAGCTACAATCTCAGCAACTACTGGTTCGATGACATTTTCCTTAGCAACGTGCTTCCCATTAGTATGGATTTCAGCTACAATCTCAGAAGCTACCGGTTCTATGACATTCTCTTTAGAGACAACTTGCTCTGCACTTTTATCAGCACCCTTTTTGACATAATATTTCTGCGGGCATCGCCACTTAAAATGATCAGATGATCCACAAACTAGACATTTGTTTTTGTTAGGGCAATCTGTTGCAAGATGTTCTGTGCTTAAGCAGATTCTACACTCCTTGATTTGCCCCCTGTACCATAATGGCAAGATAAATCGACCATCTATGGTGACCTTGCTTGGGAGAGGTTGTTCTACCTTTTCAAACCAAATTCTTCTGATGCCATTTTCTAAGGTTCGATCAAATGGATAGGTCTCGTGTTCTACTTTGTCCACTTTGCCATACTTGGTCAATTCAATGATAACCCGTTCATCTGGGATCTCTAATGGAACCTTCATCTTGACTAATAGACGATCAGAATCTATTTCCTCCACATTACACACCTCACCCTTCACGACAAGGACCTCGTCAAGCAACTTTTCCTTCACACTTTCATTAACTACGGTGACATTCCATACAGATTTGGAAACATTAACAAGACCTTGAAGGACCCGTGGCCCTGCCCCAACTACATCCTTCAACCCATGATACACCTCAATTGCCGAAACACCCCACCCCTTTGTCGTGATTTTAAGACTCAGGGTACGCTTATATGAGGTGGCCATGGTGTTTTATAAAAAGCAGTACCCCATACTACTACAATATATAATACAAATATATAACACCAAGACGTCGGGGAAAGAGCTAAACACTAAATAAATAGTGTCCCCTTTTGAAACCCTGACGTCTACCAACAAGTATACGAATAGAGAGTACAGTCGTATACTTGTTAGTTTGAACCACTTTCTAAGTGGTTCACTAACACCTAGCCGATTAAAGTATGCTAACAAATATATGATTAAATAGTCAAGTCATATATTTGTTAGTCTGTTCGAGTTGACCGGGGACAGCCAACTGACTATAAGGATTTATATAGTTAAAGAACTAGGCTTGTGCTTACAAATGACAAAGGAATTAAATCCACTCACTCAAGCGATCTTGCCAAATATAATGCGCTAGCCTACGAACTATAGAAATAGCAGACTGGCGCAGCGAGAAATGTATTGCATTGACCACAGTAAGAGGAGCCCTATTAAATGGCGGAAACCGCCAGCTAAGAGGAATGCCTTGAGAAAATGGAGACACAAAATGCGCTCCAACCAAGACAAGAATTTACAAATTAAATATAAAGTTTGAAAGGAAATACTAATACGAAATATATGTATAAAATTTATCTACAAAATCGCGCTAGAAACTAGCAAATTCGGGCAGCAATTGCAGAGCTAAATAAACGCGTGCGTTCACTTCGACTACTACTACTACTACTACTACTACTACTGCTACTACTGCTACTACTGCTACTACTGCTACTACTACTACTACTGCTACTACTGCTACTACTACTACTGCTACTACTACTACTGCTGCTGCTGCTGCTGCTGCTGCTGCTACTACTACTACTACTACTGCTACTACTACTACTGCTGCTGCTGCTGCTGCTGCTGCTGCTGCTGCTGCTGCTGCTACTACTACTACTGCTACTACTACTACTGCTACTACTACTACTGCTGCTGCTGCTGCTGCTGCTGCTGCTGCTGCTGCTGCTGCTGCTGCTGCTGCTGCTGCTGCTGCTACTACTACTACTACTGCTACTACTACTACTGCTGCTGCTGCTGCTGCTGCTGCTGCTGCTACTACTACTACTACTACTGCTACTACTACTACTGCTGCTG
>CM067368.1:50044140-50046640 GCA_034401795.1 Chaetoderma sp. LZ-2023a
GATGAATTTGAATATATACAAGTAATCGTCGTATTACGTTATTTTGGCATTAATAGGGAATCGAACCCACAACCGGCGAAAGCGCCTAGCATCATAGCCCACAAACTAGTCTACCACACCAACGCCGCAAGATTTGCGTTGTTGGTGTGGTGGAAGCGTTTGTGGGCTATGATGCTAGGCGCTTTCGCCTGTTCTGGGTCAGTGAATTTGAAGTGACTATTTAGGATCGAATCAATCCTATCTTGAGATTACATTAAGGAGTAAAGTTCGAATTTACCTCAATTCTTACGAAACAATATTTCGAAATAATATAGGCTACAAATTCAAGAATAACTCCTCCAAAATAACCTTAAACCGTTACTGTTAGACAGTTGCGGAATGCTTATCAGTAGGCCAAGTGAAGACAAATTTTGACGATTTTTCACTGGAATGGCTGATTCGGGAGCCAGTTGTTCCCGTGGTAAAATTTCAAAAATGCTTCTCTTGGCCCGTCAAACAGAGTCGATGAACACTGATTTAGCAGCAATTAGGAATTTCTTGAGCATTAATCATAGCCACGCTGACTGCAGTGGCCACAAGAAATGCCCATTTGCCCATTTTCTCAGCCATTCATATGCCATCATAATCAACTAGGTGACGCGGAGGATGACGTCATAATCGATTACGTCAATTAAGATTTGCGTACCTAGGTTCATCGTGAATGCTTAATTGATGACGGACTAAGCATTGTTGTACGAATTGTATGTCTACTATTTAATAAACATGCTGCTGAATATTTTAAAACTAATTTGACTGGGCGCTGTTGCTGCTATAGGCAGCAACAACACCCAGTCAAATTAGTTTAAAACTATTTAATAGCTTACCTGCATAGTTTTCTAGAAATCGATAGTCAGGGAGTTCAGGAATCGATCGATCCCAACACGGACGAAGTTTGGGTGTAGCTTACCTAAAGATGGGCGGGGCTTAGCTAAAACTGGATTCCTCAATGGAAATGTACTTTTGTAAGTTTAGTTGTTAATTTGCAAACATAATTGACTTCCCTTGGACAGTACATGGCCATTCACGGAGCTAAAATATCAATTTTTACAGGTTTTAACCATTAGAAGGTAATGCGACTTAGCATTTCGAGAGCTTTGAGAAGATGTTGAAACAACAGGGGTTAATTAAAGCAGGAGTCTTGTTCTGACTCAAATACAAATAGCGTCTACTCACGAAAGTCCTAATAGCCTACACACAGTTTCAGCCACCGCGTTGTCGTGTTCGCTCGTATCATCACACACTCCACCCCATTCGTTAGACCTGTAAATCTCAAGCCGGCCTTCAGTAGGGAATTCACCACCCACCAGACGAATATCAGGACCTGTGGATATCATTCTACAGTACAATAATAACATGTCCTTATGTGGAAATGAGAGCAGTTACGCTCACCCGCTCGTATTTGTTACATTTAAAAAATATTTTACGGATATTTCGGGTTTTCTAGAAAAGGTGTGGCATCCATGCCTATGGTCACGGGGTCTTGTGTTAAAATATTAGCCAAATCGGACCAGAAGTTTCCGAGACATGCATAGATCCAGGATCTGATCAGGTCCGGATTTGGGGATTTTTATCCGACTCACGACCAAACAGACAGACAGACAGACATACAGCAGACAGACAGACACGCTTACATACGAAGTTACACACGCACGCACGTACGTACGCACGCACGCACGCACGTACGCACGCACGCACACACTCAGTCACGCAGTTCCATGCACACACGCACGTACCTACACACGCTCACACCCACGGACGCAGGCAGAACATATTACAACACCCTCTATATGATAAGTACTCAGGACAAAAAGAAATATTACATCAGTACGCATGGTAGTTGCACGGTAGCAGATTAATGTTCTTGTGTCTAAACCTTTGCGTGCATTCATTTGAACATAAACTATGAACATATGTAGCTAACATTTCTAAATCTTAGTATAGATGCTGATACAGATAATAGTATTTGGATGCAGATAGAATGGAGGGATCCGATCTCTCACTCAAGTATCTGACGCCATAGTTTACATACGCCACTTGTTAGCTGACGTTACAACAATGAAAATGAGATATATCCGTCAAAAGGCCCTTCAGGAAAGTGTTCCCATTGCTTTCATTCAATTTAAGAAACATTCTGTTGAAAATATTGGGAGTAATTTGACTGGGAGCTGTTGTTGCCATACAGCGGCTTACCGATATAGTTACCTAAAAACTGATATACTGGCAATCCATGTTTCAAAACGTTAAAATCGAGCCAAACGTGCCTGCAAAGGAGCTTAACACTATTAATAGTTAGAAATGGACCAGTCTATTAACGTGAATGCACTCGACGCTGAATCACACCTCTGCACTCGGTTTTGACAAAGCACAAAGTGACCCGCGACCTCCACATTTAAACTTTTGATCTGAAACTAAATTTTGGTTCTAGCCAACTACAATATGAATGTATATTACAAATTTCTTC
>CM067368.1:50051640-50071339 GCA_034401795.1 Chaetoderma sp. LZ-2023a
AACAAGAGCTTGAAAATTGGCCCTTTCGGTGTGATGCTTTAGACTATTCGATGTAGGTGGCAGATTTTCATTTCTTTGTCTCTTTTGACAAAAGAGCCAATAACGGGTTTCATCAGCTGTCTTTCCCACATCCCTGGTGGTATACAACTCACAGACAAATTTCTCACATAGAATTGTAATATTCGGTGATAAGTCAACATGTTCGCCGAGTTGGGCTAAGCTAAGCTGATGACATTCAGATGACTTTAAGAGATTGAATGATTTTCTCTTAGCGACTCCAAATAATGCACTAGTGCTATCACAACCTGTAAGAGAATGAAACCCAGGCAAAGACAGACAGATAGCTGGGCCCAGTACTTGAGCAACTGTATGTATTGGTATGTATCGCAATTTGTCCTTTGTGCCCGTACGGAACCATAGTTCAGAACAGTGAACCAAACGATACGTATATATACTAAGTACTGCCACGTCTGTATCAGGAGACTGTATAACAACACGCATGTGGTCTTTTGAAGCGTGTAGCGCGTGCAACATCATACGCGTATCTGCTTCCTCGTGATCTGATCGAAGTTCTTCCAAATACGACGAATTGTTCGCTGAAATGACAACAACATCCATTCCATCGTTAAAGCCACCAGCAAGAATGACGCAATTGTCGGCAGATAGCATATTTGGACCAGTATCACGCCACCGCTTGCTGAGAAATGCAACCAGGTTACTTTTGTTGCTTGGATTGCTGATGTACTTGGCCCATTGCTTTGGAACGGGAGTATTTTCTCCAGCAATCTTTACTTCCAATGCTGTTGATGACCCACGTTTTAGCCGCTCTTCCGCTTTGAGAGATTCCAGTCTATCATATCTGTCAAAATCTATATCTACTCTGCTGCAGTCTTCTTGATTCAGTGGAACTGTAAAGATGTGCCAGTATTTATCAGCCAATTCTCCAAATGTAGACGTACCTCCAGTTTTAACCATTTGCACAATTGCCATACCATCTACTACATAAGCTGCAACAGGTGGAAGCCGTCCATCAACATTTACTTCCTTTTCTAGTTCACTTAACAAAACACTTTTCACATTCTTTCTTAGAGTCCCATCCGTATGTGACAATGATAGTGGAACAGCAGACAGTTCATACGTCATCACTAGTTTTAAATCAACATCTCTGGACCTTGCGGCAATAATTAATCGACCAAATAGTTCGCGGTCAGATCTCACATTGTGAATTTTTTCATCATTTGTTTTGAGTTTTTTCTTCTGTGCTAGGCTGGCAAATGTTTTAAGTTTTAAGTGTGGCAACGTGTCCCAAAAGCTTCTCGTGTTAGTGTCCAGCCGCTCCTGAACAAAATTGTCCATAAACTCCTTACCAATGTCACAGGCGGAAACAAGTCTCTTGGCGATTTCACTAGGCAATACCACGCCAGTTGCAATGTTTACAAGCGGAAGACACTCGCTGTCGTCGTTTTCCGCAATATTAAAGGGATTGGTCATTATATCTGATGAGAACATCGAAAGTATCTTCTGCACATCGGTTTCATCCCTGTTCATTCGATTAGTCCCCATTTCCTTATGTACTCCAAACATGTGACTATCTTGTAACCCACACATTTGCTTTGTGACCGTTGTTATGGCTGCCCTCTCGTGGCTAGTTAAGAACCACCTCTCCAGAGCTCCTGGCTTTTGTGTTATTCCAATAATACCACCTCGCTTTTTGGAATCCAAATTAATCGATTGCTCTAAGGCCATATCTGTCCACACTTGATAGAATGGATGGTGTTAGCGACTTACTGAATGATTTCCATTCAAGAATTGTTCATGTACATGGGGATGTGTACTTGGAAGCATCTTCATGTCCGCAAGATATATTGGCAGCCATCTTGCATAATTGGTTCTGTCCATGCTGTAGAAATATGGCGCCATAGCAGCAGTAGCAGATAGGTGTGCCTGCCAATCTCCAGTTCTCTCAGCTCTTATGAATCCAAGCAGCAGCTCTACCATATGAATATATGAGTTCCAAAATGCGAACAGGTGTGATTTCGAGCTTGACTCAACTTTAAAGGATTTGAACAGCTGTTGCAATTTATTCACGTACATACACACCTCTTTGAAATTTTCTTGCAGTGCGTCTAAGTCGTCAATGCTGCTTCGGCACATCTTAATTTTCTCATCCAGACTCTCCAAATCTGTTGGAGTAATGTGGTCTTCATGTTGTCCATTTTGTTGAACCCATTTGGAAAAAGACTGCCATTGTAATCGCAGCAGCGCTTCCAGAACCAATTTGTGAGCCCTCACTCCTCGATTATATGACTTCCATTTAGGTAGAGCAGCAGCCGTGCTGCTACCATATGTGTTGGCCTCTATGAGGAGATCTTCTAAGCCAGAGTCATCAAACATCTTTCCAATAACAGCTAAGTAGTTTAGCGCAATGTGGAATCCCCCCAGTCTGATCACAGTGTCACAAAACTCTTCTTTATATCGCCACTGTATCTCCTTTGCCTTGACATATATGGCAATGACAATGAGAGCGATGTGAGGTGTAGTATTCATTTTAATTTGTTTTTCCGCAATTAAAATATTACATTAAAATATGCAAGACATTAGATTTGGTTTCATCTAGAATGTCTTTCTGATAACGCAACTTACTCGGCCGATGCTGGGCCGATACCGTGCAGATACTGAACGTATCGGCACTGTTTCGGCCCAGCATCGTCCCAGAAAGACGCGTTATCTGGGTTACATAGTTACTGTTGTTCTAAAATATATACTTACCTGCCAATGCTTGTGCTGAAAACAAGAGATGGAAAGTCAACGTCGTGAAAAGCAAAGCTGAATGCTCCATCCTGTATATCCGATTAACTGATCTATGTACAACTACGATTAACACAATTTAGTGTCCACCGAAGACGTCCTACAAAACAGTCATTTACAGTATATTGTATACCAATATTTAACACACGCGCATAACATTGGTTAAATATATGTCCGTGCAAGGTCACATGCTCTCAAGGGAACAAGAATGCCCACCGCCACCGCGGATCACTTTTTGTCTGACATACTTATAAAAATAGGATAAACTCCATAGATTATCGGCCACCAATGTAGATCTACAAACCATACTCTGCATCATGCCTAAACAAACATCAGACACTTGAAAATTAGTCTATGTATACACCTGTATTATATTTATTATGTGTCATTAATATGTAGTCCGTCCTGGATATTATGTACACCGTTGAAGATAGATGTAAGCTGCCACATATTTTGAATCTCCTTTAACAGGGAACGATCGCATCCCAATGATCAACATTTATTAAATTGTACAGTCACCAAAGATATACAATTCAGAAACTTTCGTCACGGGACTTTTACCACTTTTATGACGGATCTCGGTTCAGTGGTGTAGTGCTTCCCGGTGCGCACGATTCACTCCAGCGCCTCGCACATCTGCCTCATAAGAATGGTATCGCCACACCTCCCTGCGCCCCTGTACCTGCTCACCAGCTCCTGTATCTCAGAATTATATCCCATTACACCACTGCCTACATCTGGCGTCATAATCAAAATATATCACCTGTTAGCTGACGTCACACACAAATGCCGTAGGTGACCCGAATGGGGCAAAGTCCGACAACACCCGTTTTCTTCATCTTTTCGTTCACAGAAACTACACCAATAGGCCATTCAGTGAGATGAACTTGGCTGTCCTCCCCAGTTCTTCTCTAGAGCCATGTAGCTTGGTTCGTAATATGATCTCTGTCGGTCAGATCAATTGTCTTAGATTGTTGCAATGAGGCCAGCATTGCAAGATATGTTTTCTAGGCCACAGCGAGAAAGCGATCTGTGATCTTCAGCCTTTTGCACAGATGGTCATTCAAATATTGTGGTCATTACGCAGTAAGATGTCTTAATTACCAACGTGTTAGCAAGTGATAATCGTCGTTTGTTTCCATTAGTCTCTTTGCTGATTTAATCATGCTCTGTTTTCATTATTATATGTGACAGCATTCAAGTAAATTGCTCTTTTCCTGTAACCTAATAGATAAATCCAGTCTCTCAGTCAATTGACCTGTCCAGTTTTAGCTATGCCCCGCCCATCACTAGTTAGGCTCCATCCACACCTCGCCTGAGTGGGGATTGCAAAACAGGCTAAGTCCAACCCCCATAAAATATATAAAAACTTGAAAATTATTTTATTTATGACGTAGACTGGAGGCAATGATGGTAGAGAACAAATCTGTAAAGTTTTAGTGTGATTGGATAAGCCATTGGTAAATTAAATGTACATTGAAAAACTGTAACATTTATCTGCACAGCACACGCCGCATGCCGCTATGTCGAGCTATGTCGAGCTATCCTACGCTTCCCATGGGGCTCGACAATAAAGATGCTTGGATGAGGTCATGAATTTAAGTTCTGTAGTCGTTACTATGCACCCTTGCTGGGGCTGATGCTGTGTCAGTGCGCCCAGCGGGGAACTTCATGAACAGTCTGGTAGCTCATCCATTTATCACTGTATTGGCTGCTGTACACCTTTCTTCTGGAAATGAACCATCAATCATTGCAAGTGTTAGAGCTCTATTGGTGCATCCATTCTGGGAATCACCTGGTATTATACACATGCAGCATGCACTGATGTGTTGATTTTGACCTTTTCCTGATTACATTTGGGGAATTTCAGTGACCTTTGACCTCGCAGGTTGTAATGGCAATGTGGTAATTGATAGTCTATAATCTTATTACATGTACAGTTTCTTGCCTTGATGGATACAACTGCTTCCCCTCTTGAGTTTTCTTGGTTAGGCCATAGCAATTTGTTTTCTTTTGTTTAACAAACCCTCCTAACGTAATCTTTCCATATGTGGGTAAAAATAATACTGGAATCCTCAGAATTTTCGCTAAATCGGTTTGTTCTCTGTAGCTTTGTTAACCCTTTAATGGTCAAGACGCTCAGAATGGTTTTGTAATGGTCATGAGAAAAGTCCATTTGCTAGACAAGAGAAGACTATTTTTGAAAATTTACCACTGGAATGGCTGGCTCATTAACGAGCCAGCCATTCAAGTAGTAACTGTTTTCCAAAAATAATCTTCTCTTGGCCTGCAAATGGACACTCACGGAAGAAAACGTTTTGGATTTTCTTGACCAGTCTTGACATTAATTGTCAATTAAAACTTCGATTAAAACTTCTGAGCTTGAAATTCTGCATTATTTTTTCCGCCATCTCCGATCGTGCCATTTTGGGCGAGATTGGTCTGGCCTTATTTGCTTCATCCTTGGATTTGTAAGGCTTGGAATTTTTCAATCTGAACTATGACTTCCCATCTTTGCTCTCGGTATTGGATTGCAGTGAGTTCTTCAATTTCCTTGATCTGCATGGATTTCCTTGATCTGCATGGATTTCCTTGATCTGCGTGGATTTCTTTGTTAGGTGTGGATTTCCTTGATAGGCGTGGCTTTCTTTGATAGGCGTGGATTTCCTTGATAGGCGTGGATTTCTTTGATAGGCGTGGATTTCCTTGATCTGCGTGGATTTCTTTGATAGGTGTGTATTTCCTTGATAGGCGTGGCTTTCTTTGATAGGCGTGGATTTCCTTGATATGCGTGGATTTCCTTGATAGGCGTGGATTTCCTTGATCTGCGTGGATTTCCTTGATAGGCGTGGATTTCCTTGATAGGCGTGGATTTCCTTGATATGCGTGGATTTCTTTGATAGGCGTGGATTTCCTTCATAGGCGTGGATTTCCTTGATAGGCGTGGATTTCCTTGATAGGCGTGGATTTTCGTGATAGGCGTGGATTTCTTTGATAGGTGTGGATTTCCTTGATAGGCGTGGATTTCCGTGATAGGTGTGGATTTCCTTGATAGGCGTGGATTTCCTTGATAGGCGTGGATTTCCTTGATAGGTGTGGATTTCCTTGATAGGCGTGGATTTCTTTGATAGGCGTGGATTTCCTTCATAGGCGTGGATTTCCTTGATAGGCGTGTATTTCCTTGATAGGCGTGGATTTCCTTGATAGGCGTGGATTTCTTTGATAGGCGTGGATTTCCTTGATAGGCGTGGATTTCCCTGATAGGCGTGGATTTCCCTGGTAGGCGTGGATTTCCTTGATACGCGTGGATTTCCTGATAGGTGTGGGTTTCCTTGATAGGCGTGGATTTCCTTGATACGCGTGGATTTCCCTGGTAGGCGTGGATTTCCTTGATACGCGTGGATTTCCCTGATAGGCGTGGATTTCCTTGATACGCGTGGATTTCCCTGGTAGGCGTGGATTTCCTTGATACGCGTGGGTTTCCCTGATAGGCGTGGATTTCCTTGATAGGCGTGGATTTCCTTGATACGCGTGGATTTCCCTGGTAGGCGTGGATTTCCTTGATACGCGTGGATTTCCCTGATAGGCGTGGATTTCCTTGATAGGTGTGGATTTCCTTGCTACAGTTCTGAACCTTATTGCTTGATTAAGCGTCTGAATTGTATGTATTTGGTGAATATCTCAATTTAATAGACAGCAACAGCAGCCGGTTAAATGAGTTTCACAATAGTCAACATCTCTGTAGCATTACTTTGAAAGTTAGATTTCGAATATATCATATCTTAAAATATAGTCTCCATACATGACCTTTCTTGATAAAAAGAGGACATAGAGAAGACACCAATATACCTAACCCGATAACGCCGATTACTGGGCTGCATTGGCTCGGCATTGGTCCAGTACTGGCCAGGTAACGTGCGTTATCAGGGAACTATTTAAAAGAGCAGTTGTATATTTAGAGTTTGTGTGTTTGCTATATCAGTATTGCTATATGTACACACAATACAATATATATATTCATATCCATATGTATAGAACTCTTAAGTAGATCACATAGGCTTATTCTTAAAGCGAGAAAATCTGTAACGTATTTTAGTTCTGTGTGGAGCTTAGAGCTATTGGTTTCTCAGCGCGGGCTTGGGAAGTCGTGACAGATTTATATACTCCACAAATCACCCCTCATATTCTACTATTTATTGCACCACCGGCGGCGTGTCTGTACAATGCAGTATAGGCATATATTTATGTTTAACCCGGCTTGTTTCAGTTTAATCTGATCAGGGTTAGACCTGCAAAACGGCACCCGTGGTGCTCTTGAGTGATGTACATTTGCAGGCCAAGAGAATAGTTTTTGAAAATTTATTACTTTTTCAAAATAGACTTCTCTTGGCCTGGACATGTACACTGCCAAAGCAAAACGTTGGATTTTCATGAATATTAACCATTTAATGATGAAGCTGAAGAAAACATGTGGCAAGAGAAAATTACTTTTTTTTAATTTCTGTGGCAAACTTACACACATTGCCTTCTCTAAATGGATATTTACTGAGTGAGAATTGCAATTTTCTTTGCGATATCTAGAGCTTTATAGGGTTAATTGATATATGTAGCATTTTGAGCGCTTTGAGGCGCGTTTGACAGAAGATGAGCTAAAGAAGCTCTAAGATTATCCCATATGAAAGCTGTACGCTTGTTGGCATTATGTCTACGCGAGCATAGTAGACTGCTCAAAGGCATCAATAGCATATTTGAAACATATGTCAGCGGTGGATGTCACCAAACGCAAAGAGAAAATAGCATCATAGACACAATGTGATACACCAGACAAGCAGTTCATCCCAGAAGACTATCATAATACTTTATCCCTTGACTTCTCGGGGTCACCATACCCGTGCACTTTTGAACAATTTATGTATGATGCTTGATTGAGTTTTTAGTTAGACTGAATGCTATCTAGACTCTTATCTTTCACCTCAGCAGCTTTTGCTAATTTTGAAGTAATAAGATATACTGAATCTGATCTGTCTATCAAATATATGACGTCATACTTCTTTACGTCATATACAGGCTGATGTCACAATCATAGTTGATAGAAATACTCCGTCATGAACCGGAAATAGTTAGTCCATCAGCTAGGGTCTGAAAAAATGGGGTTGAGTACTCAATCGGGGTGGGGGGGGGGGGGGAAGGGGGGAGGGAACCGGCCAAAAATGATATTAATCCCTTCCTTGGGTTATTGACATTATATTTTAGTGTGATGAACATTGTAAAATCTGTAGCTTATGTTCCAGTTTGGGCCACCAAAATAGGGACGGTGGTAACTTGGTGTTAACCTCGAATGGGCGATCAGCTGCTCAATTTTTTACAATATTGTAGACACGAAAAAATATCAGAGACTGAAACTTGAGAAAACTTTAGTTTATCATACAAGGATTAGTGTGAGCCTAGTTGCAAGCTGTTAGATGCGAGGCATTCTTGGTACCTTCAAGATGGCGGAGCAGTCGGGGTTGGTGATTTAAACGTACATATTTCACAATTCTCCTCAATTATATTATTTAATAAAATAGTAGACTAGTAATCCCCAACTTTGGACTTGAATTGAAAAAACTTATGAACAACATTGACGGCGGAAGTCAAGTACGCATACGCAGGATTTCTCGCCTATCTTGGTCAGAAATTTACTACATAACATGTTCATAGAATCCTTATTTTCCTATTCTATTTGTATCTTGTTTGTAAAATAACACATATGCCCGGAAAGGAAATGTTATTAGCTATTACTGGATGCAGATTATAATAATCTACATAAGTTAGAAGTTACTTGCTTTTTACTTTATATGTAGCTGATATTCCCTCCCATAGGAATATATGGTAAATCCACAAATATTCTAAGAAAATGTGAGCATCTTTCTACTTTGAACACCTTTAACAAAAGCTTTAAAGTTAATAACACTATGTGTCAGAAAGTATGGATAACCAAGGTTACGAATCTGTAAAGATTATATTTTTGTGATAATACTGTGTTACTTCCTATTGCATTTGAATGTTTGAAATCATGTTCAAATCACAAATATTTGTTGAAAACAACCAAGTTATAGGAAGGTGCGAAAGGGCGTCACGCTGCGGCGATGTCTTTACCAGACCGACAATTAAAGTCGCTACTGATTCACAGGTTTTACGACACTCCGACACACCAGTGTTTGGATTGGAAGTCGATGAACGTGTTTCGTGGAGTGGTGGAAATAAATACATAAATCAGTTCGTAGGTAGGTGGGTGGATGGATTGATGGATGGATAGATGGATGGATGGATGAAGGGGTGGCTGGAAAGGAAGGGAGACGGGCAGACGCATGGACTGGTAAAAATGGTAAGTCATGTTGATGTACTATCATAGTTTAGTGTCCGGCCTTACAAATTTGCTGATAAAATAAAACCGTTTATCAATGGGTTTGGACGTGGTGAAAATCAATGACTAATTTTGTCTGTCTATAACGGGAACATTATGGAACATAAAAGAGAGTTCGTTAAGGACACCGTGTGGCTTAGTAAAAAATTACTTTTCGCAGTGAATGTTTTGGTGTCTACAAGATCGCGTATTTATTAAGATACGTGGTCTTATGACCACCTATCTTAAAGTGCTACCACAGTGTGGCCCTCTAAAGTGGATCCATTATAAACAGTTTCTACCGTATACGTAATACGAGGGGCCTGCTATCTACATCATTAAGAGGTGGAGAGGGCGTGGATAGGGCAACCGTTATTGCCTTTACATTTGACCTGCCCAGTGATTTGGTAATATGAGTTAGCTAATACAGAACATGTCTTTCCAGGTTAGAACACGAATGATTCTTGAATGGAAAAGAAAAGAAAAGAACTAACCCTCTTATCCCTCAAATATCGTACTTTATATTATTTATGATGTAGGAATTTATTTGCTGAATATTCTGATCTAATTTGGTTTAAAGGTGCCGATTACAGTGAAAGTAAGAACTTATAGTAGAATTGAATTTAAAATATTTCACTTGTTAGCCCAATATGAGATATTGGGATGTCTAGGTTTAAAATGGTTAGAGGTTCCGTCCTAGCCCAGCTCGTATTGCTAGTAAGCCTTATACATGCTTGCCACTGCACAGCTAGCGCTGGCGACACAGGAAATCTCACCAAATTTGAAAGGTGTGAAAATAATGTATGTCGGTACGGTACACTTGGTAGAGCTGGTATATTTCATTGTTGGGAATGCATCATCAACTCCATCATCATGTAGGCCTAATGTTATAACATATCAATCATCATCAATCAACATCATCAATTATCATCATCGATCATTATCATTAATCATCATCATCATCATCATCATCATCATCATCATCATCATCATCATCATCATCATCATAATAATAATAATAATAATAATAATAATAATAATAATAATAATAATAATAATAATAATCAATCAGCATCATATAACTGTGTAGTGTAATTACATACGTTACCTGTAGCTGTAGCTGTAGCGTGAGATTCGCGTGCTGGAGCGCTATAGCTAAAACTGTTTTAGGTCTGCCCAGCTTTAAGGGTTAATTAGAATAGATATTTTAAATGTGCAATCCCTTCCAACCTGATCAGTCTATTTCATTCTACATGCCGGTGATTGGGTGGTTATACATAAAAAAAAAATGTATATTTAAAAATGAATTTGACTGAAAGTCATTATTTTCTTAGGTATCGTTGGCTTTTAGTCAACTCTCTGTCAAAATGCTCAGCAAACTAAGTCAGCAACAGTTTCCAGTCAAATTAGTTTAAGAAAAATTAACGTTCTATTTCTTACATCGCATAAAAGTATATAAAGTTCTTTAAATACTAAAATTTGTAGGTTAAAATATTCTTAGTCTATTTTAAATTATTACATGTACATTTAATATGATGTAAGAAATAGTATGCTGAATATTTAGCACTATTTTCACTGGAAGCTGTTGCAGTGGCAGGCGGGGGAAGTTTCCTGTCGAATTCCCTTTAGAATATTCAACGGTTTTCTAGCGTTTTCTTTTGAAATTTAGATTTCAGGGTATACTCCCGCTTATCCGTTTTTGGAAAAGACGATATATTATAGGAAATGCCAAATCGACAGAGATGAGATGACAAAGCAGCGTTTTAGCGCGCTAAGGTAGCAATACGAGTAGGCCTAGTCGTGGTAGCAACGTATGAGTTATTTAAATGGGTAGAACTGATAGGCACCAAATATCGGGCCGCTTTGACAATATGACGGGAAACAAAGGATGCCGCTGAAAGTGTGTGAATAATCGCGTGTCTGTGTTGTTCACGATCAAATGGTCAGCTACACTGAAAATGGCAGCGCCATTTAGGCTTCTCAGTGAGACGGCGAAAATACGAACTAAAGGAAGATAACTCGGATGGCAAAGCGGCCCTCCATTGTTGGGAATCCCCAAATAGAGCAATTTAAGACGTATTCATTAGTTTAATATACCACACGGGCCCCGGGTAATTTTGAAGTGTGTTAATACAAGTAAATTGAAAATGAATATTAGCTTACATGTCGATCTCCGAGTCGTCTGCTATGATGTTTATTTGTATGATATCTTATGCAGTTGCATAAAGATGCTTGCCCTTTTACTTGATCGAATATAGATGTCTTATAACACTATCCTTAAATAAATTACGGCAAAACCGCAAATAATCAAAATATATAATCGATTGAATCAGATTCTGACAACAAAATTTGTTCCACTGAGCTAAGAATCCCCAACGTTGGACATATGTACTTATTTAGCTATATCTCTAGTATTTAAATGGAGCCTGTTTTATTCTGTGAACTGTATAGCACGGGCATGAGAATATAAAAAAACATCGGTTCAAGTTTATGTTTCGCAGCATTCCTTCTGATAATATTAAACAGTGACTGATAATCACTCTAGTTTGAGAAGTACATCTTTAATTTGTGGTGAAGAGTATGACATACAAAATCTCTGTGAATTGAAAGATGACCGTTCTTGGACATCACCACACAGTGCTGCACAGGTTAAACATTTAAAGTCTATTCTGCATCCTGGGTTCTATGTTTTCGAGACACAAATTCTTTATCACAGTCACCTTCACCCATAAAAAGATCGGGAAAAGTTAAAACATGATCAACATTCTCATAGAACGTCTCCACGTAGTTCATGTGATGGACGTTTTGCCATGCCAATATTTCCCAATGAATGCATATTCTGTAAGAAGGAGATGCACTCACAAGGCACTTGAACTAGATAAAATTTGTATGACTTTTTGGAATTCAGAGCAGATACCACGGTCGGAAATAGTGCAATACTACACATTCAAACACGTTCCAATAAAGCAGAAGCTGCAAATCAGCCGCTAAGTATATTTTCGAAAGATCTCATATCCAGCGAGGGAAAGTACTATAAATCTTGTTACAGGAAGTTTGTATGGATAATGTATGATGCGCAGTAGAAAGCTGTGGCCACTTCGTCCAGCCATGTCCTAGATAAAGATCTGGGACAGAAATTAGTCAAGTTATGAAAAATGAAGTAAATAAACTTGGCAGTACGCTGGGCGATTCTTCCAGAAAGGATCTACTACGTATGGTATTTACGCCATTTGCTGAGTTGCCATTCATTGGTGCAAATGGCAGAAAGGTTTTAGTATAGCCCTGCACAACTGACATCGAATCACTAGTCGTAGGGAATGTTACGGTGAAAAAGGAGTTAAATATGTTACCTCATGTCGGCGGCCAAGCTGCTGTCATTAAAACAGCAAATATACTCGGTAAAGAAATTCTGACCAATCCTCAACGACTGCCATAGCTACCAACAACTGATGATCTGATACTAGAAAAGGTGTCCCTGTATGCCCCCACGAAAGTTGATATGTTCTGCAACTCAGTGAGGCAGCACGGAGCCGTTTGGAAGTTCTAGGGTACTAATGCTAAAACACTCAAATGCACAGGATATTGTGTGAGAAGTAACTAGAGGAGCAATTAGGACTTCCAAAGTGTCAGTCTGTCATCAGTAGTCAAGTCGTTATGCAATAATACTGAAGTTCATCAACAAGCATGACCATGGTGTCAGGTATGACGTCTTAGAAGAGCTTGACACAGAACAAGCTTTACAAATTATATAAAAACAGAACGATGACAAGGTCATCATATCTGGAAATATGGCTGCAACCAAGAAATCAGAAGACAAACTGGAATGACATTAAGTGGTGCTGTGATGTTACACATGGTAATCTTAATTATCATACTAAAATGAAAAGCAGGTGATGCCGTTTCCGATTTAAGTGGAGATGAGGATGATAACGTTGAACACAAAGCAAAGTAATGTAGACTGTTTCCAAAAGAGTTAATCTCGTATGCCATCCCTAATTATTACTAAGACTGAGGTACTTCGTGTGGCTATCAACCAATCGATTTCAAACAACCTGCAGAATTCTAACACGACCCAGCTTGCTCGTCCCGGCATGGGCTGTATTCGATATTATTAATAGAGATAATGTTGTCGTTAAATACCCTTATTGTCTATTAAATTTTGATACAGTTAACAACCTAGCAACCGACAGGAGGACAGCTTACGTGTGCGTGATAGACTTAATTTGTCTGCTGTGGTCTGCGTTTTTGATCACGAATTTTATGCTAAGGCAATTGAGATATTCTGGGAGCATAGGGACATTTTCCAAAAAATAGTTCTGATGCTACGTGAATTTAATCTGTAAATGATGCTTTTGGGTGTCATAGGTGCACGTTTTGTAGATGCTGGTCTCAGGGAGATTGCTGTTCAAAGTGATGTTATTGCTGAAGGATCATTAGACAGAGCGCTGGCAGTAATAACTAGATCAGTGCCGTTCACTCGCACCAGGTCGTCTACGAGACCTTACTGAGACAACTACTAAATGCTTTCGAGAGTTCTATCTCATTTGATGAGGACAGAAATATCATAGATGAGCACAATACATTTATTGCAGATTTGAAAATGAACATATTGTAAATATGGGATTGTCTTGTGGGAAGTCATAACCCCGCAGGATGTCTTATGATTCACGTAAGACCCAAAAGAAACTATGTTTTGAAAATACCAGGTGAGCTAAAGGTCCAGGCGAGCTAAAAATGGATGCCGTAGGTTTGCATCAGTGTTGATTGTACATACAATTCAGTTAGGGGAAAGTCCGGATGATTAAGTGTACCGTGTCTATGTCGACTACCGGTTATTTATAAATATGTGTCAATCATTAGGACGGTGGAAAGTCGAGCTAGCCAGGTCATCTCTTTGTATGTAATAGAAGTGCACTAATGCTAAATGAATAGGATGCCGTTTATAGCGTTACGTAACCAGCGGATGAGATTAATAGAATAATGTTGGAATAGGATGAATTAATTGGCAAAGATTCTATGGTTATGAGTTGATGTGTATTTGAAAATAGTTTAGATAAATGTTGTTGCTGCTTAGCCGGCATTCGCTTTTATAATATTCAGCAGTTGTTGGTAATTGTAGTTTTGGAAATAATCAATGTTTAGTGGCAAGTGTTGGGATCATGAATTATGAGAATAAATTGAACGTGACTGACTGACATAGTTGATGACGTAAGCAATCTAATATTTAACCGTGGGCTAGAACAACACCATCTGGTAATGAATCATCCAGCACGTGTGCCTAGCACCCTATGATTCTTGGGACTTCTCCATTAGTACGCAATGGACAGGACCTGGAAATTATAGCGTCCTTTAGGAATTCATAACAGAAGCGAAATTTATTGATAAACTATATGACACTCATTTTATGGTATGCAACAACAACACATACCATGATGTTGTTAGTTAGCTGACAGATCACATCAAACCAAAACCGGTACCCACAGCTTTGTCTATGTGAGGCGCAATCTTCATGGAAGAATTGGGCAAAGTATGATTGGTTGGAATGACGTCATAACCAACCAAAATCGACCAGGCTCTGCAGTGAAGAATTATAAAGAATAGATTTATGCGCCAGGCAAAAGGATGGAGGAAATACTGATTGGCCGAATGGACAATCAGTTATCGGGTTAGAACTTCTAGGAAGAAATGAGAAGAGGTTGCTTGGTGGACTGATTATTCAGCCAGTCAAAGTGTGCTTATGGAATATCTAGAAGAGTTGTAGGAATAGATTGGAATAGATTCTGAGCGGAGTTGTACATTTCTGCGAAATGTATAGAGGCATGAATTCAGACTATAAAAGAGGCACTTCTCTCAGGATAATTTAATCAACCACCATCTGTGATTCACGGAGCATCTCGTGCTTGCTCCGTTAGAAAAGCTGTGGCTCTTACGCCTAACGAAGTTTGGTTAAGTTAGAGTAGATTAGGACTTAGATAATTTAGCTATTTAGTATTGTACAACGAATTGTACTAAGTGATTAGTTGTGAGCGTTTTTGCTCTTGACTTCATATCTTATTATATTCTGTAAATAAAGTATTTATCTTACGTTTATGTAAGACCGTTGTTTGTCAAGTTTGATTAGGACAGAATCTAGTTGAGCTGGGAGCAATACCCAGTCCTTACCAGGATCTTAGCGAGTCAGATTAGGCCCAGCAGTCAAAGATAAATATCGTATACCTCACCATCTGTCAGACGGGGTGAGCCGACTGCAGTTACTCCTTCATCACCGCCGGCGACGTTGTCGCAGCAACACTCTCAAGTTTCCGGTGGTGAAGCGGGAGACATCTTAGATCTTAGTAAGAAGAAGACGACCCTTGAAGAGAACCCCGAGAATCTTCAATATGTCAGGAGCAGTATGTGCCTCTTCCTCACACCAGAGAATTCACCTTTCCAGAGTATCCATCATCATCTGACGTCATATCACGTCATAATCAGCTAAGCTGCGTGTATGATGACGTCATAATCATTACGTCATAAATGATTCTATTAGGCCCGTCTTTAACGCTTAATAATCCGACACGTTGTATGAATTGTATGTTTTTGCTATTTAAGAAACATGCCGTTGAATATTTTGAAACTAGTTTGACTGGGCGCTGTTGCTGCCATAGGCAGCAACAGCATCCAGTTAAATTAGTTTCAAAGTATTCAACAGATTAACTGTATAATTTTCTGGAAATTGATAATCAGGAAGTTCAGAGATCGATCGACCCAACACGGAAAAGTCCATTACAGAAGAGGCATAATCTGTTTGAGGATCTTTCCGCTACGTTGCGCGGCACTGGTGTGGAACTCATTATATTTTTGGATGTTATACATTGAATTATGCGAACATACACTTAACCTGCTATATGCAATACTCACTGCATGGGATTTGTATTCAGCTTGCATCGCCAAAATAATGCCATGGGAATTTGCTTACGACAGACAAAATTATACCAGATACCTGATCACATTCTTGAATGACATGCGTGACTTTCCAACCTTATTGCCAACAGTGCATACTGCATTATTTCAGAATGGAGAGTTTGGTGTCCAAATGAGTGAAACGAATACATTTGGTGAAAATAAACCATACAAAGCGATAGAAAACACTATCAATCGAGACTGTAAGAGCAGTGAGGGATACATTTGTCTAAGCATAGACTTCTATAGACTTCTCAGCCACACAAAGGTGGGTGCCTAATACATCGCGTAGGAGCGAATACAGGAAGCTGATTAGAGAACATCTGTCTATGAAACCAGCTACATATGTTTACAAGGACCTTGCCCCATTACGTATTCAAAACAGATACTAAAGCTGTGGAGCAAGGTATTAATATCCTAGTGGATGGTGTATATAACCCGTGGAATGGAGGAGAACTAACACGTTTGTCAACTGGTATTGAGGCCTCTGGTATTGTTCGTAAAATCTAACTCAAATATGGAATGGTATGCCGACAAGTTTTGCGAGTAGTGTGGTGTTTCGAACAGTAAAACGGATTTCATTTCCAGAAACTGAAACTCAAGACGCTTAACCCCTCTTGTGTCAACAGCGAATTAAAGCGTTCAAAATACTATTTATTTTAATTAACCATTTAATTGCCAATACCTTTCAAGGAAACCTTTCTCAACGCGCATACAATGTAGGCGGAGTTTAGCAAGAAATTGGTAGAAAGGTAATAATAATAATAATAATAATAATAATAATAATAATAATAATAATTATAATAATAATAATAATAATAATAATAATAATAATAATAATAATAATAATAATAATAATAATCTCTGTTTAATGAGGGTATACAACGTCAGAAAAAATGTTATCTTCGCGAGGCCCTCAGAAAGAATGCACACACATGCATACACATGCACGCACACATACACGCATCCAGACAGACAGACATGCATGAAGACAGGCAGGCAGGCAGACATGCAGGCAGGCAGACAGGCAGGCAGACAGCAGGAAGACATGCAGGCAGGCAGGCAGACAGACAGATAAACACACTGCAAATACGCTTACATACAAAACATACTATGTAAAAATTTATACAACATATTACAAGTAGAAATTGACAATTATTAGTCAAAGGTTTACATACATGTATTATATCCTGTACACAAATGACGTACAGACAGACATGCAAGAAGACAGGCAGGCAGGTAGACATGCAGGCAGGCAGACAGGCAGGCAGACATCAGGAAGACATGCAGGCAGGCAGGCAGACAGACAGATAAACACACTGCAAATACGCTTACATACAAAATATACTATGTAAAAATTTATACAACATATTACAAGTAGAAATTGACAATTATTAGTCAAAGGTTTACATACATGTATTATATCCTGTACACAAATGACGTACACTTATTAGAATGTTAGCTAGTTATCCTTAAACCAGCCTGGATGTCACTGCTAAGCAAACTATAAATCAGGGCATCTTGAACATATTTAGCTGGCTTTATACCTATGCTTTTGGAATTCAGTGTAATGACTCTTTTGGGTTTATTACTTTATCATTACATCTGCTTAATATATTCCTGAAGATTGGACTTGAAAGACATTAAAGTGGTAGACTGTGTAACAGTTGAAGGTAGAAAATTCCACAGTTGTAGCAAAGCTGTTCTTTCCATAATCTGTTTTAATCTTGGGAACTTGATTAAATGTCTTCGAGCGCGAATTCCTAGTGTGTGCATCTTCGATTGAAATGAACATGCCTTTTACGTACCTGAGAGCAAGCTCACTTCTCGGCTTGTATGTCATAATGCGTGTTTTAATCATCATTCTTTTAGTTAAAGTTGTCCAGTTTAGTGTTTTTATATAATGGGGCTGATGGTGTTCTGTAAGTCATGTCTAATATTACTCTACCAGCTCGCTTTTTTAAAACTTTTCTAGCCTATCCAACACTGTAGGTGAAGATTGACAAAATACAAGACTGCAGTGATCTATGTGTAAAAGAATATAAGATTTATAAAACAGATATCTTTCTTCTGTGTTAAGATAATTCTTATTATTCTTTAGCATATAGATCAACGAAGAAATCCTTTTGCACATTTTGCATTATCAATATGTAATCCTAAAAGCTTGTCAGATTTAACAGCATTTAGGTTTCCATTGCCTGTGTGTTTATATGTTTTAATTTATACCTACTTCCCAGCATCATCAATTTAGTTTTATCTGTATTCAGCAACACCTTATTATCTAAGCACCAGTTTTCTACAGATTGCATACCGTTCGTTAAGTTTTCTCGTATTTCAGAGCTATGGGAGCTAGAAGTATGCATAGTCGTATCATCGGCATACATATCCGTAAGGTTATTGACACATATTGGGAGATCATTGATATATGAAATGAACAGGAGTGGTCCTAATACAGAACCCCGTGGTACTCCGATATCAATTGGCAAATGGTTAGAAAGCGTTCCCGAAATTGAAACGTATTGTTTTCTGTCATTTAAATATGAAGAAAACAGTTTACCGCATCACCAGTCAAAGGTAAGACGTTGACTATTTTCATACTAATTTGACTGAAATCTTTTCTGTCATACGTAGCAATATATTACATTGAAATAGGTTTAGAAACATTTAACACGATCGTTATTACATAAAGAGTGTGTGGTATCGACACATATATGGCATCAGACATTATGCTTTGAAGAGATGAAATGGCGGCGCCAGCCATCTTGTGATGGGATTAGTGGCATAAGAAATTCCTTCCCACTCAACGGAAATGAAATAAATCTGGTCTAGATTTAAAGCTAGCTCGAAACGCTATAAATAAGTAATACTTTGACATCAAATTGGAACTCGAGGAACTTAATTTACTTTGTCCTAAAGTAATCACCTTCGAATACTCCCACTGTCATTGTCAAATGGACCTTTCCAGTTTATCCATCCATCATATGACGCCATAATCAAGTACGTGACGTGTATGATGACGTCATAATCAATGACGTCATGAATGACGTAGACAAGTGCGTCACGAATGCATAATTGGTGACTGACTAAGAGTTGTTGTACGAATTGTATGTCTTTACTATTTAATAAACATGATATTGAATATTTTGAAACTAATTTGACTAGGTCAAATTGGTTTCAAAATATTCAACAGCTTACCTGTATAGTTTTCTGGAAATTGATAGTCAGGGGATTTAGAGATCGCTCGATCCCAACCCGAACGAGATGTGCGTGGAGCGTAGCTAGAGATGTGCGGGGCATAGCGAAAAGTGGATTCCCCCAATGCTAAATATCTAATATATGCAAGAGAACCAAATAAGGAAGCCATTGCTAGCCATGCCTCGCCCATTCTAGCTAAGCTCCACCCACCCGTTTTTGGAATAGCTTTAATTCCTTAAAAATTGAATTTCCAGAATAAAAAATAATCTAAAAGTTATTTGAATGGGGGTTGTTGCTGCAGCAGCTCCCAGTCAAATTACTTTCAAAGCATGCAACATAATGCATATTACATTAACATCGTCGTGTCGT
>CM067368.1:50071839-50087469 GCA_034401795.1 Chaetoderma sp. LZ-2023a
TTGGGGTGTTATTCTTCTTCTTCTTCTTCTTCTTATTATTATTATTATTATTATTATTATTATTTTAGCACTTCTAAACGCAGTCGCTTATGGCCTGGACAAAGATATGAGATCGCGGCTGACTTTTTGGCAGATTCGGGTAACAAGTTATATACGTAGGATGTTATCTCTCACATAGATCATGGGAGATAACCTATAATATTATTGATAAATCATTGATAAATTACCCATGAATTGTCTCCCTTGGTATGCGTCACAACATGAATATAAGAGTGTGGTCGGGTAACGGCTGTCCTATGGATGGCCATACTCAATGCGCGCATGAGGGCGATACACTATTTTCCATAACTGCGCATGTGCAGGGTCACTGGGAGTGCCTCCGTAATGGATTGGATTTTTTCATAGAATGGGATACGGCCACGTTCGCGTGTTGCCGATGAGTGAGTGGACGCTTTTAGGTTGTATATATAATCTTTGCACGACTTTGTCCTCGAAATAATGGTCATGATCACAAAAGTTTTCCGGGATGTTTGGTACCATTGGAAAGCCTGAAGTTTCCGCTCCCTGTTGATAGCGAGTCAAGATAAGAAGAAAGCAGCCTTTGAAATCGAATCTTTGTGTGTATTCGGAAAAGGATGGTATGGAATATGACCACGCCATTCAACGGCTGACTCATGCTAAGACACTACTGGGACTGGCGCCTCTGTATCGACGATCATTGATTGGCTGTAGATATCGTAAGGAAGTCAGCCATTCGTCAAGAAGATAATGAGATACAGAACAGACAGTTTAAAAGCTTTTCGCTCTGCAAAATTAAATGCCGGGAGCCATCACTTAGGTATCACGATAACGCCTCACCAATGACTCCGGTCAACGGTAATTTTCCGCTTCTCTGCTCTAATATCTGACAGAGGCAGAACAGCGGATCTTTTGACTTAGAACCGCTTGCAGTGGGAAGTCACCTAGAAAGTCGGCACCACAAAACCTCCTTTTTGAAGGGCCGCTAAAAATAGTCGCCTAATAACAGCCCAAATTCGTCCGTCTTCAGAAACATCCTCTGCTCTTGTGCTGCTCTAGAAATTGGTAAAACTGAATGTGTGCACCATCTCCTGACATAGCGGAGACGTAAACTGAAACCACACCACGACAGAACCTGCCAGATTTTCATGCACTGCTACATTGTCTTGAAACTCCTGTGCTGTTCATCGTTTGTTATGAAAGAACTCAGAGAACCTCCGTTCATTACCAGCCTCCGACCGAGTTCCGTCTCTGCCACTGTGCTTTTTCTTTATCTGAAGGACTTTTCTCCCGCATCTACAGAACCACGCCACTCTTGTGAATAAGACTCCTTATGTAACCTACAGAGTTCCTCCGCATTGTTTCCCTTGTGATAGCTTCTCTGCAAAGAACCGCCCAAACTTTCATCTGCTCCAAGAGGTACTGCTCGACGGCTTTTGTGATCTCTGGCCATCAAGGACCTAGTCACCGCACGATGTTGTGCCTTCGGATTATACCCACCAAGTTTTGTTAACAGCCATCAACGCCCACAATAGCAACGCCAAGACCACGCTATCGCTGGATTTTTGTACCGTGACTGTGAACATGCTACTGTGCTTTTAGGACTTGAACTGTGCATGTTAAATCTTAAATTTATGCACTGATCTAGTTCTCTATTCTTTACAGATTCCTAGATATATTGCCTTAAGTGTCATTGGTCATTTCCTCCAATCTTAAGTGGCCATTCCATCTTTTTGCATTAAGGAACGCTCAAAAACAAAAAAGGAGATCGGTCATCTTAGACGTAACTTGCGGACAACGATCTTGTGCTCTGCTCAACGTGAAGACAAATGCTAGCATTGTAGCTGCATCACTTTTCGAATACTTATCTAACCAAATAAGGGCATTCACCATTTTCGCCACTTTATTAAGCAGGTGACGCCATCAGCACTTTGTGGAGCGTAAAGAAACCGAATAAATACTGCAGTCGAAGATGCATCATTTTCCTCGCCAAAAGGGCTACTTCTGCTTGTTCTGTAGGCCCCTCGCATTGCATTTGGACTGCCTGTAAATAGTGTTAAGTCGCCAGCCGACATTTCTTCCTCCGTTTCTTGTTTAGTTCCCGTTCGAAGCTCCTGCTATCAGTGCGTGCTTTTCGACACCCCGATTTGCATTGCTTCGGCTTTGGCTGTGAGACGCTTTGAGTAGGAAATAATGTGAGTCCCTCAGTTCGCCGCATCTCTCAGCTCACCTTAACCACTCTCTAAAGAAACTTCGTCGCCGACTCCTTGCACCGTAGCGAATGGTTTCGAAGCCACAATATTTCATCATGCTACGTCAGACCGCTCCCCATGGATGCCTTCCATTTTAGGCTTCGATAACCCCAGCCATCCTTTCAACCACTCCAATTACCCTTGCATACTTTCTTCTTTCTCAGAGAGAAGATTTTGCTGCTTAAATTTTGCACCATCCTCTAAGATGCACCAAGCGTATCCGTATTGGCTTGGACAAAACACTGCAGCTTGATCTACTCCGTTGATTAGCAGACTTTTCTTTTTAGACCGTCTGGCGGTCAGCCAACACCAGTTCTTAGCGACCAAACCAGATAACCACCGTATCACTGGAATCTTTTCCAAGTTTGTTGCGCCATCTCCTACCGTCATCATTTTGGACCACAGTGGGGCACAAACTCAGCAGGTGTTCCACTAAACTCTTTCCTCATTAATTACATCGGTCAGTTTGGGTGTCTGCAACTTGTAAGGATCGTCCCTTGGACCATGTCAAGATCTTTTTGACGCCGCTCAAGCCAGTCTAGGCTCTGGCCAGAAAGATCTGCCTGAACTTGCGATGGCAGAGGTTCTCATTTAATCTATCCGATCATGTCATTTTGCAGCTGACTGAGGCCTTAAACCACAAAACACGTAGGTAATTAAAATACTGCCTCCCGAGGGATCTTTCCTAAATTCTAGAGTTAGGCACACACAGAAGGCCCACCTCTGGACGTCTGCTGAGAACATCGGATCGACTAGATAACAATGACTAACAAAAGCCTCGGCCCCTCGTGTTCTTACCCTAAAGGACACTAAAGTAGGATTCTCCTCCCACTCCACTTTAAGCGGACCATTAGGAAGTTGTTAGGTTTCAGCACCAAACGACTCTTATGATGAACTAACCTTAGATATATAAACAGAAAAAACGAGTAATGACTGTTAGTGACGCACCAACTGCCTGGGATAGATAGGAAAGCCCGCTGTGTCTTTTCCTCGCTCCGGAGAAACCCTCCCCATTTCCCCCGTCTAAGGCCTACCCCAGAGAGATAGCTATTTCCCCCCTGCAGCCTCACATGCCCATCCACCTCTCGATTGATGGTATTCCAGATAGGGTGAGGACGTTCACCAGACAATCAGGACACGAATTGCTCCTATCGCCACACCGTGTGCCACTTTCAGCTGACAGCAAAAATACCGAGCACGAAGCCCAGGAAAACCTAAACGTTAAGTAAAAGGATTGCCCTTGCACCATCTCTCTTGCTCCCATTCCCCTCCTCGACACACTAGCGCCCAAAAGAGAAATGCTTAAAAAGAGTTTAGCTCGAACGCAGGCAGGAAAGTTCGAAAGCCACCCACAATAAAGAAAAAACCCTGTGGCTGTTTACTCATATCTCGCACGCACTAAACCTGCATGCACCTCCCGTTCCCCACAGGAGTAATCCAAATGGACCCTCTTCTCTTAGGAGACATGTTCCATCGTCCTGGGGGCACCTTTTCGACCGGGCGTGCCTGGGAGATATGCCTCCCTCATCTCCAGCATAGCCTCTACCAACGCCAATGCCACAGAAGCTCCCGTCATCAAGACCGCCGCCAACGATACCCCCACTGAAATTCACGCCTCTGAAACCACGGCCACAAGAATCACTATCACCTCTTCTTCTGCTACAACTTCTGCCATCGCCACATCTCAGAGAACTTCTGCCGCTCAGACCGCTTCGGCCAAATCGAGTGTACTCATCAGCGTGACCCTTCTCCACTCGGACTGAAATTCATGAACGGCTAACTGACAGGAAGGGAATTCGTCCTAAGTAGATCGCCACGGATACTGGGAGATGAATGGCCGCTCTTAAGCCCCGATCTTCTGCCAGCAGACAGCGAGGATGAGACTGGCGTATCGACTGCCGGAGAGGACCCAGACGTCTTGCTGTGTCGATCTCAGGCACACTGCCATGTCAGAAATATCCGGTTGGACCTACGCCTCTCCAAGGAGACGGCTGGCCACTCGGATCAGCAAAAGTGTGTTGGGAAGCCCCAACCTCGCGTCGAGGGGATGGCGTCGCAAGCCTCTCGATCAGGACAGACACCCGAGAGTCGCCCCGAAGGACTCATGGACATGGACAGCCTCTGCTTCGGCGGACAGACCTCACTTGGGCGGGGACAGGCACAGGACGACGACCGCCTGACCACAAGAGATTACATATACCTCCATAATATGGCATATTACTGCACTCTGGGAGAATGTGCATGATTTTCTTTATCCGTTTAAACTGTGAAATGCAAGTAAGTGCCTCCATTTTCGAGACAACTATGCAGGAAGAGGCTGAGAGAGAATGAGAGAAAGAGAGCTCCAATTCAAATAAATTTTAAAATATTCAACATAATATCGCTTGTATTAAATAATAAAAGCATACCATTCGTACAACAACACTTAGTCCGTCATCAATTAAGCGTTCGTGACGAAATTAACTAGGTCACTCATGACGTCACTGATCATGACGTCCTCCCACGCGTCACCTGCACCCCTATCCCCTACCATAAAATATTCATGTATCTTCCCATGTTATGGCTTTCAGATGCAGCTGCACGCCCACTTCTCACGGAGCAGTTCTGCGGGGCCACTTATTTGTAATACCGTAGACGACACAGAAAATATCCCAACTTCCAGCGATCTCCCAGTTCAAGTTACGAACAAGTCCATAGATGATTCCGATACTCTAACTGCCAGCTACATGTAGCTATATCTCTATTCAGAAATATTGATTATTATCGGGTAAATTATTAACTAATCTAGTATTCCATAACTAACTGGTATTCATATTATTGTACATACTGTTTGTTGAATGGAAGGACCCGATCTGTCACTCGAGTATCTGATATCATTCAAATACGTCACTTGTTGGCTGACGTCACAATCATTAGGACATCCCAAACGAATCGTCACAAATATGTATAAATTGTATGTCTTTGGTGAAATTGCAATTTAATAAACATTATGTTAAATATTTTGAAATTTATTTGACTTGGAGATATTGCTGCCTGTGGCAGCAACAGCTCCCAGTTAAATTAGTTTCAAACTATTCAACAGCTTATATGTATGATCTCACCTTGAAATGGGAGGGCGTAGCTAGCAATAGAGCCCGATGCTATATTGCTGAATAGTGGTGTCGACTTGTATTAATCACTTAAATGATATTATTTCAAGCAGAAAAAGATGCTACAACAGAGTATTTACTATGTAACCGCTTTTGTGTCAACAGCGCCACAACGCGCCTACAACGATGCTTAGGCTATATCAAGTAACCGTTTAACGGTCAAGATTTTTCCAAGAAAATTATGTTTGCAGGCCAAGAAAATAATCTTTTTTTTAATTTATTAAAATAGAATTCTCTTCTCCTGCAAATGGACATTCCTCACCACCGTTGCGAAGAAAATACGAGATTTTGCTTAGCCAGTGTTTATTTGCAGGCCAAGATAAGAGAATTTTTGAAAATTTACGTCTGGAATGACTGGCTCTGTCACCGAGAAGTTTTCCAATTTGAGGATTAAAGGGTTAAACCAAGTTTTGCTTTGAAAACTAATTCGACTGTAAACTGCTGTTGCCATTAATATTGACAACGACCATTCAATAGAGGGACCCAATCAGTCACTCTAGAACCTGACGTCATCCTCAAATAGGTCACTTGTTATCTGAAAAAATAATACAAATGACGTCACGAAAGTGTTTGAACTGTATGTTATTCGTGAATTTAAAATTTGTTATATATTCTGTTGATTACCGGTATTTTGAAACTAATTTGACTTGTAGCTGTTGCCGCCATAGGCAGCTACAGTAGCCCGTCAAATTAGTTTTAAAATATTCAACAGCTTATCTGTACAGTTATCTGGAAATTGAGATTATATGAATTCAGGATCTGCGGATATAAAATCGATTCAAACACGCCTACCACAGTTAGAAACGGGAAGGGCATAGATAGAAATTGATTTCAGAATAACTATAGAATACTCTCGATTCATTGGTCATTGGGCATATTGATGTGTTTAGAGAACGATGGGATAACAGAGGTGTGGTGAGATGGTGACATAAGGGCTTGTGGAAAAGGATACGGAGATGCTGTGGAGAAAGGGGGAGGGAGGGATGAAGGAAACGAGGGGTGGGATGGAGAGAGAGAGGTAGCGAGAGAGGGAGGGTGAGAGAGAGAGAGAGAGAGAGAGAGAGAGAGAGAGGTGGGGGGAGAGTGGGGAGGGGGAGGAGAGGGGAGGGAGGGAGGGAGGGAGAGCGAGAGAGAGAAGAGAGAGAGAGAGAGCGCGAGAGGTGGGGGGGGGGGGGTATGGAGAGTCAGAAAGAAAGGGAGCGGATGGAAGGAGGGGGTTGGGGGAAGGGGTGGGGTGGAAGTAGGTTGGCCTGGGGTAGGGAGGATGAGATGCGGGGCTGCAAAATTTGTATTTATACGCACAAAACGAGCCGTACAATGCAGATTATATTTTCTTGATGTATTAAACTAATAACTATTTCATGTAAGTTCAGATTGTCCACCAATGCAAGTATTTTGTCATTGGTTTAATGTAAATATGTACATATGCCTCGAGATTGGTCCAATGAATGGATCCGATCTGTTACTCAACTATCTGACATCATGACCAAATAGCTCATATCTTAGCAGCAGCTGATGACTCCGTCATGAAAGTCAGAATATTCTATCACGAAAGGTTACCAATTGTATGTATTTTTAAAGTTAAAATGTAATATGCATTATGTTGCATGCTTTGAAAGTAATTTGACTGGGAGCTGCTGCAGCACAACCCCCATCCAAATAACTTTCAGATTATTTTTTATTCTGGAAATTCAATTTTTAAGGAATTAAAGCTATTCCAAAAACGGGTGGGTGGAGCTTAGCTAGAATAGGCGAGGCATGGCTAGCAATGGCTTCCTTATTTGGTTCTCTTGCATATATTAGATATTTAGCATTGGGGGAATCCACTTTTCGCTATGCCCCGCACATCTCTAGCTACGCTCCACGCACATCTCGTTCGGGTTGGGATTGAGCGATCTCTAAATTCCCTGACTATCAATTTCCAGAAAACTATACAGGTAAGCTGTTGAATATTTTGAAACCAATTTGACCTAGTCAAATTAGTTTCAAAATATTCAATATCATGTTTATTAAATAGTAAAGACATACAATTCGTACAACAACTCTTAGTCAGTCACCAATTATGCATTCGTGACGCACTTGTCTGTCTACGTCATTCATGATGTCATTGATTATGACGTCATCATACACGTCACGTACTTGATTATGGCGTCATATGATGGATGGATAAACTGGAAAGGTCCATTTGACAATGACAGTGGGAGTATTCGAAGGTGATTACTTTAGGACAAAGTAAATTAAGTTCCTCGAGTTCCAATTTGATGTCAAAGTATTACTTATTTATAGCGTTTCGAGCTAGCTTTAAATCTAGACCAGATTTATTTCATTTCCGTTGAGTGGGAAGGAATTTCTTATGCCACTAATCCCATCACAAGATGGCTGGCGCCGCCATTTCATCTCTTCAAAGCATAATGTCTGATGCCATATATGTGTCGATACCACACACTCTTTATGTAATAACGATCGTGTTAAATGTTTCTAAACCTATTTCAATGTAATATATTGCTACGTATGACAGAAAAGATTTCAGTCAAATTAGTATGAAAATAGTCAACGTCTTACCTTTGACTGGTGATGCGGTAAACTGTTTTCTTCATATTTAAATGACAGAAAACAATACGTTTCAATTTCGGGAACGCTTTCTAACCATTTGCCAATTGATATCGGAGTACCACGGGGTTCTGTATTAGGACCACTCCTGTTCATTTCATATATCAATGATCTCCCAATATGTGTCAATAACCTTACGGATATGTATGCCGATGATACGACTATGCATACTTCTAGCTCCCATAGCTCTGAAATACGAGAAAACTTAACGAACGGTATGCAATCTGTAGAAAACTGGTGCTTAGATAATAAGGTGTTGCTGAATACAGATAAAACTAAATTGATGATGCTGGGAAGTAGGTATAAATTAAAACATATAAACACACAGGCAATGGAAACCTAAATGCTGTTAAATCTGACAAGCTTTTAGGATTACATATTGATAATGCAAAATGTGCAAAAGGATTTCTTCGTTGATCTATATGCTAAAGAATAATAAGAATTATCTTAACACAGAAGAAAGATATCTGTTTTATAAATCTTATATTCTTTTACACATAGATCACTGCAGTCTTGTATTTTGTCAATCTTCACCTACAGTGTTGGATAGGCTAGAAAAGTTTTAAAAAAGCGAGCTGGTAGAGTAATATTAGACATGACTTACAGAACACCATCAGCGCCATTATATAAAACACTAAACTGGACAACTTTAACTAAAAGAATGATGATTAAAACACGCATTATGACATACAAGCCGAGAAGTGGGCTTGCTCTCAGGTACGTAAAAGGCATGTTCATTTCAATCGAAGATGCACACACTAGGAATTCGCGCTCGAAGACATTTAATCAAGTTCCCAAGATTAAAACAGATTATGGAAAGAACAGCTTTGCTACAACTGTGGAATTTTCTACCTTCAACTGTTACACAGTCTACCACTTTAATGTCTTTCAAGTCCAATCTTCAGGAATATATTAAGCAGATGTAATGATAAAGTAATAAACCCAAAAGAGTCATTACACTGAATTCCAAAAGCATAGGTATAAAGCCAGCTAAATATGTTCAAGATGCCCTGATTTATAGTTTGCTTAGCAGTGACATCCAGGCTGGTTTAAGGATAACTAGCTAACATTCTAATAAGTGTACGTCATTTGTGTACAGGATATAATACATGTATGTAAACCTTTGACTAATAATTGTCAATTTCTACTTGTAATATGTTGTATAAATTTTTACATAGTATATTTTGTATGTAAGCGTATTTGCAGTGTGTTTATCTGTCTGTCTGCCTGCCTGCCTGCATGTCTTCCTTCTGTCTGCCTGCCTG
The DNA here is from genome assembly GCA_034401795.1 of Chaetoderma sp. LZ-2023a. Lineage (NCBI taxonomy): Eukaryota > Metazoa > Mollusca > Caudofoveata > Chaetodermatida > Chaetodermatidae > Chaetoderma > Chaetoderma sp. LZ-2023a. The sequence goes on from CM067368.1 coordinate 50,081,134, forward strand.
TCTGCCTGCCTGCATGTCTGCCTGCCTGCCTGTCTTCTTGCATGTCTGTCTGTACGTCATTTGTGTACAGGATATAATACATGTATGTAAACCTTTGACTAATAATTGTCAATTTCTACTTGTAATATGTTGTATAAATTTTTACATAGTATGTTTTGTATGTAAGCGTATTTGCAGTGTGTTTATCTGTCTGTCTGCCTGCCTGCCTGCATGTCTTCCTGCTGTCTGCCTGCCTGTCTGCCTGCCTGCATGTCTGCCTGCCTGCCTGTCTTCTTGCATGTCTGTCTGTCTGGATGCGTGTATGTGTGCGTGCATGTGTATGCATGTGTGTGCATTCTTTCTGAGGGCCTCGCGAAGATAACATTTTTTCTGACGTTGTATACCCTCATTAAACAGAGATTATTATTATTATTATTATTATTATTATTATTATTATTATTATTATTATTATTATTATTATTATTATTATTATTATTATTACCTTTCTACCAATTCTTGCTAAACTCCGCCTACATTGTATGCGCGTTGAGAAAGGTTTCCTTGAAAGGTATTGGCAATTAAATGGTTAATTAAAATAAATAGTATTTTGAACGCTTTAATTCGCTGTTGACACAAGAGGGGTTAAGCGTCTTGAGTTTCAGTTTCTGGAAATGAAATCCGTTTTACTGTTCGAAACACCACACTACTCGCAAAACTTGTCGGCATACCATTCCATATTTGAGTTAGATTTTACGAACAATACCAGAGGCCTCAATACCAGTTGACAAACGTGTTAGTTCTCCTCCATTCCACGGGTTATATACACCATCCACTAGGATATTAATACCTTGCTCCACAGCTTTAGTATCTGTTTTGAATACGTAATGGGGCAAGGTCCTTGTAAACATATGTAGCTGGTTTCATAGACAGATGTTCTCTAATCAGCTTCCTGTATTCGCTCCTACGCGATGTATTAGGCACCCACCTTTGTGTGGCTGAGAAGTCTATAGAAGTCTATGCTTAGACAAATGTATCCCTCACTGCTCTTACAGTCTCGATTGATAGTGTTTTCTATCGCTTTGTATGGTTTATTTTCACCAAATGTATTCGTTTCACTCATTTGGACACCAAACTCTCCATTCTGAAATAATGCAGTATGCACTGTTGGCAATAAGGTTGGAAAGTCACGCATGTCATTCAAGAATGTGATCAGGTATCTGGTATAATTTTGTCTGTCGTAAGCAAATTCCCATGGCATTATTTTGGCGATGCAAGCTGAATACAAATCCCATGCAGTGAGTATTGCATATAGCAGGTTAAGTGTATGTTCGCATAATTCAATGTATAACATCCAAAATATAATGAGTTCCACACCAGTGCCGCGCAACGTAGCGGAAAGATCCTCAAACAGATTATGCCTCTTCTGTAATGGACTTTTCCGTGTTGGGTCGATCGATCTCTGAACTTCCTGATTATCAATTTCCAGAAAATTATACAGTTAATCTGTTGAATACTTTGAAACTAATTTAACTGGATGCTGTTGCTGCCTATGGCAGCAACAGCGCCCAGTCAAACTAGTTTCAAAATATTCAACGGCATGTTTCTTAAATAGCAAAAACATACAATTCATACAACGTATCGGATTATTAAGCGTTAAAGACGGGCCTAATAGAATCATTTATGACGTAATGATTATGACGTCATCATACACGCCGCTTAGCTGATTATGACGTGATATGACGTCAGATGATGATGGATACTCTGGAAAGGTGAATTCTCTGGTGTGAGGAAGAGGCACATACTGCTCCTGACATATTGAAGATTCTCGGGGTTCTCTTCAAGGGTCGTCTTCTTCTTACTAAGATCTAAGATGTCTCCCGCTTCACCACCGGAAACTTGAGAGTGTTGCTGCGACAACGTCGCCGGCGGTGATGAAGGAGTAACTGCAGTCGGCTCACCCCGTCTGACAGATGGTGAGGTATACGATATTTATCTTTGACTGCTGGGCCTAATCTGACTCGCTAAGATCCTGGTAAGGACTGGGTATTGCTCCCAGCTCAACTAGATTCTGTCCTAATCAAACTTGACAAACAACGGTCTTACATAAACGTAAGATAAATACTTTATTTACAGAATATAATAAGATATGAAGTCAAGAGCAAAAACGCTCACAACTAATCACTTAGTACAATTCGTTGTACAATACTAAATAGCTAAATTATCTAAGTCCTAATCTACTCTAACTTAACCAAGCTTCGTTAGGCGTAAGAGCCACAGCTTTTCTAACGGAGCAAGCACGAGATGCTCCGTGAATCACAGATGGTGGTTGATTAAATTATCCTGAGAGAAGTGCCTCTTTTATAGTCTGAATTCATGCCTCTATACATTTCGCAGAAATGTACAACTCCGCTCAGAATCTATTCCAATCTATTCCTACAACTCTTCTAGATATTCCATAAGCACACTTTGACTGGCTGAATAATCAGTCCACCAAGCAACCTCTTCTCATTTCTTCCTAGAAGTTCTAACCCGATAACTGATTGTCCATTCGGCCAATCAGTATTTCCTCCATCCTTTTGCCTGGCGCATAAATCTATTCTTTATAATTCTTCACTGCAGAGCCTGGTCGATTTTGGTTGGTTATGACGTCATTCCAACCAATCATACTTTGCCCAATTCTTCCATGAAGATTGCGCCTCACATAGACAAAGCTGTGGGTACCGGTTTTGGTTTGATGTGATCTGTCAGCTAACTAACAACATCATGGTATGTGTTGTTGTTGCATACCATAAAATGAGTGTCATATAGTTTATCAATAAATTTCGCTTCTGTTATGAATTCCTAAAGGACGCTATAATTTCCAGGTCCTGTCCATTGCGTACTAATGGAGAAGTCCCAAGAATCATAGGGTGCTAGGCACACGTGCTGGATGATTCATTACCAGATGGTGTTGTTCTAGCCCACGGTTAAATATTAGATTGCTTACGTCATCAACTATGTCAGTCAGTCACGTTCAATTTATTCTCATAATTCATGATCCCAACACTTGCCACTAAACATTGATTATTTCCAAAACTACAATTACCAACAACTGCTGAATATTATAAAAGCGAATGCCGGCTAAGCAGCAACAACATTTATCTAAACTATTTTCAAATACACATCAACTCATAACCATAGAATCTTTGCCAATTAATTCATCCTATTCCAACATTATTCTATTAATCTCATCCGCTGGTTACGTAACGCTATAAACGGCATCCTATTCATTTAGCATTAGTGCACTTCTATTACATACAAAGAGATGACCTGGCTAGCTCGACTTTCCACCGTCCTAATGATTGACACATATTTATAAATAACCGGTAGTCGACATAGACACGGTACACTTAATCATCCGGACTTTCCCCTAACTGAATTGTATGTACAATCAACACTGATGCAAACCTACGGCATCCATTTTTAGCTCGCCTGGACCTTTAGCTCACCTGGTATTTTCAAAACATAGTTTCTTTTGGGTCTTACGTGAATCATAAGACATCCTGCGGGGTTATGACTTCCCACAAGACAATCCCATATTTACAATATGTTCATTTTCAAATCTGCAATAAATGTATTGTGCTCATCTATGATATTTCTGTCCTCATCAAATGAGATAGAACTCTCGAAAGCATTTAGTAGTTGTCTCAGTAAGGTCTCGTAGACGACCTGGTGCGAGTGAACGGCACTGATCTAGTTATTACTGCCAGCGCTCTGTCTAATGATCCTTCAGCAATAACATCACTTTGAACAGCAATCTCCCTGAGACCAGCATCTACAAAACGTGCACCTATGACACCCAAAAGCATCATTTACAGATTAAATTCACGTAGCATCAGAACTATTTTTTGGAAAATGTCCCTATGCTCCCAGAATATCTCAATTGCCTTAGCATAAAATTCGTGATCAAAAACGCAGACCACAGCAGACAAATTAAGTCTATCACGCACACGTAAGCTGTCCTCCTGTCGGTTGCTAGGTTGTTAACTGTATCAAAATTTAATAGACAATAAGGGTATTTAACGACAACATTATCTCTATTAATAATATCGAATACAGCCCATGCCGGGACGAGCAAGCTGGGTCGTGTTAGAATTCTGCAGGTTGTTTGAAATCGATTGGTTGATAGCCACACGAAGTACCTCAGTCTTAGTAATAATTAGGGATGGCATACGAGATTAACTCTTTTGGAAACAGTCTACATTACTTTGCTTTGTGTTCAACGTTATCATCCTCATCTCCACTTAAATCGGAAACGGCATCACCTGCTTTTCATTTTAGTATGATAATTAAGATTACCATGTGTAACATCACAGCACCACTTAATGTCATTCCAGTTTGTCTTCTGATTTCTTGGTTGCAGCCATATTTCCAGATATGATGACCTTGTCATCGTTCTGTTTTTTTATAATTTGTAAAGCTTGTTCTGTGTCAAGCTCTTCTAAGACGTCATACCTGACACCATGGTCATGCTTGTTGATGAACTTCAGTATTATTGCATAACGACTTGACTACTGATGACAGACTGACACTTTGGAAGTCCTAATTGCTCCTCTAGTTACTTCTCACACATATCCTGTGCATTTGAGTGTTTTAGCATTAGTACCCTAGAACTTCCAAACGGCTCCGTGCTGCCTCACTGAGTTGCAGAACATATCAACCTTCGTGGGGGCATACAGGGACACCTTTTCTAGTATCAGATCATCAGTTTGTTGGTAGCTATGGCAGTCGTTGAGGATTGGTCAGAATTTCTTTACCGAGTATATTTGCTGTTTTAATGACAGCAGCTTGGCCGCCGACATGAGGTAACATATTTAACTCCTTTTTCACCGTAACATTCCCTACGACTAGTGATTCGATGTCAGTTGTGCAGGGCTATACTAAAACCTTTCTGCCATTTGCACCAATGGAATGGCAACTCAGCAAATGGCGTAAATACCATACGTAGTAGATCCTTTCTGGAAGAATCGCCCAGCGTAACTGCCAAGTTTATTTACTTCATTTTTTCATAACTTGACTAATTTCTGTCCCAGATCTTTATCTAGGACATGGCTGGACGAAGTGGCCACAGCTTTCTACTGCGCATCATACATTATCCATACAAACTTCCTGTAACAAGATTTATAGTACTTTCCCTCGCTGGATATGAGATCTTTCGGAAATATACTTAGCGGCTGATTTGCAGCTTCTGCTTTATTGGAACGTGTTTGAATGTGTTAGTATTGCACTATTTCCGACCGTGGTATCTGCTCTGAATTCCAAAAAGTCATACAAATTTTATTTAGTTCAAGTGCCTTGTGAGTGCATCTCCTTCTTACAGATTATGCATTCATTGGGAAATAATGGCATGGCAAAACGTCCATCACATGAACTACGTGGAGACGTTCTATGAGAATGTTGATCATGTTTTAACTTTTCCCGATCTTTTTATGGGTGAAGGTTGACTGTGATAAAGAATTTGTGTCTCGAAAACATAGAACCCAGGATGCAGAATAGACTTTAAATGTTTAACCTGTGCAGCACTGTGTGGTGATGTCCAAGAACGGTCATCTTTCAATTCACAGAGATTTTGTATGTCATACTCTTCACCACAAATTAAAGATGTACTTCTCAAACTAGAGATGATTATCAGTCACTGTTTAATATTATCAGAAGGAATGCTGCGAAACATAAACTTGAACCGATGTTTTTTTATATTCTCATGCCCGTGCTATACAGTTCACAGAATTAAAACAGGCTCCATTTAAATACTAGAGATATAGCTAAATAAGTACATATGTCCAACGTTGGGGATTCTTAGCTCAGTGGAACAAATTTTTGTTGTCAGAATCTGATTCAATCGATTATATATTTTGATTATTTGCGGTTTTGCCGTAATTTATTTAAGGATAGTGTTATAAGACATCTATATTCGATCAAGTAAAAGGGCAAGCATCTTTATGCAACTGCATAAGATATCATACAAATAAACATCATAGCAGACGACTCGGAGATCGACATGTAAGCTAATATTCATTTTCAATTTACTTGTATTAACACACTCTCAAAATTACCCGGGGCCCGTGTGTATATTAAAACTAATGAATACGTCTTAAATTGCTCTATTTGGGGATTCCCAACAATGGAGGGCCGCTTTGCCATCTGAGTTATCTTCCTTTAGTTCGTATTTTCGCCGTCTCACTGAGAAGCCTAAATGGCGCTGCCATTTTCAGTGTAGCTGACCATTTTGATCGTGAACAACACAGACACGCGATTATTCACACACTTTCAGCGGCATCCTTTGTTTCCCGTCATATTGTCAAAGCGGAACACACGTGT
>CM067368.1:50087969-50342969 GCA_034401795.1 Chaetoderma sp. LZ-2023a
GCATGACACGTGTGTTCCTGCCAAATAAAATTAAAATCGGCCAACTAGTTCTCCAGAAGACATTTTAAATTTCCCATTGCTTTAGTATGGGCGCCTTTGGCGGGAAAATAATCCAAGATGGCCGCTAAACCATTTATCCGACAGTTTTGAAAATGGCAAATTTGTACTCAGAATACCCAAAAACATACAAACAAATTTCGGCCTCAAAATCCATAAAATAAACAAATCCAATATGGCAACCAAACATGCTACATTTTGATTGGACCACAGTGGCCATGTTTTTTGACATATCACCTTCCCTTGAACAATCTTTATTGGCCCGTAGTCCCTAATCATATTCCCCAAATTTCGGCCTGATCCCTTCTGTGGTTCTGGAGAAGTCGTTTTCGGGAAAACCAGGTCTTTCAAGATGGACACCGAACCATTTGGTCAATCAAGTCTTTTTGAACAAACTCGGCTTACCACTTTCTCTAGATTACGTTTCATGAGTTTTGAATCGATTCCCAACACGGTTTCGGAGAAGATTTTTAAAGACATTTCCTAAAATCAGCCGAAATCCAAGATGGCCACCAGCCAAATTGGCCGATTGGCATCATTTGAACAAACTTGGATCCCATGCCCTAAGGACGCTTTCTGCCATATATAATTGAAATTGGCCCAGTAGTTCTTGAGAAGTCGTTTTAATGGAAAAGATGATGGATGGACAGACGGACGATGGACACACGACGGACGGTCACCATGGCATAAGCTCACTTGGCCTGTCACGCCAGGTGAGCTAACAATACAATTTCCTTGAATCTATCTGATTCCTGACTTTTGTGAAAACAGTGATTTTAACGGTAATTTACGTATACTTAGGCGCACATTGGGGGTAGGGGTAGGCTACCCATTGTCCAATAACTTTTCATCCCTGAGTCATATCTAGGTATATTATATCTCAAAACGAGGGGGAAACGTGTGCGGTGTTTTTTGGAAAGTGCTGTCCTTATGAGTGCAACAACTCGCCAATGGTTCATTATTTAATAATTCTGCTTATAGCAAAAAATTACAAAATTTCAAAATTATTTGAAATAAATTCCAATTTTGTAAGAATAAAATGGCCAATTGTCTTGAAAGTGCTTGTCCCTATATTGCATATAAGACTTCTGTAGATTTTCATTGAAATCGGAATAAGCAGTTGAGCTACATGTACATGATTCATAAACAACCGTAGCCCAAAAACCATGAAAAAAGTCCAAAGCTATGAAAAAGCAGGAGAAATTATCCAAAACGAAATTGTTACTGATGCGCATAATACCATAGCATAGCATAACATATAATGCTACTGTAAAATTTTGTTGATATCAGCAAAACCGTGAAAAAATATAGTTAAAACCAGAATGCGCAGTCGATGGCATGCCAACGCAAATCTCCACGCGTTCACCACTTCGAGTGTTACCCTCATTTTAACACAAAACACAATAAATTCCTTGAAGTGTAGTCTACTAATCATTAATCATGGGATTCAGAATGACATAAGTCAAGACAACATATGGAAAATTGCAATGATCTGCATTTGAAGTTTCATGTTTCTATCTGAGATGGTGTGCACGTAGTTCCACTACAATTGGCTGATGCACAATTGGCCCATTTGACCCCTGGCCACTGCCCTCAGATTGATTCAACAACAAAATAATTTCTTGTACTGTACTCTACTAACTGCATGCTTCAAAATGATATGTGAGATGACCAGACCACATTTAATAAAATTTATTTTTTGCCCACCATTTCCCCCACCCCTACTTTATTAGGGTGGGGTGATATCAAAATTCCAATGTGTCATGCACATCCTTGCCCATAGGTGTAATTATCCCCAAAGTTTCAAATTTCTATCTGAAATTGTGTACCCAATTTTGACCCCGCCCCTACCCTCAGTTTGGCCCACGATCAAAATAATTCCTTGTGCTGTAGTCTACTACTCATGGGCTTCAAAATGATGTGACATCACCACCTTTGGACAAATTTAATTTTTTTTTCCCCAGTCCCCTCCCCCTGGGCCCCACCCCTGGGGTCATAACAAAATTCCAAAAGTGTCATGCACATCCCTGGCCATATGTGCAATCATCCCCAAAGTTTCAAGTTTCTATCTGAAATGGTCTAGGAGTTGCATTACAATCGATTGGTGCCCACTTTTGACCCCGCCACCTACCCTCAGTTTGACCCAAGATAAAAATAATTCCTTGTACTGTAGACTGCTTATTATTGGCTTGGAAATGATATGTGACACGACAACCTGTTGGAAAAATTTAATTTTTGACCCCACATTTCCCACCCCCAGGGCAGTACAACTGGGGTCATATGAAAATTCCACAAGAGCTATCAGAAGACAGCAAATAGCTTACCCTACCCGTACTTTATATTAATTGTACATTACAGGATATGATGGACCACCAGATAGTCTCATTTTGAAATTTGACAATCAACATGCCAATTCAAAACACCTATGGCACTACCCATCGGGCAAGCATAGCTTGGAGACTGAACCATAAAGCCTTTCTGTCACGGAGTAACCTGAAGTCATTTAATGACAACTGGCACCCTGGGGCTAACCCAAAGGCAAATGGTCCACACATAAGCATAGTCTGAAAAAAGAAGAAACATTTTCAAAAACAATCAGCATAATACATATTTGGATGTGAAATGGTCTAGGTGCGTTACAATCGATTGGTGCCAATTTTTTACCCAGCCCCAACCCTCAGTTTGACCCAAAATCAAAATAATTCCTTGTACTGTAGTTTACACATCATTGGCTTGAATATGATCTGTGACATGACCACCTTCGGATAAATTAAATTTTTTACCCACAGTCCCCACTCCCTGGGGGTCATAAAATTCCAAGTGTAATGCACATCCCTGGCCATCTGTAATCATACTGAAAGTTTCAAGTTTCTATGTGAAATGGTCTAGGAGTTGCATTACAACTGATTGGTGCCCACTTTTGACCCCACCCCCTACCCTCAGTTTGACCCAAGATTAAAATAATTCCTTGTACTGTAGACTACTTATCATTGGCCTGAAAATGATATGCAACATGACCTTTGGAAAAATTTAATTTTTGACCCCACATTTCACCCCCACCCCACCCCACCCCCACCGGGCCCTGCCCCTGGGGTCATGTCAAAATTCCAAAGGTGTCATGCACATCCCTGTCCATATGTGCAATCATCCCCAAAGTTTCAATTTCTATCTGAAATGGTCTATGAGTTGCATTACAGTTGATAATTACTGGCCAATTTTGATATTTTGACCACTGAGCGCAGCCCGGGGTGGTCAGAACAAAATTCTAAGTGTCATGCACATCCTTGCCCATATGTATAATCATCCCCAAGGTTTCAAGTTTCAAAAGCAAGTCTTTGTTGATTAAATTGTCATTTGAAAAATCCTTAACCACAGCATAATAAATATAACCTGGATGCAAATCAGCAAAAAATTTATCAAAGTTCAAATGCTGAAAAAATATGGAAAGATTTTGAAAATCAATATATCTTTTTATTTGGACAAGTCCTAAACATCATATAGAACATATCACCACCTTTGGACAAATTTTTTTTTCCCAGTCTCCTCCCCCTGGGCCCCACCCCTGGGGTCATAACAAAATTCGAGCGGACGCCAAAGCCGACATTTTTCCACCCTCTCCCAAAATCTCTTTTTTCAACTTCGTGAAAATGTGAGATAAAACAATAAAAAATTATAAAAAATAAATAAATAAATTTACAAAATTATGTTTTTGCATTAAAAATCCCATTTTCACCCAAAATCTTGGCCCTATAAAGGTGAATCCTCCAAAAGGCACCTCTGCCCATCATAGAGATGATACATGTACCTGCTTTTTCATTAAATCACTTTAAGCGATTCTGTATGCTGTTTACGAGAACATTGACAAAAATCATGGGTTTTTGCATTAAAAAAATGACCTATGAAGGACCATCTACCATCACAAAGAAGCCAAATGCAGTTTCCTCAAATTATTTTAAGCGATTCCGTATGATATGCCATTTACGAGAATATTGACAAAAATCTTGTTTTTGCATTAAAAAGCACATTTTCACCCAAAATATTGGACCTATAAAAGTGAATTCTTGAAAACGCACATCTGCGTCTCATAACTGAAGCATACACCAAGTTTCATTAAAATACTAGATTGACCGGTCGATGTCGCGTTATCGCAAATCCCCATGTTCACCGCTTTGAACTTTTGACACACCCCATAACCCACCCCTGGGGGCGGAGCCAAATATAAATGTCATTTTGCACTCCGTGATCATATGGGTAACTCACATACCAAATTTCATTGAATTCCGTCCAACTGTGTCAGAGGAGTTGCATTACTATCAATTTCATGACCATTTGACCCCATCCCCCACACCTGGCGGCTGAGCCAAATGTAAATGTGCTCATCCATTCCGCAATAGGGGCAACTCACATACCAAATTTGGTTGAATTCTGTCCAATGGTTTCGGAGGAGATGCATTACAATCAATTTCTGCAGGTTAAAATTTGACCTTTTGACCCCTCACCCACCCTGGGGGGGGTGGAGCCAAATCTAAATGGCCTGTTGCACTCCGCAATCATAGGAGTAACTCAGATATCAAATTTGGTTGAGTTTCGTCTAACGATTTCAGAGGAATTGCATTACAATCAATTTTTTTACCTTTTGACCCCCACCCCTCACCCACCCTAGGGACAGGGCCAAATGTAAATGTGCTCATGTACTCCACATTGATATGGGTAATCCATAGACCAAACTTGGTTGAATTCTGTCCAACGGTTTCGGAGATGCGTTACAATCAATTTCCGCAGATTAAAATTTCACCTTTTGACCCCTCCCCCACTCATGGGGGGGGGGGGGGGGGGGCGCCAAATCTAAATATCGTCTTGAATCAAATACCACATACCAAATTTAATTTCATTCCACCCAATGATTTGGGAGGAGATAGTGTGACGGACGGACAGAGGCGAGTACAATATCCCCGACATTTTTTTAAAATGTGGAGATAAGAATTAATGCACAACAAACATAATTGGTCCTTCAGGCAACCATAACTGTTGTCAGAGACAGATGACAATGATCCTTACCATCACTGACCAATGCGGCAATCATCCTTACCACTCATCATGTACTCCACATTGATATCGGTAATCCATAGACCAAATTTGGTTGAATTCTGTCTAACGGTTTCGGAGAAGATGCGTTATAATCAATTTCCGCAGGGTAAAATTTGACCTTTTGACCTCACCCCCACTCCCTGGGGGCGAAGCCAAATCTAAATGGCCTCTTGCACTCCGCAATCATATGGGTAACTCAGATATCAAATTTAGCTGAGTTCTGTCTAACGATGTCAGAGTTGCATTACAACCGATTTGACTTTTTGACCCCTGCCACGTCCCCTGTGGGCGGAGACAAATGTAAATATTGTCTTGCAAAGCGGAATCATATGGGTAACCTACATACAAAATTTGATTTAATTCCACCTATTGTTTTGGGAGGAGATAGCGTGGCAGACGGACGGACAGAGACAGATGGACGGAGGCGATTACAATAACCCCGATGTTTTTTTAAAACGTGGGGATAATAAGCCTTCTCCTCAGACCTACATGTAGTCCTGTCATCACGTGATGTTTCGAAGCGACCCGCTAAACAGAAATGGAGAAATCAAATTTAAAGATGGCCACCAGTGGTTGGGGTGGGGGGAGAAGCCATCTTGGATTTAGGATCATCGTCGAGTTTAATAGTTTCTTTCTCCAGAGCTCAGTAGAGACAGACAGAGCTGCAACCACCCTCCACCCTATCAAGTTTCAAAGCAATTCAATAAATGGTAATGGAGTTATCATCCGGAAACCAATTTTCAAGATGGACACCCTTGGCTGGCAGCCATCTTGGAATATGGATTATCGTCAATTTCACCGAGGTATTCATGGGTATGAGGAGTGGGGATTTAAATCGATAGGCCTTAGGTGAATAGAGATTAATTCCTAGCTACATGTATTCCCCGCCCATTTCTAGCTAAGCGTAACCCACTTTTTAGCATTAGAAGCGATTTGAAACTTTGAAAGCTGAATTTGGCCTACAAGATGATCTTTAAAGGTGCTTCTTTTAAAGGTACCCACCCACGCTTCTCCCATGCTGGGCTCGATTGATCCCTGAATCTCAATTTCCAGAAAACCATACAGTTATTTAACAGGGCTTTATTTAGATTTACATTTGGGCACACCACCTATGTGGTCCGCGATCCATCAATGCTCCTAGAAACAAAAGAATTTTGAAATCTGAGAGATCGATTTTGAGCTACAGGTATTTTAGTTTTAATAGCACTATAAGATCTCTGAATGGCCTTAAAATACCACAGCATCCATCTCTAAGTATTTAATTGACAGTAAATCAGTTAATTAGTGTTCATCGCAGCCAGTAGGATTTTAATTTGGGCTCACTGATATGGGCGGATTTCATTTGGGCATGACTTGTAAAGTCATAGCTAAGGGGTAATATAAAGCCCTGGGTAAGCTATTGAATATTTTGAAACTAATTTGACTGGGTACTGTTACTGTCTATGAATGTTTATTAAATACATGTAGTTAGAAAAGCCAAATCATACAACAACGCTTAGTCCGTCATCAATTAACATGATTAAGCGCTTATGACGAACTTAACTACATCATTTAAGACGTCATCCTACACATCATGTAGTTGATTATGATGTCATATGATTGCTCGATAAACTGGAAACGTCAACTGCCATGCTGTGCGGATCAGTGTGCAAGCGCCTTTTAATGCTTTAAAGTTCAGGACAGAATTCAACCAAATTTGGTATATATATTTGAGTTACCTATATGGTTGTGAAGAACAAGAGGACATTTACAATTGGCTCCACCCCATGAGTGCGGATCAAAAGGTCAAGATATTGATTGTAAACCGACTCCTCCGAGAACATTGGATAGAATTCAACCAAATTTGGTATGCGACTTACCCATATAATTGCCGAGTGGAAGAGGAAATTTACATGTGGTGGGGGGTGAGGGGGGTATTGGGGAGAGAGGGGAGGAGTGCATCGTCAAAGTAGTTTACTCAATTGAAACTATTTCCTCCTCCTCCTTGGTGGCAATTGCATGATTAAGGTTCTCACCCTGTAATAATTTACTCAGCGTCACATTTTTTCTACATGCCTGAATATTCTGCACTATATGTTCTAAAGACCAGTGTTTACGCAGTAAAGCATGCTCTAGGGTAAAATGTCCAAAACGTAGTCGATGAAGTGCAGCGCAAACAGCGGTACTCTTAACAGCGACGCCGAGATCATTAACAGTCTGACAGAGGTCATCACATTCTTCATTTATACTATGTATTTCCAAGGTAAACGCTGGTGGTGAGAAGTCTATACATTTCACGCTGTAGAGAATTGGTGGTGTGTCTCCTGTCACAGGTCTTACCAAACCCTTACTCGCTAATTCATATGCGGCATCTGACTGAATATCAACTTCAGCGTAAGCAAATACATTTTTCGAGTGATTGGATTCAATGGCACTACAAAGCTTATCAACGCGACTTCTCTTTACATGGGAGTATGATGTTCGCTGAATAACCCTGCCATCTGGAAGAAAGGTATCAGTCGCAATTCCCAGTCGTGCCTTGACATGATAAACGCTTAAGAGTCTTGCCATTTCTAGTGCTCTAAGCATACCACATCCTCTCGGACCGACTGCAAGCACAAGGACACCAGAAGAATTCAGTGCGAGTCCATGTAACCATCTAATTGTTAAGTCATCTTTGATATAGCGAGGGCCCAGGACCAGTCTATGTTCGGACAGATCTACCATATTTGCAGGAACATCTAATGGAATAGGTAGCTGAGCACTATCTTCTCCGCTAGATGAGGAGCTTGTTTCCATAGCAACCACCCGTCGTTGCTGGCGTTCATACTTGTAACAAGGAAGAGCATTCAGATCTTTTATCAGGTTGGTTTTAATCGCTCTGATAAGATGACTTATCGTGATGTCTGTTAAAGGAAAAGAAATAGTCACTTAAGAACGCAGTAAAGATAATATGTTCACAATTTATACATGTTATAATTATTACTTTTGTAACGCTGGCACATCGCCTACAATATTAGTTATAAAGATTGAACTGAACGGACAATGACGGGCCTCCATTTTATTAGTAGTCTACAGGTATCCCTTTAACCCTCATATCAGTCAAAACCGGCTTCTGCAGTGGTCTTGAGAAATACATGTATCCATTTGCAGACCTAACACTATTTTTGAAAATTTACCCCTGGAATGACTGGCTCGATAACTGAGCCAGTTATTCGTGGTAAATTTTCAAAATAGTCTTCTCTTTGTCTGCAAATGGACATATTCTATGAGAAAAGCATTAAATAACGAACAAGGTTTGTCAAGCTTAGAGGTCTCATTTTGAAAATTTATAACTGGAATGACTGGCTTGCATATCGAGCTACATGTAGTCATTCTAGTGGTAAAATTCAAAAAATAGATTTTTTCTTGGCCTGCAAATAACCGGGCATTGCTCAAGAGCACTTGTTGGGTCATTTTTGGCTGGCTTGACCATGTTGATCATCAAATGCTGACCAACCATCAAAACCATTGCTGCCTTTTATTTCAAATTATTCAACAGATTTTCTGTATGGTTGCTTTGAAAATGAGATTTGAGGAATTCATCGGTGAAATGGTTAACACAAGATGAGATATGAAACAAGATAAGTTGAAGGAAAAGCAAAATGGTATTGTGGAGAAACCTGTTGAGTTTTGTCATTATCACACTGACCACGACCTTTTGACGCCAAGGTGTTTGTGTCATGCCATCTCATTATACGGAAGGATGTGTCCGAATGTGGACCCTGTATGCTTAACAAAACATGCATGACATGAGATATAAACAGCTAAGTTGAGCTAAATACATGTAAAATGTTAGTTTTGATAAAAACTAGGTCTTAGCAAGGACACAGTGATCTTGACCGTTGACATTTTGAATCAAATGTGGCATGTGTCATTCCCACCCGAGATAAAGAAGCATGTGTCAAACATTGACTTTGAGTATGTATTATGTTTATAGCAGTGTAAAGTAGCTTTTTCAACGGGTTAACTTTTTCACATGTGTCCTCCCTTCAGCTTGTGGTTTTACCTGTGTGGCTAGACATCAGGCTTAATGCCATCATGGAGTGCTTGTTGTTGTTAAGTTATTTTTAAATAACTCTGGAAAGTCTGGTTCTACTGGCGGGATCATCAGACATCTCCAAACTTTGGTGGAAGCTTGCCTGTCAGGTCCCAAAGACGTATGCCAATTTTGGCAGTTTGTTTGGAGTCAAGATCTAATATGCCACAACACTAGCTTTCAGCAACATTGTCTTCAAAATACATTTTTCAATACGGTTGCTTCAACTAAAAGGATCTTCATTTGCCGTAGCGGGTAGACATATGCCAATTTTGGGGTTAAAATCTAAAAATGCATGTTCAGCAACAGCTTTCAATTACATGTAAGTGTTTTCAAAATATACATTTGTCAACAACGCTAGTTCTACTGGACAACTCTTCTCCAAACTTGGGTGGAAGCTTGCACAGGGGTTATCGAATTCTTATGTCAATTGCTGGCATGGCTGGGTTGAAAGTTACATGTAAGTTAAATTGCAACATTGTTTTCAAAATAGACAGCCTGATTGAAAAAATATATCAACGACGCGGATATTGGACAAATATCTTCTTGATATAGATACATGTAATATGGGGATATTTTCAAAAATGTAAAAGCCAACTCGTACACATGTATCTGCAAAATGGGAGAAAATTTTGTAACTGGACTGGTGGTACATGTATTGCAGAATTGTGATTACTGAATTACTCACACACCATGACTCATCCACACCTGGTTTCGCATTCTAGGTGCGCATCAGGGATAGGCAGGATTCAGGGTTCATACACATTTCTATGTTTGAAATTCCATGACTTTTTATGACCAAAATTCACAAATTCTATGATTTCCAAGAATTAATATCTAGTAGATATGTGTTTATGACGTAGCTTACGATCCGATTTATTCTGCAAATGTCTGAATATTGCATCTTACAACAACTAAGCCAAAGCCTAATGATTTGCTAAGCTATTGGTGTAATTTTTATTGGATAGAGGTGATGATGGTAATTTATGCCAAAAGATCCATTTTATTTTTCACGACTAACATTTTCTATGATATTTCCATGACCGATGCTACAAAATTAGATACTGATTTTCCATGACTATCCAGGCCTGGATTTGAAATTTTCAAATTCCATAACTTTTCAGAATTTCCAGGCCAGAGGAGTCTCAGGATTATGCGTGTCAGTCAGATGGTGATAATTAATTACATAACTGCCAAACCAACATACTGTACATTAATTGATTAAAACCTCTAGTATACATGTAACGTCACTGAGTGAACCGTCATTCTATTCCCTCCATAAGTTTATTATGGTCTTTGCAATACATGTACATTTGCGTGTCGTGTCCCGTACATGTACATTTGTACCTGGTGATATAAATTTTCAGAGATTGACAGTCTAAAGGGGGCATACATGTAACCTCATAAAAAATAAACGGAAATGCCTGTAAAGTGTGAAAAAAAGTGCGGAAAACTTATATTTTCCGTATTTCATAAGTCAAAACGGGGCGTAACATAGAGCTGGGTGGTTTCCCGATAAAAAGGCGATATCGGGAAAACCATGATATTATCGTTATCGTCTTCATTCCCAAATATCATCAATGACGATAAAAATTTTGTCAATTTTAATATTTGAGTACTTGAATGTACATATAGACCTATCCAATTAAAACAATGAATGAATTTGATCAGTTTTGTCATCTTTATTTCCGTCATCAATCATTGCAATGCAGTCAGTATACCACTAATTCTCCCTACTACTGTTTCTTATGGCATCTAAATTTTGGTGGTCCCAAGGACCCCACACCTAGTGATCTAAGGATCCCAACTTGAGATCTAGGGGGGGGGGGGGGTGTGTGTGTGGTCGCTACAAATTGCATAACATCATTGGGCTGGTGCAACTAAATGCTGTACGGTGTAGTGATGATCCTACATATGCTAAACCTCCTTGCCGTAGGACAACTAAATGGAACTCGGCACTAAAACCGCTAGTCTCTAAAGCGAAAGCTGCGCACTGGGCCTGGAAGAAGGGAGGCCGTCCTACAGACAAAGGCAACCAATTAACTAATAACAGGATGTGCGCTAAACAAGCCCTACGTCATGCTCAACGCCAACTGTCAGCTGACTTGCGTAACAATCTTCACAGTGCTATCATGTACATGTCAACACATGACAAACAATCCATGTTTAAACTTGTACGTAAACATCGACCTGGTAGCAGAGCATCAAAAATGTCAGCCATCGACTTCAAGCAGTTCTCTTCAAGAATATCAGAAACTGAAGGACGGGCCAACTATTTTGAGGATTTGGCTACTGCCAAGCATCATCCTAGTTTCAGTGAAGACGCAAACAACTCTGCTAACATGATCCATGCTCTCCTTAGCTCGTTGCCATCAAACAAAAATGCTGTTCAACTGCTCACAGAAGCTGACACAAAGAGACATATTGATTCAATGAAAAAGGGTAAAGCTGCAGACTCATTTGGCCTATCGGCGGAGCATGTGAAGTTTGCCTCTGAGGAAGTAATAAGTGTCATCACACGTCTAATTAACGGAATACTGAAACGGGGGACGATTCCAGACAGTATGAAAATGGGCATCGTATCACCAATCTTGAAGAAAGGAAAACCAGCAAACAATCCAGACAGCTATAGGCGTATTACGGTTACATCCCTTTTAAGCAAGTTGCTAGAGAAAGAAGTGGACCCAGAACAAAACAAGCTGCAATTTGGATTCACCAATAGATGCTCTTCTACTCATGCAGCCTTCTTGCTTACTGAATGCTTAGCTGAGGCAAAAGATAGTGCGTTGCCACTGCTTATTACATTCATGGATGCTTCAAAAGCGTTTGATATAGTCTGTCACAAAAGCATGCTGAATGCAGCCTCTTCTCAAGGACTAGATGGCAGACTATGGGAGCTATTTAACAGCATGTATACCGGCATCACATCAGTAATCAAGTGGCAGGGGAATGTATCTAGAGCCTTCAATGAAGAACTCGGCATCAGACAAGGCGCATACACATCTCCTGATCTCTTCAAACAACGTAGCAACCCATTACTGAATAAACTGACAGCTCATCCAGGTGCATTTCGCATTGGTTCTATTCCTACTGGCGCCATCATGTGTGCAGACGACCTGACCATTATCTCCAGGAGTGCCTTTCAAATGCAGCAACTATTGAATATTGCAGAGCTCGATGCATCAAACGAGCGATACCTGTTTAGCACAGCAAAGACCAAAGCTATGGTCCCAAAAACAGCACCTGGTAAATCGTCAGATGCATTTCTTCATCTTAATGGAGCTGAATTGGAACTTTCCCTAGAGGAAACACATTTGGGAATTCATAGATCAAATAATGTAAAAAACAAGTCAACAATCGTTGCACGTATTGACTCAGCACGCCGAGCAGCATACTCGCTGACGGGCGCCGGAATGCACGGTCTTAATGGCATCAACCCAATGACATCCATCAAGCTATGGGAGATCTATATCACACCAATCCTTTTATATGGCTTAGAAGCAGTTGTGCTCTCAAACAGCGAAGTCCAAATGCTGGAGGACTACTACAGAGGTACTTTAAAAAGACTGCAGCATCTACCTGCCTCAACCGCTAATGCTGCTGTTTACCTGCTCCTTGGCGTTATCCCAATTGAAGGTCAAATCCATAAGAGAATACTGACACTGTTTCTCAATATGCTGCGACGACCTGACTCAATTGAAGCATTAGTTATTAGACGACAGTTGGCAGTCAAAAGCTACAACTCCCATAGTTGGGTGATTGTTGTTAGAAAGCTCCTGATTCAGTACAAGCTTCCATCAGCGTTCAACCTTGTAAAATCCCAACCTACAAAATGTTCCTGGAAGAAGCTGTTGCATGCTAATGTGAATAACTACTGGCTAGAAATCCTACTCGAGGAAGCTGCAGCGAAAGTAACATTGGGATACATCAACTTATCATCCTACAAAATAGGAAGTTGCCACTCAGTCTGGAATATGGCAAACACTGATACCCTTACGGTCATCAAAGCAACAGCCAAAGCAAAGTTGCTCACTCAGCGCTACAACTTGTATGCCGGCTCTACTCGAAACCGTGCCTCTAACACTGATTGTCCACTCTGCGAATCTGAACCAGAGACCACTGAACATTTCCTTCTAAATTAAAAGAAACCCGCAAACCACTCATCAACAAGATTGAACACATCATGTTAGCCGGTAACCTCCAAACCTTGAAACAATGTCAGCAGGACAACATTGTTAGACTAATTCTCGACACCTCCCATACATTCACTAAATGCAATCCGCTCGCGATCATGCTAGAGGAGGCCACCCGTGACCTCTGTTTCAAGCTGCACCACAAGAGATCTTGCATACTAACTGGAAAGTCTCAGTACACTATATTTCGTCCAAGAACGCATGATAACACAACGCGACAAAAATCAACATTTTACATCAGCTAGGAACTTAGTGCCGGCTGGTGGTTCTCCTAGAACAGAGAGGAGGGATTTACAGAACAAGTAACAAGTAGTTCGGATCGCCCGGGCGGGTACCGGCCGTACCAGCCAAGCTGGGTACGCGCCGCCCGTCCTGGACTCGTTCCCTGAACACGCCCCCCCCTCCCCACCCCTGGGTAGAGCCATAAGCATATATGAACCTATGAGAGATCGCGTTACAAAAAAACCTGACTAAGTCAGTTAAGGCACATAGATGCTATTTTGACAGAGCGCGTAGTTTACGACCAAGATGGGATGACGCTTTTAGTGTACCGAGATGGTACCATGTAATCCTTTTTAATTAGGTGTTCCAGCCGAATCTGGCATTAATTAAGACCAGAATTCGACGGGCTTTCCAAATCTGTAAACCATTTCAAAATCAGTTAAGAAATGGCTGAGTTATCCACGGAAAACCCCTTTTGATTATCTTCAAAATATTGCCATGATGTCATAACCACGTGTATGCATAACTTCTAGAATGGTCTAGAACATTCGATTGCGTTATTATTAGCTATGCGCTGATTGGCTGTTGCTCGACCGATGATTGGTTGGAGCCTGCGCCTGTGACGTCATGAGCAGTATAAAAGGAGACGAGATCCAGAGTTCGAGAGCATCCGCGAATAGGTTGGACCTGTACCAGCTACTATCGTCTCGACAGACAATACGCAGATCACGTCACTTTCTGTCGGTTTTTCTCCCGTAGCTAGCAGCATCCAACCCACCGCACTAAAGAAATTTTGTAACTCCCCTCACTTGCGGGAGCAATTTGGAACTTTCTAGTTATTGTTCACGAATATCAAGAGCTACTTCGGAACACGAACTTGCGGTGAGGTCTTTACGACCTGAGAATGTGATTCTACAGATGTAGATGCAGCTATGTTCTTTGGTGGATGACTCGCCAGATCTGCCGGCCACACCAAAAAGTGGTTATTTAACCGTCCCCGCACTGATGTCGTGCAGGTTCTTCTAAACTTTTCAACCACAGCAAGTAAACTTTGCCCGGTACGTCTTCAGAGCTGGCTGACGTACCCCGCACCATTAAGCTTAAGTTTTGTATCTTCATCTGCACCTAACAACCCCCGCTTGTGATTGGCTTGTTGTTAACTTCCATCCGTACCGTCGGTGTACGGGAACTTTCTTCACAGCAGCAACGTTATTGTATCTCTTGCTGACTACTCGTTAGACTGCAGGAAATGTCAATTTCCCTTTCTCCGAGATCTAACAATACTCACCATTCTGTTACTTCTGATATACAGCTGGCCCTGACAGCGGCTCTAGGATTATAGACTTAGAAAGCTTTACCGGCTCCTGGGAACCGGGTACTCGGCTCCCAACTGCCGAGTACCCGTTTACCATAGAGCTCATATTGTTTGCATAGCCACCAAACAAGAGAAAACTATGGCTTGCCTCCGTGGGGCTGGGAGGCTGGGTCCGTAACAGAATGGTGAGTATTCTTAGATCTCGGAGAAAGGGAAATTGACATTTCCTGCATTCTCCTTCGATCAATACTCACCATTCTGTTACTTCTGATATACACCAGATTTGATCAGTAACCTGGTGGGAAGGGGCAAGCCATAAATGCTAATTTTGCCCCTTGGAGAAAGATTTTAGACTTCAAACTTGACTAACGGAGACCTAAAAGGACCGTCAAGTTCACGGAACCGAATCACATTCGCGTCACAGCCCCCCCCCCCCTTTTTCCTCCTAAGAAAAGGGAGAGAACCAACGAACATGTATCTCGCCTGAAAACACAAATATGCCAAGAGGGTTAACTACTCCCTGCATATTCCATGTATTAGCCTGGGAATGAGCATGAACATATAAGATGAATGAACATGATACATATACATAATACAAAAAACTCTCACTTATTGAATTACCTTATGATAATTGGACTTCAGACGTACCGCCTCCAACCATTCACCGGTTCGGCCATCAGTGACACAATCTGGTTGACATCCTCTCGCCTGACCATGCCTGCTTTAGGTTCTTTTCTTACCAAAGTGAAAAAAGGGTGAAGAGCAGTGTGGTCACTAACTATCGTTTCAAAACAGCTAAAGCGAGTGGATTGGCTGAGTCTGACACATCCCTCATATAGTAATCCGTGAATGAGGACTCACAGTGCCATTGTGCAACGGCCATGATGTCCTCTAACGGAACACCATTGTAAAGGGCGGTCGAGGCGGCTATTCCTCTGACATCGTGTGCCCTTACGCCTTGCACCTGGTGCCCAGTCGCCATCTCGTGAGTAGTCTGAATGCATTCGACCACCCAACGAGAGATAGTATCCATGGATGCGGCGCCATAAGGCTTTTTATGGCAGATCCACAGATGTCTATCGTTCGACCGTAACGAGTCAGTCCATTTCTTGTACTTAGTCAAAGCACGGACCGGGCACCAGACACTGGCATCATGATCAAACCTAGTTAACTTCGGTATAATGATCGGTTTGCCGGGATATCTCAAAGATTGGTTCTTTGACATAAACTCTGCTCTTGGCAGAAGACGCAGACCTTCTCCAGAAACAATAAATCGGTTCCTCTCTGCCGAAAGCGCATGGATCTCACTGCGCCTTCTAGCTGAGGAAGCTGCCAATAGAAAGACCGCCTTTAGAGTCAAATGCTTTAGACTAGCCGAACGCAACGGTTCGAAAGGGTGCTTGGTCAGTACATTAAGCACTAAAGATAGACTCCAGGCTGGAATGACTACCGGTTGTCTCGGGCGGAGATTGCTCATTCCCTTCAACATCACATTTAACTGGGCCACCTCTGGACTATCCCTGTTGGCGAGACAAGGGATAACTGATGCCAAAGCTGACTTGTATCCAGCAACTGTGACAAGAGCTAGTCCTGAAAAGAACAGCTCACAGAGAAAGTCTGCTATTTGCTGAATAGTGGATTGAAAGGTATCAATACCCTTTACTACACACCAGTCTGCAAATCTGTTAACCTTGTTGTTATATGACATGAAGGCTGTTCCTGTCGCACAGGCGCGGTCCAGGCGGATATGAAGGGAGCTTTCGTAGCCTCAGGTACGCTTCAGCCCCTTCTGTCCGCCCTTTGAGGCCTTACCCTTACCCTTCCCGCCTCTAGGGCGGTCAGGAGCAACATTGGGGAGGGTAGGCGCCTCTACAACCTTCCTGGGCTTCTTCGCCGGCGGCGGCTCCGAAAACCCAGCTGAAGCAGAAGTCGCAACAGGCCTGGCTTTCGCCTTGCCCTTATGCTTCTTCTGCTTCTTTGAAGGCTGTCCCGTTAGCGGTTTCCCCACAGCCCCTAGTGCGGCAAGCACTATAGGTTTACCGCTAACCGATTCTGCGCGATACTGGCGGTATCCGCTAAGATGGCCCACGCTTGGCCACCGAAGATGCTAGGCCCTGTCAGGGGCGTTCCAAGAAGACGCTCCCTGACTGCCGTAGCCGGACGCATATGGTCAATGACCATTTGCCTCCTGGATTTCGTCACTCGCGCTTGCACCCTTGCCAATGCGTCCATCGACAGCACCAGGCCGTCATTGACACATGAAAGCGCCACAGGTGGCACAGGGTGGCCTGCCCCCGCTTCAGCCCACACCGACTGAAGGAGACGATAAGAATGGTTGAAAGCGCTCATCGCTGCCCTCACACCCTCATCGCATTGGGACCGGACTTCTTCCTGGTGTACCTGAGACTTGTCCACTAGTGCCGGATCGGGGCCACCCGCCACGGCACTCTGGACGCCCAGTACCCATCGGTCATCCTCCGTGACCGACGGGACTACACCATACCTGTCGTATTCCCCCCGCGGAATACGACATCTTGCCCGCACCTCCCTGGAGGCCGCAGGGAGCTGACCCTTGGTCATCAGTTGTTTGCTACAAATAGCATCCAACAAATCTATGAACCGTGGATCCAGTCCCACTGACTGGATCCGGGCCGCGGGCAAAATCCCCGTCCTAATCGACGCAACCGACGGACGGGGCGCATCTTCATCGGCCGTGGCCGAAACCACAGACGGGTCAACCCTGGCTAGCCACGCCAGAGCATCTGACCAATCTACCTCCGACGAAGACACCCCCGCAAACACGTCACCCGTTGACGTGCTCACGGGTCTGCCAGCCACGGCCTCCCGGCAAGGAGCCACGGCTGACACGCCAGGCACTCCGCTACCACACGGTTCCGCCGCCACCCCATGAAACACTCCGGTCCATGGGGTAGGTCCGCACGGAAAACCATATGGACCCGTAGCAGTCGCGAAACCATAGCCGGACACGGGCGCCAACGGCACCCCACGTCCGACTGCCGGACCAGGCGAGATAGGTGAGTACCACGCCTGGCCCGGCACACCCGTTCCCGTGACGGCTGGTGCCAAACCAAGCCGCACGGAACCGGTGCACGGTAACGGATTGGCCTCAGCCACAGGCGGAGCCGCTGACCTGGCTTGCGCCAAACCAGACAAATGGAGGCCGGTTCCGTCCAGGACGGACTCAACCTCCATATTCTCCACCTGCGGCTTCACGGGCCGCAGCAACCTCTCCTCCTCGTCTTCAGACTCCGAAGAGTCGTCACTAGACGAGTCAACCGTGGAGCCGTCCTGGCGGACGGCTCCCACACCTGACGGACCGGCCACCGCTACTGGACCACCCGGAGGTGGCCGCAGAGAAACAGAACCTGCCTGGCCGAAGCCAGACGGGACTGCCAGGGGGGCCGTACGAGACGGCCCCCTCGGTAACCAGTCCAGAATCCTGTCCGAGGACAGGATCCGTACCAGGCATGGGGAGAAACTGCCCCCCAACCTTTGGTAGCAGGGATGACACCAGCGTGGGCAGAACGCTATGCAGAAAACCCTGCATAGCCGGACCAAACCACGCCGGCGGTGCCATCTCAGCCACCTCCAGCTGGGGACATGGAGCACCCCCACCGGCCGAACCAGGCGCTCCACGATTTCCTCTCGGACCGCCTGACCCCACGTCAGACCCAGCCAAGTCCTTCTGGGCAAGGAACTTAACCATCATCTCAACGGACCACACTGCACAAACATTACACCTATGATCAATATTACACAGGGAACACCTAAAACAAGCATGGTCCTTGAACACGACACGGACAAACTTATGGCATTCGTCACATGATGGCGGGGCTGGCTTGGCCTATAACATAAGCACAAACCTACAATAAAAAAGCGGAACCAGACCCGGATGGAAGGCAGACAATTAATTTTCAAATAATTTTGACTCATAAATTAACCGTAACCCTCCCGCACCGCACCCCGCCACGTTACAACAACGATCGCATTGATTATGACGACAAGAACGAGGCGGGCATTAAACACACCCATAATAGATCCTCCAGGATGTGTAACGGCTCCAGGAATCATATCGCATAGCATTCGGGGTATATTTACTAATCAATATAAATTATACTCCTAACGAAAGCAGCACGATATGTGAAGAAAACAACAAAATGTATAACAAACTGCTGTATCACACGGTAAAACCGCAGACCACGCATTTACTCAAGAATTTTGAAACCACCGATCATTGTAAACCGATCGTGATCGCACGTAAACTTGATCATTCTAAAGTTTCCGGTACCATTTTTAGTACGCAGCACCCAGAACAAGATACGCGAATTAATGAAAAAAAATTTCTTCACATAAACATCCGAGCGACCGGGTGTGACGTCACCCGCTCGGATCCTACGGAGAACGACGTCAGCCGATATTCGTGTTAGAAATACCGTAGCATAACACCTATCTTCATATCTGCCGATCGCCTGTTGGGGGTTAAAGAAGGCGATCGTCTGGCATATATCGTTGTTAGCACACGTCCCATATTCTATGGGGTCAGAAATTGGAACATGCGACACAACGAAATTTAGAGACCTAAGTCTTTTAACTATGGATAATAAAGAACGATACAACCTGGTTATCTTCGGCGGTATTCTCCATAGTATCCTTAGTTAATCCTTTCACGAACACACAAACTATCACAGATTAAAGACTTAGATTTTCTTTCACAAAAAACCACTAAAATCCTCAATGCAGAAAGCATGTATTGCTCTTGTTGCTATGCAAACAAGGATGAGCTCTATGGTAAACGGGTACTCGGCAGTTGGGAGCCGAGTACCCGGTTCCCAGGAGTCGGTAAAGCTTTCTAAGTCTATAATCCTAGAGCCGCTGTCAGGGCCAGCTGTATATCAGAAGTAACAGAATGGTGAGTATTGATCGAAGGAGAAATTCTATATTGGGATTACAGTCCTAAGTTCGATCCGCTCCCATCATGAGCGGCTTGCGGGAATCCTGTTTGCGGGAACCAACCTGCGGGAACTTTCCAGCTTCCTGAGAACGCATCAACTCATGTCAAACTAAGAATGACGTATCAATTTCAGTAACACGATAGCCAAACTTAAGAATGGCTACCGATTATTCAAGTAACTATACTTAAAGGGATATTCCACTGGGGGATTTTATGCATCTGACGTAAAGTACTAATTTTCCGCATTAATTTGAGACCATGAGCACAAGTTTATGCCAACAAATAAAAAAGATATCCTCAATTTAAATTGCTAAAGTAACCAGTAGATAGAGGCGCCATTTTGGACAAGCAGCTGACGTCACCGACACACCAACTCTGTTTGCCCGATCGAGGATAGCCGTAACCAGGGGAGGTAAATCTTGCATCTCGTGGAAAATTAGCGTACTGGCTAAACAACTGACACTTTGCCACAGTGTTTGGAGGAAATTAACGTGCAATTAGTGTCCCGATGATCGCGCCAGTCATTGTAGTGCTAAATTGTCAAAAATTGTTTTCTTATGGGCAATTTCTATTTTTTAAAAACATTGAAGCGTTATGCCAGGAGCGTGTTTGCAATCAACCAGCTACAACAGATTCTTGAAAAATATGCTAGTTGAATAAATGTTGAATGTAATTTCTCTGAAAGCTGTTGCTATTGCAACTTCTGCTTCCAGTCAAATTCCAGTTTCAAAATATTCAACAGGCAGTAAATATGGGTCAACATTTAAAAATTTGGGATCAATTAGTTAACCCTTTCAAGGATAGAAAAGCAGAAAGCTTAAAATTTACCCTGCATATGCCTATTGTGTGAAACTAATTAGTTTGGAAGCTACTGCAACATAATTCCAGGAAAATTTAATTCAGAGTATTCAACACTTTGCATAGTTATTTTAAAATTGGGAGTAAACGTTGTAAATGATTAATAACGCGGATTTTCAATAGTGTGAAAGCACTAAACTACTAATTATGTCTAGCGTACACTTGTCATTATTTACTAGCTGCCACCTACTATCGTCTACGAAGTAAGCCGCTAAGCGGTTGCCTATAATTGACCGACCGGGCAATCAGCGACATCATTTCATTTTGTTTTACAAATCCCGTTTTACAATTGATGCAAGCAAATACGACGTTAATTGTCGAGTTTGATTCTGTTATATTAAAATTAAGTACCGCGCCTTTTGTTTTGAAATTCATGCCACATTATTTTTAAATTATACAGACTATATGTTCTAAACTTGTGTCTTCCAAATTTAAATGTGGAAGATATCCATCCAGTGCCGATGTTATGAAGCCATCTTTCAGTTGGCCCCTTTTCATGCAGATGCTTTTCTGTGGATCCGGTATCTGAAAATGTGAATTTCCGTACCCTTTCCATGATCGTTTCTATTACTGCAAGCCCATGCTTGACATGCGGACATGATGCGATTTAACCTTTTCACACCAGCACTGGCCTCTGCAATCATCAAGTTGAGGACGCGTGTCAAAAGAAGGCTATTTTGAGAATTTACAACTAAAACGACTGTTTCAGTAACCGAACCAGCCATTCCAGTGGTCAATTTTCAAAAATACTCTTCGCTTGGCCTGCAAATGGCCATTCAATAAGGAAATATTCTGATTTTCCTGACAGAATTTGGTCATTAAAGGGTTAATTAATATTCGGCCTTCATAACGCGAAGTAAACAGGTAAATCTAAAAGCGCTGGCGATATTTTGCTGGTGTGTCGTTGACGTCATAATCTCTCGGTTTCTCGCTCTCGTTGCGAGAAAATGGATGCGCCCAGGAGTCACGTTTTCGAGCGTTTTGGGCATATTCATTTTATTATTTCTCGGCAATGGAACAGTGTATTTTATATTTTTTTGCGGCAACTATTTCGGATTATAGTATAATTTTAGTTGACTTATTGCCGATTTTCACTGGAATTTCCCTTTAACATTTTAATTATTCCATTAAATGTATTTTTCCTAATTACATCGTATCCGTATAAACGGTCCCGATGACTAAAAGGTACCGTAACGGTCATAGGACCGCGTTATAATTTCTATATATGTTTATAGTTATCCTCATTTTCTGTAAGGTGTTTTCACTAACCGCACCGTAGTAGGTTCGTTAACCTGTACTAAAGATATATAATTCTGATCATTTTTACACTGTATTGATTGTTCTGGTTAGTTTATATATATATGGCCAGTGGCCATCAGTTCGTATGTTTTGTTTAGTTGTAGAAAATATAGGACTGCAGTGCACGTAGGAAACACTATACAGCAACACTTATATATGCAGCACTTTCTCCCGCCACCAACAATTTTACGCTGAGGTCGCTGTCTGTGCTATAACTGTTTAGCCCGGCATGCTACCGACTAAAACCTTTTCTATTCAGTTCGATAGGATAGGTTTAATATGACTAGAGACAATTTCTTCGTTAAGAAATCTGTAGTATACGCCTCTCTTCCGGTAGTTGCGATAATTTAGCCCCGCACCCCGGCAAGATTCATATCTCTAAGATATTGTCTCTCTTCATGTTCCACTAAGCCTTGTGGCTTCTTAATTGTTTGGATGTCCCTATCTGCACCATGGGCTGATCCGACCCTGGGAAACTGTTAGGGTTTCCGAGCGGTGATGGCCAAGGTGTGGTATCACATACATTCCCTCAGTATCTTCGGATACTTAGTAGTTCGCATTTCTGCCAATGTAGGAAAGCACTGCGCAAACATATCTTAATTATTAATTTCCTTTATTTGCTGAACAATCCTCCCACACTGCAGTGCAAAGCTGGGCAACTTGTATTCAAACCTAACAACAGGTTAAATGGTTAGTTCCATAGGACCCAGTGACGGGTGAGATGCGCATCCCTACCGAATTCCGTAAGAATGTCTGGGCATGATATTTAGATCTGCCACGCCCTCACGGGAAGGACAACTACGGTGGGTATTCGTCTCTCTTACCCTCACCATAACGATAGATCACTTGCCTAAAAAGATTTTGTGAAAAGTAACCAGTGTCTTGTGACGTTTTATGTGGTTACGGAGCGAGATGTCCGGATTCTTATCCAGTTTGGAGATCTTACTAAGTAACATGTATGAGCACTGTCTTCAGTATTGATGTCTTAGGGCATCTGTTGTCAATGACAGCCGTATCTAACAGCTAGGTAGACACCCGCCATTTGCTGCCTAAAATAGCTCATGTCACTAAAAACTAAAGGTTAGATAAGCATAGAAAAAGGCAATCTTAAATAAAGCGGCAACTACTAATTCAGCATCCTAAGAATTACATAAGACAGTGACGTGGGAATCCTTCAGGAATCGCTCATCCCATCTTCACGTAAAACAGCATGCAACCGTATAGTCATAATCTCACTAGGTATGGTCTTTTCTTTTCAAACATTTTTGGTTAAACATTAGAGTGGGCCCATTTTTGCCTACTACTCTTCTCCCGCTTTAAGCAGTGGCGACACCTTCCCAAGAAGGAGGCCCGCGCGAGGCTCGCAAGGATTCAGCGACGGCGGCCCACGCAAGGATAATACTCCACAACCAAACTAGCACTAGTAGTGCCCGCGTGAGGCACATGATTTTCTGTCACTACAGAGATAATCTTCTTTCCTTTCAGGTCAGAGGTATAATAGCTTATATTAAGTTAATTAGTTAAGTCTCGTGTACGGGAGCCTCCCTTGCGGGGATACCTCTGCGGACCTATGAGTCTGTATGGTACCTCCGGGAGCCCAACGTTTTAAAAGTTCATCCGGCTGTCTCTATGTCTTGTATTTTCGTATGCTCATCATTTTATCTAGCATACTCGACAGTCTGTTTAGGTAAACTTATTGCATAGACTTAGTTTAATTAGGTCACCAAAATCAAACCTTGTAAGTCCATAGATCACGAAATTGCTATGGACAGGCATACTGGTGACACAAACTCTTGGGATGAGACTGTTGTGTTTAATGTTCGCGATGATGGTCGCACCGCCCCACCGGAACGATTGAGTTCCACCGGCCTTAGGAGCTGGTCTTTGTTACCCGTAGGGCAGTATCGTACAGGATCCGTCACCCCGAGACTGGAAGCTAACCAGCATCATCATTTGTCGACGTCATACACCGGAACGGCCCGACACTACCCTGCGAGCTACAACGTAAAAGACGAAACTATGCGGAGGGTATGGCTGACAATAGGCCTAAGTATTATTGTGAATATCGTGGACTGGATCTTCAAATGTACTTTACATGGATATACGTATTTAGGACATTTTGAAATTTTCGACCCTATAGAAATTCATCCTATTCATAGTTTTGCGCATCCGGATATCTTGAGATTGGCCGCCATTAAAGTTGGGGCAAACTTACTACATGCTAAAGAGGACTGCCCATAGCAAAACATTGCTTACATTTTCCATGAAGCTCAAACAATTAAATCCTGTATCTGAGAATCTGTAATAACCCCGCCAGGTATCAGAAAAGATCAAATCATGAGTGAATTTTGCAAGATAGTAAAGAAAATGTAATGAAGGAAGTTTCAGTTTCACTTTCTCCGAGATCTAACAACACTTACCATTACATTACTTATTGAATAACAGCTCAACTGAAGCTGTACACTAAGAATCTAGATTTAGAAAGATCTACCGGCTCCTGGAACCAGGTACCCGGTTCCAACAACCGGGTACCCACCAGCCAGAGACACCATATTGTTTGCATAGCTACCAAACAAGAGACAACCCATGTCTTGCCTCTGTGGGGCTGGTAGGCAGGATCTGTAATGTTCTCGGAGAAAGGGAAATTGGAATTTCCTTCATTCTCCTCCGATCAATACTTACCATTACATTACTTATTGATAACACCCGATTTAGTCA
The DNA here is from genome assembly GCA_034401795.1 of Chaetoderma sp. LZ-2023a. NCBI lineage: Eukaryota > Metazoa > Mollusca > Caudofoveata > Chaetodermatida > Chaetodermatidae > Chaetoderma > Chaetoderma sp. LZ-2023a. Next base: position 50,112,749 of record CM067368.1, read on the forward strand.
GTAACCTGGTGGGAAGGGGCATGCCATACAAAGCCTCTTTTGCCCCTAGAGAAAGACCTTAGACTTAAACTTGTCACACAGAGACCTAGAAGGATCGACAAGTTTGGGACTGAATCACATTCGCATCACCGCTCCCTCCCCCTCCCTTTTCTCCTAAAAAGGGAAGAGAACTAATGAACAAGCATCTCGCCTGAAACACACGTGTGCCAATAGGGTTAACAGCTCTTGACACACATAAGAATGGAAATGAGCATGAATATATAAGATGAATGATCATTATATACATACATAATACAAAAAACAGTCAAACTTGAATTACCTCATGAATTTTGGATTGCAGACGTGGCGCCACCAACCAGCACACTGGTGCACAAACGTGTCACATACAGTTAAATTTCTCTCACGTGACCATGTCTGTTCTAACTTCTTTAGCTTTTCAAAGTTACCAAAAGGAGATGAGCAGTGTGGCCACTAGAGTATCGTTTCAAAATAGCCGAGTCTGACATGTCCCTTATATAGTAATCCACAAATGAGGACGCACAGTGCCATTGTGCAATGGCCATGATGTCCTCTAATGGGACACCATTGAATAGGGCGGTCGAGGGGGCTATTCCTTTAACATCGTGAGCCTTAGCACATTGCACCTGGTGCCCAGTCGCAATATCGTGGGTAGTCTGAATGCATTCTACTACCCAACGAGAGATAGAATCCATGGATGCAGCGCCATATTACTTCTTATGGCAGATCCACAGATGTCTATCATTTAACCGTAGAGTCTGTCCATTTTTTGTACTTGGTCAAAGCACAGACTGGACACCAGACACTGGCATCACAATCAAACCTAGTTAGTTTCGGTATAATGATCGGTTTGCCGGGATATCTCAGATTGATTCTTTGACATAAATTCTGCTCTTGGCAGAAGACGCAGACCCTCTCCGGAGGCAATAAATCGGTCCCTCTCTGCTGAAAGTGCATGGATCTCACTGCGCCTTCTACATGTAGCTGAGGAAGCTGCCAATAGAAAGACCGCCTTTAGAGTCAAATGCTTTAGACTAGCCGAACGCAATGGTTCGAAAGGGCGCTTGGCCAGTACATTAAGCACTAAAGATAGACTCCAGGCTGGAATGACTACCGGTTGTCTCGGTCGGAGATTGCTCATTCCCTTCACCATCACATTCAACTGGCCCACCTCTGGACTATCCCTGTTGGCTAGACAAGGGATAACTGATGCCAAAGCTGACTGGTATCCAGCAATTGTGACAGGAGCTAGTCCTGAAAAGAACAGCTCAGAGTCTGCTATTTGATGAATAGTGGATTGAAAGGTATCAATACCCTTTCCTTCACACCAGTCTGCAAATCTGTTAAACTTGTTGTTATATGACTTGAAGGTTGACCTCCTTCTCGCAGCTGCGATGAAATTTGCAGCATGTCGAGAAAAGCCTTCCGATGTGGAATGTTGTTTGATAACATCCACGCAGTCAATTTGAACATTTCGGGACGCTCGTGTAGGAAGCGTTCCTTGGCCTGGGAGATTATGTTCGGAATCTTGGGTAACTGCACTGGATTGTCCACCAGCAGATCTAGAAGATCCGTGAACCCCGCCCTGCTGGGCCAAAATGGCGCAATTAGCAGGACCAGGCACGGTTCCTCCCTGATCTTCACCAATATCTTCGGTAGAAGAATGGTGGGTGGGTATGCGTAAGCGTGCATCCCTCTTCAGCTAATCACCAGAGCATCTGTATCGATGGCATTTGGATCTGGAATCGGCGAGACATAAGTCATGATTTGAGCATTTTCCTTTGTGGCGAACAAGTCCACGTTGGGTTTGCCCCAATGCTCGAAGATCCTGTGAAGAACTGGAGGGTTGAGAGACCATTCTGTTGGCAGAATTCTCTGTCTCCGAGACAAAGCATCCGCCAGAATGTTCAATCGTCCAGGAATGTGAGCTGCTTTCAAAAACAACCGAGTAATTCCAGCACCATTGAATCAAGTGCCACACTTTGATACATAGTGTGGGTGACTTGGTCCCGCCTTGGCGATTTATGTATGATACTACTGTCGAGTTGTCCGACCGTATCAATATCGCCTTGCCCCTGACTTTTGGAAGAAACTTTTCCAATGCCAGTTCCACTACCATCATTTCCAACAGATTGATATGCAGCTGGCTCTCTTGGAGAGTCCATGTGCCCGAGACTGCAGGAAATGTCAATTTCCCTTTCTCCGAGATCTAACAATACTCACCATTCTGTTACTTCTGATATACAGCTGGCCCTGACAGCGGCTCTAGGATTATAGACTTAGAAAGCTTTACCGACTCCTGGGAACCGGGTACTCGGATCCCAACTGCCGAGTACCCGTTTACCATAGAGATCATATTGTTTGCATAGCCACCAAACAAGAGAAAACTATGGCTTGCCTCCGTGGGGCTGGGAGGCTGGGTCCGTAACAGAATGGTGAGTATTGTTAGATATCGGAGAAAGGGAAATTGACATTTCCTGCATTCTCCTTCGATCAATACTCACCATTCTGTTACTTCTGATATACACCAGATTTGATCAGTAACCTGGTGGGAAGGGGCAAGCCATAAATACTAATTTTGCCCCTTGGAGAAAGATTTTAGACTTCAAACTTGACTAACGGAGACCTAAAAGGACCGTCAAGTTCACGGAACCGAATCACATTCGCGTCACAGCCCCACCCCCCCTTTTTCCTCCTAAGAAAAGGGAGAGAACCAACGAACATGTATCTCGCCTGAAAACACAAATATGCCAAGAGGGTTAACTACTCCCTGCATATTCCATGTATTAGCCTGGGAATGAGCATGAACATATAAGATGAATGAACATGATACATATACATAATACAAAAAACTCTCACTTATTGAATTACCTTATGATAATTGGACTTCAGACGTACCGCCTCCAACCATTCACCGGTTCGGCCATCGGTGACACAATCTGGTTGACATCCTCTCGCCTGACCATGCCTGCTTTAGGTTCTTTTCTTACCAAAGTGAAAAAAGGGTGAAGAGCAGTGTGGTCACTAACTATCGTTTCAAAACAGCTAAAGCGAGTGGATTGGCTGAGTCTGACACATCCCTCATGTAGTAATCCGTGAATGAGGACTCACAGTGCCATTGTGCAACGGCCATGATGTCCTATAACGGAACACCATTGTAAAGGGCGGTCGAGGCGGCTATTCCTCTGACATTGTGTGCCCTTACGCCTTGCACCTGGTGCCCAGTCGCCATCTCGTGAGTAGTCTGAATGCATTCGACCACCCAACGAGAGATAGTATCCATGGATGCGGCGCCATACGACTTTTTATGGCAGATCCACAGATGTCTATCGTTCGACCGTAACGAGTCAGTCCATTTCTTGTACTTAGTCAAAGCACGGACCGGGCACCAGACACTGGCATCACGATCAAACCTAGTTAACTTCGGTATAATGATCGGTTTGCCGGGATATCTCAAAGATTGGTTCTTTGACATAAACTCTGCTCTTGGCAGAAGACGCAGACCTTCTCCAGAAACAATAAATCGGTTCCTCTCTGCCGAAAGCGCATGGATCTCACTGCGCCTTCTAGCTGAGGAAGCTGCCAATAGAAAGACCGCCTTTAGAGTCAAATGCTTTAGACTAGCCGAACGCAACGGTTCGAAAGGGTGCTTGGCCAGTACATTAAGCACTAAAGATAGACTCCAGGCTGGAATGACTACCGGTTGTCTCGGGCGGAGATTGCTCATTCCCTTCAACATCACATTTAAGTGGGCCACCTCTGGACTATCCCTGTTGGCTAGACAAGGGTTAACTGATGCCAAAGCTGACTTGTATCCAGCAACTGTGACGGGAGCTAGTCCTGCAAAGAACAGCTCACAGAGAAAGTCTGCTATTTGCTGAATAGTGGATTGAAAGGTATCAATACCCTTTTCTTCACACCAGTCTGCAAATCTGTTAACCTTGTTGTTATATGACTTGAAGGTTGACCTCCTTCTCGCAGCCGCGATGAAATCAGCAGCCTGTCGAGAAAAGCCTTCCGACGTGGAACGTTGTTTGACAACATCCACGCAGTCAATTTGAACATTTCGGGACGCTCGTGTAGGAAGCGTCCCTTGGCCTGGGAGATTATGTTCGGAATCTCGGGCAACTGCACAGGATTTTCCACCAGCAGATCTAGAAGATCCGTGAACCACGCCCTGCTCGGCCAATACGGCGCTATTAGCAGGACCAGACACGGCTCCTCCCTGACCTTCACCAATACCTTCGGTAGAAGAATGGTGGGTGGGTACGCGTAAGGGTGCATCCCTCTCCAGCTTATCGCCAGAGCGTCTGTATCGACGGCATTTGGATCTGGAATCGGCGAGACATATGTCATGATTTGAGCATTTTCCTTTGTGGCGAACAAGTCCACGTTGGGTTTGCCCCAATGCTCGAAGATCCGTCGTAGAACTGGAGGGTTGAGGGACCATTCTGTTGGCAAGATTCTCTGTCTGCGAGACAAAGCATCCGCCAGAATGTTCAATCGGCCAGGAATATGAGCTGCTTTCAAAACAACCGAGTAATTCCTGCACCATTGAATCAAGTGCCACACCCTGATGCACAGGGTGGGCGACCTGGTCCCGCCTTGGCGATTTATATATGATACTACTGTCGAATTGTCTGACCGTATCAATATCACCTTGCCCCTGATCATCGGAAGGAACTCTTCCAACGCCAGTTCCACTGCCATCATTTCCAACAGATTGATATGCAGCTGACTCTCCGGGAGAGTCCATGTGCCCGAGACCTGGTGTTCTCCCAGGCAGGCACCCCACCCCTCCAGCGATGCATCCGTGTAAACGGACAGCTGGGGGTGGGGTAGGTGCAGCGAAACCCCTATTAGGAGATTCTGACGCTGTTTCCACCATAGAAGATGCAATATTATCGGCTCCAAAACTGGCACCAGTTTTGACAGGGGTTCTGTTCTCTGTTTCCACAGAGACATCAGATACAACTGGATAGGTCTTCGCATTAGAGCAGCGTACGGGATAACCTGCTCCATGGAGACCATCATGCCCAGCATCTGAAGGAACCGCCTCGCCTGAATGTGGTTTCCCACTCGAAAACTCCTGAGGATGGCTAACAGAGACACCACTCTGGGCTCTGACGGGTAAACCCTGCCCTCCTCGAGGTCGAATCGCATCCCCAAATAAACGAAATGTTGAGTGGGCGTCAACTCGGATTTCTCCTCGTTGACTATCCAGCCTAGATCTGAAAGTAACTTCAGAGTCAGAGCAGTATCCACGTTCAACCTGGCTGCCGCGTCTGCCTTGAGCAGCCAGTCGTCTATGTAGGTGTGTAGCGCCACGTTCTCTTTTCTGAGAAACACTGTCACCGCAAGGACCACTCTTGTGAAAACCCTCGGAGCTGTCGACAGGCCAAACGGGAGAACTGTAAACTCCCATACTTGATTCTGAAACGCAAATCTCAGAAACCTGTGCCAACTCCGATTCATCGGAATGTGGAAATATGCATCTTTCAGATCAATCGATACACACCACATTCCTTTCCTCAATCCCGCCATTACCGACCTCGGCGTTTCCATCTGGAACCGAGGCGTATGGATAAACCAATTTAATGGCCTGAGATTGAGTATGGGTCTCCATTCCCCTGTGCTCTTGGGGACAAGGAACATGTTTGAATAGAAGCCTGGAGTGTTCCGGTTTGCTGGTTTTATTGCTCCCTTCAGAAGCAAACCCGACACTTCCTTTTGAACGGCTTCTAACTTGTCTGGCTCCCTTGGTACGGGTGTCCAGACAGGTGCCAAAGACAGATTTTGTGGCGGAAAGTCCCACCACTCCGCCATGTAACCCTGGGATAACAGCTTGCCGCACTAGCTCTAGCTGTAGATTTACCGCTAACCGATTCTGCGCGATACTGGCGGTGTCCTCTAAGATGGCCCGCGCTTGGCCACCAAAGATGCTAGGCCCTGTCAGGGGCGTCCCAAGAAGACGCTCCCTGACTGCCGTAGCCGGACGCATATGGTCAATGACCATTTGCCTCCTGGACTTCGTCACTCGCGCTTGCACCCTTGCCAATGCGTCCATTGACAGCACCAAGCCGTCATTAACACATGAGAGCGCCACAGGTGGCACAGGGTGGCCTGCCCCCGCTTCAGCCCACACCGACTGAAGGAGACGATAAGAGTGATTGACAGCGCTCATCGCTGCCCTCACACCCTCATCGCATAGGGACAGGACTTCTTCCTGGTGTACCTGGGACTTATCCACTAGTGCCGGACCTTGGTCATTAGTTGTTTGCTATAAATAGCATCCAACAAATCTATGAACCGTGGATCCAGTCCCACTGACTGGATCCGGGCCGCGGGCAAAATCCCCGTCCTGATCGACGCAACCGACGGACGGGGCGCATCTTCATCGGCCGTGGCCGAAACCACAGACGGGTCAACCCTGGCTAGCCACGCCAGAGCATCTGACCAATCTACCTCCGATGAAGACACCCCCGCAAACACGTCACCCGTTGACGTGCTCACGGGTCTGCCAGCCACGGCCTCCCGGCAAGGAGCCACGGCTGACACGCCAGGCACTCCGGTACCACACGGTTCCGCCGCCACCCCATGAAACACTCCGGTCCATGGGGTAGGTCCGCACGGAAAACCGTACGGACCCGTAGCAGTCGAGGAACCATAGCCGGACACGCGCCAACACAACCCCACGTCCGACTGCCGGACCAGGCAAGATAGGTGAGTACCACGCCCGGCCCGGTACACCCGTTCCCGTGACGGCTGGTGCCAAACCAAGCCGCGCGGAACCGGTGCACGGTAACGGATTTGCCTCAGCCACAGGCGGAGCCGCTGACCTGGCTTGCGCCAAACCAGACAAATGGAGGCCGGTTCCGTCCAGGACGGAATCAACCTACATATTCTCCACCTGCGGCTTCACGGGCCGCAGCAACCTCTCCTCCTCGGCCCCCTCGTCTTCAGACTCCGAAGAGTCGTCACTAGACGAGTCAACCGTGGAACCGTCCTGGCGGACGGCTCCCACACCTGACGGACCGGCCACCGCTACTGGACCACCCGGAGGTGGCCGCAGAGAAACAGAAACCCGTCTGGCCGAAGCCAGACGGGACTGCCAGGGGGCCGTACGAGACGGCCCCCTCGGTAACCAGTCCAGAATCCTGTCCGAGGACAGGATCCGTACCAGGCATGGGGAGAAACTGCCCCCCCCCAACCTTTGGTAGCAGGGACGACACCAGCGTGGGCAGAACGCTATGCAGAAAACCCTGCATAGCCGGACCAAACCACGCCGGCGGTGCCATCTCCAGCTGGGGACGTGGAGCACCCCCACCGGCCGAACCGGGCGCTCCACGATTTACTCTCGGACCGCCTGACCCCGCGTCAGACCCAGCCAAGTCCTTCTGGCAAGGAACTTAACCATCATCTCAACGGACCACACTGCACAAACATTACACCTATGATCAATATTACACAGGGAACACCTAAAACAGACATGGTCCTTGAACACGACACGGACAAACTTATGGCATTCGTCACATGATGGCGGGGCTGGCTTGGCCTATAACATAAGCACAAACCTACAATAAACAAGCGGAACGAGACCCGGATGGAAGGCAGACAATTAATTTTCAAATAATTTGACTCATAAATTAACTGTAACCCTCCCGCACCCCACCCTGCCACGTTACAACAACGATCGCATTGACTATGACGACAAGAACGAGGCGGGCATTAAACACACCCATAATAGATCCTCCAGGATGTGTAACGGCTCCAGGAATCATATCGCATAGCATTCGGGGTATATTTACTAATCAATATAAATTATACTCCTAACGAAAGCAGCACGATATGTGAAGAAAACAACAAAATGTATAACAAACTGCTGTCTCACACGGTAAAACCGCAGACCACGCATCTACTCAAGAATTTTGAAACCACCGATCATTGCAAACCGATCGTGATCGCACGTAAACTTGATCATTCTAAAGTTTCCGGTACCATTTTTAGTACGCAGCACCCAGAACAAGATGCGCGAATTAATGAAAAACTTTTTCTTCACATAAACATCCGAGCGACCGGGTGTGACGTCACCCGCTCGGATCCTACGGAGAACGACGTCAGCCGATATTCGTGTTAGAAATACCGTAGCATAACACCTATTTTCATATCTGCCGATCGCCTGTTGGGGGTTAAAGAAGGCGATCGTCTGGCATATATCGTTGTTAGCACACGTCCCAGATTCTATGGGGTCAGAAATTGGAACATGCGACACAGCGAAATTTAGAGACCTAAGTCTTTTAACTATGGATAATAAAGAACGATACAACCTGGTTATCTTCGGTGGTATTCTCCATAGTATCCTTTAGTTAATCCTTTCACGAACACACAAACTATCACAGATTAAAGACTTAGATTTTCTTTCACAAAAAACACTAAAATCCTCAATGCAGAAAGCATGTATTGCTCTTGTTGCTATGCAAACAAGAATGAGCTCTATGGTAAACGGGTACTCGGCAGTTGGGAGCCGAGTACCCGGTTCCCAGGAGTCGGTAAAGCTTTCTAAGTCTATAATCCTAGAGCCGCTGTCAGGGCCAGCTGTATATCAGAAGTAACAGAATGGTGAGTATTGATCGAAGGAGAACTGGCGTTCTCATAGGCAGGCCGCCCCCCCCCCCCCCATCCCTCCAGCGATGCATCCGTGTACACGGACAGCTGGGGGTGGGGTAGGTTGCGAAACCCCATCTAAGAGATTCTGACGCTTTTTCCACCATACAAGATGTGACATTATTGGCTCCAAAACTGGCACCCGCTTTGACATGGGTTCTGTTCTCTGTTTCCACAGACATCAGATACAACTGGATAGGTCTTCGCATCAGAGGAGCGTACGGAATTAACTGCTCCATGGAGAACATCATGCCAAGCATCTGAAGAAACCGCATCGCCTGAATGTGGTTTCCCAATCGAAAACTCTTGAGGATGGCTAACAGAGACACCACTCTGTGCTCTGATGGGTAAACCCTGCCCTCCTCGAGATCGAATCGCATCCCTAAATAAACGAACTGTTGAGTGGGTGTCAACTCAGATTTCTCCTTGTTGACTATCCAGCCTAGATCTGAAAGTAACTTCAGAGTCAGAGCAGTATCCACCTCTAACCTGGCTGATGTGTTTGCTTTGATCAGCCAATCATCTATGTAGGTGTGAAGTGCCACGTTCTCTTTTCTGAGAAACGCTGTCACCGCAAGGACCACTCTGGTGAAAACCTGTGGAGCTGTCGACAGGCCAAATGGGAGGACTACAAACTCCCACACTTGATTCTGAAACGCAAATCTCAGAAACCTGTGACAACTCCTGTTCATTGGAATGTGGAAATATGCATCTTTCAGATCGATCGATACACACCACATTCCCTTCCTCAATCCTGCCATCACGACCTCGGAGTTTCCATCCGAAACCGAGGCGTATGGATAAACCAATTTAATGGCCTGAGATTGAGTACGGATCTCCATTCCCCCTGTGCTCTTGGGGACAAGGAACATGTTTGAATAGAAGCCTGGAGTCTTCCGGTTTGCTGGTTTTATTGCTCCCTTCAGAAGCAAATCTGGCACTTCGTTTTGAATGGCTTCTTACTTGTCTGGTTCCCTTGGTACGGGTGTCCAGACAGGTGCCAAAGACAGATTCTGTGGTGGAAAATCCCACCACTCCGGCATGTACCCCTGAGATAACCATCCCAGGACCAGACTGTCTGATGTCACACCTCGATAAAACGCATGAGCCTTCCACCCACTATAGACACATTGAGACGTCAATGTGGGTGTCTGGCTCGTGATTCGCGCGCCCCCCCCCCCCCCCTCTCTTGACGAGAGACAGTGAGAACCATTTTGGTCTTGGCCTGTCTAACTGGCACCGCTGTTCCTGTCGCACAGGTGCGGTCCAGGCAGATAGGAAGGGAGCCCTCGTACCCTCAGGTTATGATCCGCTCCCTTCTTTCCGCCCTTAGAGGACTTACCCTTCCCCTTCCCGCCTCTCGGGCGATCAGGAGCAACATTGGGGAGGGTAGGGGCCTCCACAACCTTTTTGGCCTTCTTCGCCGGAGGCGGCTGAAAAGACCCAGTAGAAGCCGAAGCAGCCCTAGGCTTAGATTTTGCCTTGCTTTTGTGCTTCTTCTGCTTCTTAGACGGTTGTCCGGTTAGCGGCTTGGCTACTGCCCCTAGTGCGTGCGCCTGACGCACTAGCTCTAGCTGTAGATTAACCGCCAACCGATTCTGTGCGATGTTGGCCGTGTCTTCTAAGATGGCCCACGCTCGGCCACCAAAGATGCTAGGGCCTGTAAGGGGCAGGGCTGGCTTGGTCTATAAATAAGCACAAACCTACAATAAGCAAGCGGAATGAAACAGGAATGGAAGGCACACAATTAATTTTCAAATATTTTGATCATAAATTAACTGTTAACCCTCCCGCACCCCACCCCGCAACGTTACAGCAAAGATCGCATTGATTATGACGACAAGAACGAAGCGGGCAAAAATACACCCATACACTGATCCTCAAGGATGTATAACGGAACCAGGAATCATATTGCATAGCATTCGGGGTATATTTACTAATAAATATAAATTATACTCCTAACGAAGGCCAAAAAACGATATGTGAAGAAACAACAAAATGTAAACAAACTGCTGTAGCACACGGTAATACCGCAGACCCCACATCTAAATCAAGAATTTTGACACCACTGATCAATGCAAACAGATCGTGATAACACGCAAAACTTGAAAATTCCAAAATTTTTCTGGTACCAATTAAAGTATGCAGCACCCAGAATCAGATGCGCGAATTAATCAAACATTTTCTTCACATAAAAATCCGAGACAACACGGGTGTGACGTCACCCGCTCGGATCTTACGGAAAACGACGTCAGCCGATTTTCGTGTTAAAACACTTATTTCATATCTGCCGATCGCCTGTTGGGGTTAAAGGAAGGCGATCAATCTGGCATATTTCGTTGTTAACACACGTCCCAGATTCGGGGTCAGAAATTGGAACATGCGACACAGACAAAATTTTTAAGACCTAAGTCTTTTAACTATGGAATAACATGGAAATATACGACCTGGTTATCATCGGCTCCATCCATGGTAATCCAATATATTCCTTAGAGGGCGCACCAAGCTATCACAATTACACAGAAAGACTTAAATAAAACTCAAGACTCCAACTGCACAAAAAGCATATGTCTCTTGTTGCTCTCCAAACAAGAATGAGCTTCATGGCAAATGGGTACTCGGCAGTTGGGAGCCGGGTACCCGGTGCTAGGAGGCGGTAAAGCTTACCAAGTCTATAGTCCTAGGGCCCAGCTATCCAGGCTAGCTGTATCAGAAGTAATAGAATGGTGAGTATTGATCGAAGAAGAAAGGGTCAAATCACATACAATGTAAGTGTGCTGATAAAGATCAAAGGACAATGCCATTGATAGAAGTCAAGCCATCAACCATTTTGGTATAGCAGACAAATTTATAAAGGCTGTGGAATGAAACTAGTGTACTGGAAAGCTGTTGAATATTGTTAATCTAATTTGACCTGAAAAAAGCTGTTTCTGCCATATGAAGCAACATCTTTTGAAAGTAAAATTTGTCTAAAGTACTTGGCAGAAATATTTAAATTGCTACTTTAAATTACGCATACAATAAAACTGATGGACATTTTGAAGCTAATTTCACTGGAAACTGTTATATATGGTAAAAACGGTGAGATGCAATTAGGAGCGGAGGTGCCGGACTGCACATACAGTATACAAACGGACAACATGAGTCAGCTGCAATACCGACGGGCAAACACTGCACAAACTACAGAGCTGAAGTCGAAGCACTCGTTCATGCAGCTAATATCATCAGCAGAACAGCAGACCCTATTGCACAGATTGTCTTTTTATCTGATGCCCGCTCCGTCAAAGGTAAGATACCACAACTTGAAGCACTACAAACCATCAAATGCCTTTGGATAGCACTGCAGTAGATCCCCTCACACTATGGAGTCCAAGGAAATGAGGAAGCAAACAAGATGGCAAAGGTGGGTGTAGAAGAGAATCAGACAGAAAACATGGTTACCCACACAGAGATGAAGACTATCATCAAGGCACTCTATAGAACACCTCAATCAGAAGATGCCTACCATCATCTCTCGAGGCCAGAGCAAGTGACCATTTTTCGTCTCAGAACAGGACACAACAGACTAAACCAACACATGTACAGGCGGTTCCACCTTACGACATCGCCCGCTTGTCCATGTGGAGAAGCAGAACAGACCACAGAGCACATACTTCAATGTTGCAGTACGTATCAGCTGCTGAGAGAAGAGATCTGGCCTTTGTCAACCTCTTTTCTTGAAAAGCTGTATGGGCCTGTGGAAGAACTGCAGAAAACCACAGATTTCATCTTGAGAACGTCTCTCCAAGTGTGATACCAGCGATCGAAAAGAAGAAGTAAAAACGGTGGATTATCTTACTGTAGAAAGAAAGTCCATGCTCTAAGGAAATATGTTGAACATTTTGAAACTAATTTCACTGGAAGATGTTGATACCTATGACAGCAATCCTTTCAGTTAAATTAGTTTCAAAACATTCAACAAAATTTTACTTACAATAAAATTAATGTTTGTTATTTGGCTTGCATGGTTGAAAGGGTTAGAGGAAGAAATATGTATGCACATTTTTACAATGAAAGCATCTTATTCTTTTGGAAACAAGTTGAATGAAATTTTTCTATTGCATATGACAGCAATAAAACTCAGTAAATTTCATTGAACAATTTTGAGCAGGTTTTATATTTTATATCTGAAATAAATTCAGTTCTGTCAGTATATTATAGCAGTGGTTAGAGTGGTAATTTGTTTCTACTAACGTATATGTCTCAAATTGGTTGACTACATTACACTTTTTATGATGACTCATGTTCACTTAGTCCTTCATAGTAATTATCAGACAAAGTAAGTAATGTAACTGAAATGTAACTTTAGTTACATTATGCAAAGTAACTGAAATGTAACTAGTTACATTGCTCAACCAATTTTGAGATTAACGATCAATGCAAACAGATCGCGATTACACGCAAAACATGACATGATTTTAAAGTTTCTGGTACAAAAACACACGCCAAGAGCTATCAAGAATAAGATGCACGAATTAATGAAACATTTCCTTCACCAAATAATCCGAGCAGTAAAAGGGTGTGATGTCACCCGCTCGGACCACACGGTTGAACGACGTAAGCTGATTTTAGTGTTAAAAAACCCATAGACAAACGCCAACATTTCATATTACTGCCCGATCGCTGTTGGGATTTAAAGGAGGCGATCTTATCTGGTATATTTCATCGTAACCACACGTCCCAGTTCCGGGGTTCAGAAAATGGGACATGCAACACACAGAATTTCAGAGACATAAATTAATCCAGAGGTAAGAAACAGGCACAAAGCACAGAAAAAACACACAGAAACTCTAGAATTTCTCCTGAGGCAAAAAGCTTGTATCTCTTGTTGCTATGCAAACAAGAATGGAGTCTTTGGCTGGTGGTACCCGGCTGTTAGGAATAAGTAATCTAATGGTATGTATTGATCGAAGGAGAATTAACGTTTGGCTATATCTTGATTCTAACCCTCCCGTAGGTTTACTACGGGCCTTCGGTTCGCCACGAAATGTGGTTAAAACACTATAAATAAAATTATTTGTTTTCAATGTCTTCAACATTTTAATAAGTACAGCAATACTTCTATCATGCTTCTTTTTTCACCATACAAAGAAAGTAGTAAAATTAAATAACAGAAATACACGCGAGTTACCACTTTTCGTGAGGGGTAAAAATAAGGATATAGCCAAAATAATTTTCATCAATTTATCATACAAATTTTATGTGCATGTTCTTGACCTTAAGACTACGATATAAACTATCGTGAAATAAATAACTTTGAACGTTGACCCATGTGCCTGCAGGAGTGTTTTTTTAGAATGTGCATCCCAAAAAATGTTGACGGACAGGAACATGGTGATGGGATTTGCTTAGTTAACCTCATACCAGCTGAGGTAAATATACAACACATTAGTACCAGCAGGTGAGCTATATCGGTAGCTTCTCCTTTTGGGCTTTATTTTACGCAGACCGATAATTAAAATGTTAAGTTGCATACAGGTGAATAAGAACCCATTGTAGTTTCTTATATTTATTCAACAATTACAATTTTTGCTCAGACTATTTGATAGGAGGCGTTAAGCCAAACATGCGCAATATGTGGGTACCATAGGATAATCTAACCTGTGGGTTTGTAAACACAAAATATGCCATTTAATGCACGGTACGCAGATGGTGCCCAGTCAAATTTCATATCGTTCTTATTTACAGACGACGATTTTGCAACTTATATACGTTGGTTGTCCCCTAACTTATGAAACTGACAAATCTACCACACGAAGACACGTGTTTTCGAAATTATATTAACACTGATTAATCGATATGAGCAATTTACATGCTAACGACTCTTGTTTAGGAATCGGTATAGTTTATGGACTCGTTTACTTTTACAGAGTACTCGTAAAATGTGCGCCCGACAAGAAAAGCAAAACAGAGACTCGTCCTTCCAGGAAACGGGTCTCGTTAACAAAAACAAACTAGTTTCCTAATCATCGTAATATGAAAATAGGCGTTGCCTACAAGCGAACGCAGACCTTATTCATTGTTTAAATAAATAGGACGAATCTGTAACTATATGTATATATAGGACTATAACATGTTAACCGTATGTATTCAGTATTCTCATGTCCTATACTGTTGTTGTTATATGTTATATGTTATATGTAGGGGTCCACCGCCACATAGGCTCTGCCTTTGGTGGACTACCTGTTGTGAAACTGTAAATGTATATTCTATATCAAAATAAATAATCTTGAACTTGAACTTGAACTTGTATATGGTCGAACTGTCCAAAATATAGGATAGCGGTTACAAGCGGTGTACCACAATCAATCAATCAATCAATCATATTCTATTTCTGTAAGAAGGCTAAAAGCCTGTAATGACAGATTCCTAATTTCCTTTTTCAATTTTGTCATAAAACATGAGATTTATATTGCCAGCTAGATAGTTATAGTATAGGGGTTGGTTATCCCATAGTTTATCTAATTTTGTTTCAAATGATATCATGGTTGTTGCTTCTATAACATGGTTCGGAAGACTGTTCCATAAGTCCACAATTCTATGTTTAAAGGAGTATTTTTGTATGTTTAAACGTGATCTGGATTTGTATAGTTTTATCCTGTGTCCTCTGGTTCTTGAGTCTGATCGAAATTCGGTTGCACACTTCTGGATCATATTTTTTGGTTATAATTTTGTAAGCTTCAATAATGTCTCCTCGTACTCTACGGTATGCAAGAGTTTGTATATTAAGGACCCTGAGCCTAGTCTCATAATTTAGTTTTGATAGTCCCGAGACACTTTTTGTTGCCCTTTGCTGAACATTTTCTAACAGCTCTATATGTTTCTTGAGATAAGGGCTCCAAACCTGATTAGCAAATTCCAGATGTGGCCGCACTAATGATGTATACAGGGTTCTAATTATGTTTGTGTCAAGGGATACAAATGTGCGCCTTATTACACCCATAATGGAGTTGGCTTTATTAACTTTATTTATTATGTGCTTCTCGAAACATAGTTTATCATCAATAATAACACCTATATCCTTTTCATCCTCGCTTGGATTAATACGGGACCCGTCTTTACCGAGAATATAGCTATGATTTTGTAAATTGGTTTTGCCAATTCGCATAGATTTACACTTATCAGCATTAAATTGGAGTAACCATTTACTGGTCCATTCTGTTAACAAGTATATATCTTGTTGCATTTCGTTAGCATCATCATTGGATTTTATGCCATGAAAAAGTTTTGTGTCATCAGGACCGGGTGACTTTGATATTTTTAATTTATCTAAACTCTTTTTGATATCATTTTGCTTTATTTGTAAGATATTTTGCTGCGGGGTAGATAGTCTATCAAGCTCTGGTAGCATATCGTCAGGTTCGCAGACGAATACAGATGAAAAGAAATTTGCTACGGCATTTGCTTTTTCACAGTTAGAAGTAGTAAGGTTTTTCTTATTGTTATCAGTATATAAGTCTGGTATAGACAGTCTAGCTTTAGTCTTAGTTTGAACATATGTCCAGAATTTCTTTGGGTTTATTTTAATTTTTTCTGTAATTTTTGGCTCATGTAACTTAACAATTTTTCTAGTTTCCTGACGGACTTGATTTCGTACTTTATTGTATTTAATCCTCACAGTATCATTTCTTGTTAGCTTATATTCTGCCCATAGTCTACGCTTGCGGTGAATCTTGGACAAAATTTTTTGACTGAATGGGAGTTTGTGTTTGTTGAAGTTTGTAAAATCTCTCTTAATACATGTTTGTGGTACACATTCCTGAATAGCCGAATTTAATTCTGATGTAATAATTTGCCACTGATCGTCTACTTCCTTATCCTTCAACATCTCATCCCAATCCATATCAAGCATTTGTTTCATTTTCTCATAATCAGCTTTCTCATACAAATATCTTGTTTTCGGTTTTGGCAAGCCTGTCACTTCAGCAATAAACTTAAAGGTTATTAGTGCATGATCGCTTTTTCCAAGGGGTGCGCCGATGTCAATTTGATCTACCATCCCCTCTTCATTTGTAAATAGTAGATCAATGCATGATGATCTATCTGTTCCCCTCCCTCTTGTTGGTTCTGTAATATGTTGGTACAAGAAGTAATCTCTTACAGTCTCAATAAATTCATATTCTGTATGGCCTGTCCCATTTGTAGTTGAGTTATTTACCCAATTGATGCATGGAAAGTTGAAGTCTCCAACAATAATGCAGTGGGAGAATGGCTTGTGGACTAGGTCTCCTAAAAGTATTTGTAGATTTTTGTTATTTTCTAATGTTGAATTTGGGCTGCGATAAATGCATGTGAACAACATGTTATTTCCACCACCCAAATCTATTCCAATGCTGATAAATTCGGAAAATTCAAGGTCAGTGTCTATGAGTTTGTATGGCAATGATGATTTTATATAAATGATCATTCCCCTGCCTTCTGTCTCTTTAGATATGTTCAAAGGTAAAGTATCATAGCCGTTTATGTTATATTCAGCTAATACTCTTTCATATCGGAAATGCTTGGGTTTGATTTCTGAGATAGCTAATATTGCTGGTTTGCTGTCCATAAGTTCTAGTCATAACATAAGCTCATTTATTTTATCTGCATTCAAAGTGTCATCATTTGTAAATATAATTTTGAAATCTTTTTCTAAAACATTAGTAATATACGGTTTGCGATGGTGCTTATTTAGTGATTTGTTACTTTTGTTTGTTTTTGTTTGGTTGGCTATTGATCTTGATTGAATTGTTGTGTTTTTATGTTTATCATTACAATTTCCATCAGCATCCATATCAGTGGCTGGATTTGTAGTGTTGCATAAATCTGGAAGGATCTTAAAACGATTGGATAATTTTAATTGGTTCTTTTGACATTCATTATTATTTGTTTTTGTTCTAGATTGATTAAAATACATGCGCTCTGTTGTGTTGGTTTGTGTTGCGTTTATAGGATTAATATTTAGCATGGTTGAACAAACGCACTCGTCCTGGGGGCTGTGGATAAAAAATTATTAGGTTTTGATGGTTTGCTTTGAGCTACAGTTGAATCAAATATGCTTTCTACGCAACTCATAATGTTATTTGACAATAACCTCATACCATCGTAGTTTGGGTGTATGTGGTCATGGAAAAGCTCTTGCATAAAGCGTCCATCTGGATGGCAGAAGAGATTATTATGATCTATGAAATTTACAGAATGCCATGTGGCAAGGGAGTGCAACATGTGATTGAACTGCATAATTTTCCTATTGGCATATATGCTGGTGGGTCGTGGCAAGAGAGCTGATAGGCTAATGGTAATGCCAGGTGCTAGTGCCTTGATGTGGTCAATTAAACCAGCATAATCATATATCATGTCAGTGGTGGATTGCCTACGCATATCATTACTACCGACGTGTATGACTACAGCATCAAAGTGATTTGGACTAAGGAAGTCAGTTACTCGGTTTGTAATGTCATCTATACATGCTCCACTGTATGATCGAACTGTTGTGTTGATACAGTCATTTGACATGTATTTTCCACTGAGTTTCCTCAGTGTCGAACTTCCAATTACAAGGATATTTTTTGTAGTTGTTTGTTCCTGTTGGGTTGCTTGTCTATTAGGCCTACGTGTATCCCCAGAGTTAGGCCTATCAGGACAAGTTTGGTTTGAGAGAACTTCTCTGTAGGACCTGATTGCAGGCTGTATAATAGGTTTGGGTGTATTAGATTCCGTAATCTTAGTAGGTACAGGCACATTGTTGGTCATGTTAGATGCAGGCACATGCATGTCATGACCTATGGGCATATGCCTTATGGGCATATGCCTTATGGGCATATGCCTTATGGGCAAACTTTCATAGCTGGTTTTGTAAGGTATAGCTAATGGGGTGAACTGTTCCCCTGCCCTGTTGGCAGAAATGTTGCCAGCGTGAGCAGTCCGAGTCTGATTTTTCAGAATGAGAACATCTGCTTGGAGGGATGCTTGATTCTTTTTCATTTGTTGTATTTCATCCAAAATTTCATTTAGTATTTCAACATTATTAAATGTTGACTGTTTTTCTTTATTGCATGTGGTTACACCAATATCCTGTAATTTAGGAGTTAAAACCTGTGATTCCGGGATCACATCATCACTCAGTGAGACATTGGATGCTGATGATGCATTCAGAGAATCCTTATGGGTGTCCTGATGCACGATACTTATAGAGTTGTCAGCATCTGGAGGGATATCATTTCCAGATGATGCCATGTAATGCTGTGATAGATCATGGTAATATGTGCGTCTATGTTCTGCGACATACCAAGCTAGAAACTCTTTAACGTGGTCAGTAATATGTGAACATTCAAAACACGTGTATTTCCGTTTGGATGATGTTAAAATTGACAAAATGTACGGGGGCAGCCCTGAACATGCGTAGTGCATCCAAACTTTGCATTCATCGCACTTGATCATATATTGATTACTACGAATTTTTTGTGCCGTTTATTTGGTTAGTATTTGTCTGGGTAGCTGTAACAGAGTCTGTTGTTGTGCAAATTGGAAGATCTGGTGTAGTACATATTTCAGGGGCAGTACAGGTAGAAGCAGAATCAAAAATTGGTTTAGAGTTAGTATATGGTAAGGTAGGATTGCTGTTTGTGTTAGCATTAGTAGTAGGTGACACGATCGTTATTGAGATTGGTGGTGATTTAAATGGCTTATGTGCAGTGGTCTGTGTGTCTGCTACATGAAATGAAGGTGACATGGCGATAGCCCCTTCCTGTAGCGGGTTGTTTGCAATCTCTTTATTTGCCATACGTGCATTATTACAGGTATTACATAGAAAGTAGTCACACTCCCGATTTTCGACTGACGGGTCTTTTGTTTTGCCTACACTACAGTCATGGCAAGATCTCTTATGGTCTAGATACTTAACCATGATGACTAGTGTGTCAGTGTTGATGTGACTGTATAAATGTATATTTAACCTATGTTATTTTATTTTTAGATTTTTAGATATTCATGATGGGATTTGGTGTTATGGTATTTAACCTATGTTATTTTATTTTATTTTTAGATTTTTAGATATTCATGATGGGATTTGGTCTTGTGGTTGCTATGGGGAACACAATCAACAAAGAGTAAATAATTAATGCTATCAAACAAAGCGCAAACAGTTAATGCATTTAATAATATAGTATATTATAATTAGATTGTTGATATAATTTTGATTCTCTGCCTCTATTGTGTAAGTGGGCAGTCTATGCGCTTTGATGGTTGCTTAGGAACGACTTGTGTATTAATCCCGAATATAGAATACAATTTAGAACTTTTGATAATCTATCCAATCAGGTGATAAGGATGATGCAGATTTTTATGAAAACGTCACGATCTAACATTTTATTATTCATGTTCTACAAAGTAATCACTATATATTAAACAAAACACTGTGTATCACTGATCTTAAACACCAGTTTTGGAATACGAAATCACAAGGAAGTGTTCCTATCCCCAATAGACAGAAAAGAAATCTATAAAATTCTAATGCAAATTAACCCAACTAAAAGTGCAGGTATTGATAATTTTAAATGGAAAATCTTTAAACAGTGTATCACAGAAATATTAACCCCACTAGTAGTAGGGCCGGAGTCAAAATGATACCACCTCCCTCAACTGGCAGCCGTTCAACGATATGTGGCCCCCACTGCCCTCTCAATCCCTGTGGGCATAGGGTTGTTGAGACATGTGATTTTCGTGGTTGGTGTATGCCTCTAGATGGAGATGGGAGCTGCTGTTCTCCCGGACATGGAAGGCCATGGCGAATATAAAACTCCTGTGTGGACCCCACATGTCCGGGAGAACCTCCTCAGGATACTGGCCAGCGACCGGTCCTCTCTCTCTTTCTCTATTTTGACCGGTATCCTGAGGCGGTTTTTCTATCTGTGGGACGCTTTTGTACCTATCCTACCTATCCTACCTATGTATCTATCCTACCTATCTTACCTATGCACCTACCCTACCTATCCTACCTATCTCCTACCCCACCTATCTCCTACCCTACCCTACCCTGTTGCTATTCCAGCCAGCTCTATTGATAGACCCACAGCAACACTATTAAGATCTCTTTATCTCTGAGCGTGAGTTGTGAAATAACTGTTACAGCGTTATCTCGAAGTGACGTCAAGATCTAGAGTGAGTCGAGCCTGACAGCGCAGCAACACAGCAACGTGTGAACACATAACTTATCAAATATATTTATTAATGCATGCATGGCCGAGATAGTTAATGCATTGTATTATACACTTTTAAAATTGCAGGTTCAAATCTCGTTATGTGTTATATGCAAATGGTAAACTTTAAAATCACAGGTTCAAATCTCGTTATGTGCTATTAGCAAATGGTAAACATGTCTACAATTACTCGTTACCCGTTACCCGGGAAGCATGACATCACGTCAAGACCAACTCGCACAGTCACATAAAACCCATGATTGCAGACCACAGACCCTTGACTGGGCCAAAGTCAAGAATAGTAGTTTATTTAGCCCACCTGCTATGTGTTAACACCCAATTAGACACAGCATCCATAATGGTATACCGGCGAACATAAATTTTGTGTGAACGCACAACCATACATTACATGTAAACACGCAAACACTCAACAACGTGTAAACGCTCATCTACAAACTATATTACACACAATGGGCTGGCCTGAAGAGCTATGGTCATGCATGCATGATGTAGGCTGTGCAGCGTGACGAGAAAAAGTACCCGGGCCATTGTGTGATATGGGCAACTATGCAGTTCGAAATCTTGAGAAATGGAGAAGCTCAGGGATCCCAACATTCCGCTCGTCAGTTCTACTAACATGCCTTATGTGTCGCAGAAGTTATCCGATGACTGTGATAGCGATGGACAAACTCTTCAAGTATATGAATTATTTAAAAGTGGGCCAAAGTCAAGAATAGTAGTTTATTTAGCCCACCTGCTATGCGTTAACACCCAATTAGACTCAGCATCCATAATGGTATACCGGCGATCATAAATTACGTGTGAACGCACAACCATACATTTCAAACTCTTCAAGTATATGAATTATTTAGAAACGGTTTGCAGTTTTGATGTGGATGCTGCTATCAAGTTGGAACAAGAGTGGGAACAAGAAATGCAGTGATCCCTCACCCACCAACCTCTCAATGAGCGCACTACTCCTATGTATCACATTAGCTCTTCTGAACATTGACCACATCTCACACAAACACATAGTCTCCGGCGGTATCACATCGACACGACAGACCACCCACATGTATTTCCAGGTACTGATCGCCTTGTGATCAACCACACATAATAGGGTCTGAACGCCCATTTAGAGACAAGCATCCACAGTGATATACACCATGATTACTGTTGCACAGCTTCGCAATGTTGCAAAGCAATTCGGCCTTAGAGGCTACTCTAAGGTCAAGAAAGCCGACCTGCTCCAGATGATCGGACAGGCCCGTGCCGAGGAGTTGCAGAAGCGACTCTCCCGAGTAATGAAGATGGAAAGGTTTCCAGCACTTACCAAAGATGATCCTTTGAATCCCCACAAGAAGCACAGTAGATCTGTGAGCTTCGTCAGTTGGACGAGGAGGTGACTGCTAGCTTGCGAGCCAAGACTGTAGCGAGGCGGATGGAGGGCCATTCACTGGAGCGCTTACCTCCCCTACGCAGGATCACTAAACGAGTGATGAGGGGGCCGAGGTCTGAACCCGTAGCCTGGAGCATGAGGCGAGAAGGTGAACACATTCTCGACCAGCATCTCGGCGAAAGGGAGACAGAGGATAGAGGACACCGGTCAGTATGCTGGACATTCTTCAGAGGTCTAGAAGGAGACCTCACAGACCAGATCATGCAAAAGATCCAGCAGACTGTCCAGAATGCCTTCTACCTCTGCTACACCCATACCTATCGCATCCGTCACATCGAAGACAGTAGGGTGATGCTCTTCCACAAGAATGCTCCAGGGAGCCCGTGGCTGAACACGATAGGAGCAGTTCAGGACTGGGTGGCAGCAAGAGAGCAAGCCTGCCTCGACACAGACAAAATCGATTGACCAAACACCAATGGGCTTTCGTTCGATCAATCAACGTTGAGGTCAGGGCTATCATCGACCCCCAACCTCTGCCTGGGACAGGCCCCCTCCCAGACTGGCTACGACAGAAGAAGAGTATGACTGCCCTCGACACCTACAGGGACCACATGTGTCTCTGGAGATGTCTAGCAGGCCACTGAGGAGCGAGAGCTGATAGAAGTACAGCTCCTGCACGAATGCTTGCCACAGTTCTATGGCAAGATAGTGACAGTACCTGATGTCCGCAAGACCTCGCTGGATCAGCTGGACAAGGTAGAGTTCTTCGCCAAGATCGGGATTCACGTATATGAACCAACCGAAGAGGGCACCTGGTACTTGATCAGGCAAGCGGCTCACTACGGTGACACCATGACCATTAGAGTGTGGGACCACCATGCCTTCTACATCAAAGACATCTCCAAGCTGGCACATACACTAGTCTGCAGTCACTGTCAGCAGAGGTTTACAAAGGCATGCAATCTTCAACGCCACGTTGATCACTGTATAGGCGGCAAAACAACAATCATGTGTCCTGGTGAGAAGGTTGAGGCGCCACAGTCTGCATATGAGAAAGCCTTTTATCGGCACCAACCATCCAGTTCAGCGGCTACTCGTTCGATTGAGTATGAGTCGAGAAACAGAGGCGTACACATACACTATGTAGAGTGTGGGCACGGTGGCAAGCGTTGGATCGACGGAGCTCCCATAGATGGGTATGACCCGACCACCAATACCGTTTACCAGTTCCATGGCTGTTACTGGGACAGGTGCCCACAACACCAGCGAGAAGAGGATGCCGAACAAAGATACCGCAAGACAGTCCTGAGAGAGGAGAAGCTGAGAACATCTGGATGCACGCTTGTGGTGCAGTGGGAGTGCTGTATAAAACGCTGTCCAAACGTCCCTAAACGAGTTCGGACTGTCCCATACCCACACTTCATAGTTTACAACTTCGAAGCAGTCCTAGATGGTATCAAGACTCATCCTACGGAGACCCTCACGATCGAGAGTACTCACATACCTATCTCTGTGTCAGTTGGCTGCTCCTTAGATGGTGCCATGAGTGAGCCCACTCACCTCTGCAATCCTGACCTCAAATAACTGATCAGAGAGTTCATGCTGGTGATCCAACTGCGAGCATATCTAATCTGAACAAGGGTTAGGGCACAGTACATACCGATGTGGTGCGATGTCGCGGTTTCAATGGCCCCATCTGGATGTTGCACATACTGCAGCATGTTTAAGGTCTGGGTATATAGAGGTTTTAAACGGCTGCCATGTTTGGTAAAGTTCTCCAGCTGATTGTCTATAGGCAGCAGGACAGCCGCCAGTCGGCACGGCAGTCATGGCCACAGCATGTACTGTCCCACTGTGACAGGGTCCGAGGACTGCTTCATGACATCAACATTATCCATGAGCGAGCAAAGGTTACACCTCCGTCTGATGCGGAGATACTTGTCGCCATAGAGGAAGGAGCGCCAGCTCGTAGTACAAAAGAACTCCTGACTCGGATACTCTACCAGAAGTTTGGCAGCACCCATGGCAGGGCACTGAACCTGCCTGTGGCCCAAACCAGCAGTCCTGTTATTCTAGCTCTCCAAAGGGCGAGGGTTGAAACCGAAGATCTACTGAAGGTTGGGAAGTGGGCTGCCGTATTTAGTCTCCATAGCCAGAAAGAGCGAGATATGCTGGATAGCCTCCAGTGTGGAGCAAATAACTACCTCAGGGAGGAGGTCAGTGCCACTGTAGCAGAGAGCCATGACACCGGTCATGCAGAAGGTACTCAGGAGGGGCTCACTGTTGGCCACAAGGAGGCTGTTGAGCACATCTTCAATGAAAGACATGTGTGCGGAGGATGGTTAGCACTTTGTTGGTGGTAGCCACGTCTATATCTGGGAGACCAAACAGCAGTACTTCCTGCACCAGCTCTCACCTGCAGAGCAGGGAATCCTGCACCTCCGGCAGATATGAAGGATGCGATGGAGGCATCAAGCATGAAATCACAGCAGCAGCTGAGAAGATAGTGTAGACGGCCTGTGTCAGCACCCACAGTGTCTAGTACATCCAGTATCTGTATGCTAAAATGGCAAACCAAAGAACCCTGACTTCTTCAACTCTGGTAGCTGGAGGCTGGTGGTAGCACCTTTTTTGCCATCGACAGTGATATTGCTCAGGCCGATGGTGCCTACCTTGATATTTTCTCCATCCTGTTGGAATGAGCTCTGCGATTTCAGGTGATCCTTAACCAGGTCCTGAGCAAAGGACTCAGCCATAACCTTGTGGTTCCAGCCTCATCGACTCCGAGCATATTTTCGCATCATCGCCCTCTCCTTGATGCCCATCCCCTTGTATACAGTCTTGGCCTTGTTAATGGCCGATTGTCCTACCGTATCAGTGTTCCGGATGAGATCTCAGACTGGAATGGTACCTCGGATCTCCCATGGGTCTCCCTTCTCATCTAAGTCTAGGAAGGAGATAGGGGCAACAGTGTCCTCTGAACCGAGGCGTGCCTCGCCCAAGTGAGAAAGATCGCCTAGCTCTTTGCTTTCTAGGTCTGTGAGTAACAGAGACATTGTGCTTATGCAGATGGCTTAAACCTACTAGTCATACCCCCAGTTAAATAGTTGGCCATAGTAGGACCACACAGTCAGCCAAGGGAATAGGTAGCAGTGCTCAGGGTACTGGCCCTCTTGTGGGTGGTCCACCATTCCTGGGCATTGGCAATCCTCAGTCCACGTGCTCGACTATGGGATACACACCGCCCTACGTCACGCCATGCCACATATGCTGCAGTCCATCTCTCATTATTCAGAGGTTTTAAATGTAGGTGACGATGATCTCAGTCATTGCACTCGATGCTAGCCCTAGAACCACGGCCTCCATTAGTGTAACACATTCACCCATGAACGTGGTCACGTTTTGAATAATTTATATTAGTGACCTCTCGTTACATTGTTTACTGTCAAAGGCACGAAGCTTGAGACAGCCTCACCGTATTTTCCTGTCATGACCATGTGCAGCTCAACCATGTCTCCTATGGAACAACGGTACGCTAGGCTGGGTAGATCCAGCTTTCGCCATCTCTCTTCATAACCTAGGAATGCCATCCCATGTATTAACCGGGTTGCATGACTTTGTACATTCTCTATCACCTCTATTTGCCTTTTCTAATGTGGACACCATGCCTGGTTAGCATATCCAAGATGTGGTCATCTCACTAGAGCCGTGTAAAGCAGTTTGAATGCCCTGCAGTCTAGGAATTTCCATTGTTCGGTAAATTACTCCCATCAGTAAGTTGGTCTTGTTTACTTCTTCAGAGATATGCTGGTCAAAAGTCAGCTTATTTTCTATTGAGACACCAATGTCTTTTTCTACATCTACCCACGTAAAGGGAGGACAATTCTCGCTTAGGTTATAGTTTCTAAAGTTGACATTAGATGACCCAATTCCAATCACCCTGCACATTTGGATGGAACTTAAGTTGCCAGTCTTCGGACCATTGGTGCATGTTTTTCAAATCCTGATGTAGGACATCGCAGTCTGCTTCTTGTAAGACAGCCCGGAAAACCTTTGTATCATCGGTGAATAGGTATGAATTTGTACCCATACTCATGACTTCTGGCACGTCATTAATGTATATGACAAAAGGTATGGGTCCCAGGACGGACCCTTGTGGTACACCACTGCTGACACTCTTCCATTCCGATGACACACCATTAACTACTGCTTGCTGTTTTCTTTCATGTAGGAATGAAGCAATCCAACCGTTTATGTTTCCGCTAATGCCAGTGTCTTAGTTTTTGAATGAGGCGCTTATCTGGGACCTTGTCAAACGCTTTCAGAAAGTCACAGTACGCTACCTCTACGCATCCTCTCTGGTCAAGTATCTGAGTCCATCAGATCACTCTTACCAATCAGTGTTGCTATTTTTAATTGCTCGATTTCTGTACCTTCTGTTGAAAATAGGAGATCTTTTGTACTTGGAGTGTTTTGTCTTCTTCCACGTGTTGGTGATGTTACATGCTGGTTGAAGAAGCAGTCTCATGCAGCCTCAATAAACCTAAATTCCTTGATGCTAGCTGATGTGCTTTATGTTATCCAGTCAATGTTTGGTAGATTCAGGTCCCCAAAGAGTAATATATGCACACATTTTTTTTATTGTTTATTTTTGGGAATAGGCTGCACAGTTGATTGAAATTTTCATCTGTGCTACTGGGACTTCTGTAAAGTGAATCCAATAGAATCGGCTCATTGGATTCTGTCTCAATTTCACACAAAACACTTTCTGAGAAATCTGCTTGTTGTATGTCACAGGGAACTATCTTTCAACACAGATAAAACACACGTTCGAAAGTTCAGCAGGGATAACCCACAAACTATATACTATATGACAGATACACTTTGTAAATATGGGATTGTCACGCGGGAAGTCAAGACCCCATGGGATGTCTTATAATTCACGTAAGACCCAAAAAGAAATTAAGTTTTGAAAATACCAGGTGAGCTAAAGATGGATGCTGCAGTATTGCATCAATGATATTTATGTATATACAATTCGAAACTGGAAAGTTAGGATGACTAAGAATCATCCATGTACATGGCTGAGTCGACCACCTGTTATTTATAAATATGGGTCAATCATTGGGATGGTGGAAAGTCGAGCCAGCCAGGTCATCTCTTTATATGTAATAGAAGTGTACTAATGATAAATGAATATGATGCTGTTTACAGCATTACATAACCAGCAGATGAGATTAATATGATGATGATAGAAATAAGATGATTTAATTGAAAATGATTCTATGGTTCTGAGTTGATGTGTATCTGAAAATGATTTAGTTAAAATGTGTTGGTGCTTAGCCGCCATTCACTTTTATGATGTTCAGCAGTTGTTGATAGTTGTAGTTTTGGAAATAATTAATGTTTAGTGGCTAGTGTTGGGATCATGAATTATGAGAATAAATTGAACATGACTAACTGACACAGTTTATGACGTAAGCAGACTAGTATTTGATCCTGGGCTAGAACAAGACCATCTGGTAATGAATCATCCAGCACGTGTGCCTAGCACCCTAGAATTCGTGAGACTTCTCCATTAATACGCAATGGACAGGACATGGACATTAAAGCGTCCTTTAGGAATTCATAACAGAATCAAAATTGATTGATAATCTACATGCCACTCACTTTATGGCATGCATAAACAACACATACCTTAATGTTGTTAGTTAGATGACAGATCACATCAAATCAGAACCGGTTCCCACTGCTTTGATTATATGAGGCACAATCTTCGTGGAAGAATTGGGCAGAGTATGATTGGTTAGAGTGACGTCATAACCAATCAGGACCAACCGGACTCTGCAGTAAAGGATTATAAAGAATAAAGTTGTGTGCCAGAACAAGTGAGGGAGGAATCACTGATTGGTTGAAAGGACCGATCAGTTATCAGGTCATAACTTCTAGGAAGAGATAAGCAGAAATTGAGTGGTGACTTTATTGCTTGGCCAATCAAAGTGTGCTGATCGGGTACCTAGAAGAGTTGTAAGAATAGGCTCTGAGAGAAGGTGTACATTTCTGGGAAATGAGCAGAATATTGGAAAGTCCGAATTTGGGGCTATATAAGAAGGCCCTCTCTCAGAACAAATTAATCTTTCAGATTCACTCAATCTGAACATTTCGACTTACTCGATAGGATTCACGTTGTTCCAAGCTATGGCTGCTATGCCTAATGAGCTTGAGGTAGAATAGGTTAGAGTAGGAATAGGTTATGTTAGGATGATAGTTTCCTGTACATCTTATTGTACCAAGTATTCTTGTATTAGCGATTTTGCTCGACCATTCAATCAGTTTATATTATAGTGTAAATAAAGTCTTTTATCTTACGTATATGTAAGACTAGTAGTTTGTTAGTCTATTAGGGAATCTAGTTGAGCTGGGAGACACACCCAGTCCTTACCAGGATCTTAGATCGGTCAGATCAGGCCCAGCAGTCTGAAACAAATATCGTCTATTCACCATCAGTCAGATGAGGCGAGCCGACTGCAGCTACTTTGCCCCATCTCACTACTGGCGACGTTGTCACAGCAACACTTAAAAGTTTCCGGTATCGAGTGGGAGCGACCAACTCTTATCGTCGTAGATCTTAATAAGTTTCCTGAAGTTCTTGAAGGCCACGCCCACCCCGAAATCTTCAACCTGATATGCACCCTGTACCAACATCAGAGGTCGAAAAAGACTGGGGAGTGCATATAGATAGAAACCTCTCTTTTGATATACAAATAGGTAATATCGTATCCAAGGCAAACAGCATAATAGGACTAATCAAAAGAACCTTTACCACCATAGACCGATCTACATTCACACTATTGTACAAGTCTTTAGTGAGACCTATTCCTGAATATTGCAACTCGGCATGATTGCAAGACTGAAAAGACAACCACAGCTATTGGAAAGATTTCAACGCAGAGCAACAAGACATTTCCTGCAAATTAAAGAGAATAGTTACATGAAAAGACTGGAAGCACTAAATCTAATGTCACTGAAATATAGATGGTTTCTAGGAGGTTTAATTGAAACAAAGTTAAAACAGCCTTAGCTCACTTGGAAAAGGAATCAATAGTGGAAAAAGTTACCGAACCTATTGGGCAAATTCTATGGCAGTTGTGGGAAACGGCAGCAAAGTAAGAATTTGCTTGGATCCACATGACCTCACTAAAGCAATAAAACGATAACATTATCCAATGAAAACGGGTAAGGAGGTCGCCACTAGATTTTCAGCTGCACATATTTTTAATAGGTTAGAGGCGTCATCAGGATTTTGGCAAACAAAACTTGATGAACAAAGTCCTAAGCTTGTGACATTTAATTCAAGTTTTGGAAGATACAGATTTGTTAATTGCCATTTGGTATTTCGACCGGCCCTGAGGTATTCCAAAGAACTCTTTCACAATTATTTGATTGCATACAAGGTGTATATGTAATGGTAGACGACATACTAATATTGGGATGAGACATAGATGAACACAATGAACGTCTTAGGAAAGTATTAGACAGAGCTCGCAAAGCTAACCTTGAACTCATAAAGCAAATTGTAAGATTGCCATAGAAAAAGTTAAATACATTGGACACATATTTAGCAAAGATGCTATAAAAGCTACCGATTAACGGATTCAGGGAATTTCACAAATGACAGTACCAGAGTGTAAAAAGGATTTACAAAGAGTCATGGGCATGGTGAATTATATAGCTAACTTCATCTGAAACCTATCTACAATCAACACACCACTACGAATACTGCTGGAAGACAAAGCTGAGTGGCACTGTGATACAGAACAGCAAAATTGTTTTAAAATCTTGAAAGAAGACATTACGAAGTATGAGTTCTGATATCTTTTGATCCCAATGGAAAGATTATGGTATCAGTTGATGCCTCAAAGTACAGACTTGGTAAATGCATACTACAGAATAACCAACCAGTTGCCTATGCTCCAAGATCGTTTACAGCATCCGAAAAACAATGTGCACAAATAGAGAAAGAACTATTAGCCATAGTATTCGGTTGTAATAAGTTCCATCAGTATATTTATGGAAACCATGTTAGGATAGAAACAGATCACAAGCCATTGGAGAGCTTATTCCTCAAGCCACTATCAAATGCGCCACCAAGGATTCAACACAAGATGTTGAAGCAGCAGAAATATTGGCTTACTGTTAAATAAAAACGTGACAGTGACTTGCATATAGTGGGCACATTAAGCCATGCACCAAGTCATTTGGCCGAGCACGCTAGAACAGAGTCCATGTCATTCAGAATCTATCTGTCAGTGATAGTAAATTGGCAGAATTTAGAGCAGAGATGGTTAAAACTGTGTATTTAAAATTCTCAAAGCTGTTGCATTGTCAGGATAGCCAGAAACAAAATCAAAAATTTACTTGGATTTACATAGCTACTGTGATTTTCGAAATATGTGAACATGGCAGACTCATATGGAAAGGAGAGCGCCTAATCATACTGCGTTCATTGCAATGCACAAGTCTAGAAAATGTCTACAGCAGTCACTTAAGCATTGAAAACTATAAACAGCGTACATGTGGTGTATTATATTGGCGAAGTAAGAACAATCAGATCGCATATCTTGTTTCAAAATGCAGTACTTGCAACATGTAAAAAAGAACAGCAAAAATAACCACTGATCGGACATGACATTAGTGATAGACCTTGGAAAAAGTTGGCATTGAATAGTTTGATTTCAATAAGGATACATACTTAGTTACATTGGATTAAAACTACAAGCAGTAGAATAATAAAACTGTTAAAACCACATTTTGCACATTGCGGAATACCAGACATGCTAATAAGTGACAATGGTCCGCAATTCGACAGTTTCGAGTTCAAACAATTTGCTAAAATGCATGAGATTAAGCAAATTACGTCATAACCGTATTATGCAAAGAGCAATTGACTTGCAGAACGTACGGTACAAACAGCGAAAAGACTTCTGAAACGCGATCCTTACTTAGCCATGCTCGACTTAAGAAATACACAGATCGAGAATCTAGGATAACCAGCAAAACTTTTGATGGGTAGGAGAACATAGACATTATTGCCAACAAAAGCAACATTGCTAACTTGCATAGAAATGGTAGAAATGCAAACATACTTCAAAAACTTTAACTAGGAGATGGTGTCAGAATATTATCGGACGAACTATGGAAACAGAAATAGCAAAGATATTCTGACATATGGAGCAATAGCAGTGTGCGGTTTTTTAGTTAGTACGAAGTGCTATCTACATATGTACCCATATCTGATGTATGGGCAAAGCACAGCAGATTATAGTTTTTATTCGAGGACCCAGCATATGAGAATGTTTAAAGTATATTCCAAGCGGACCATATGAGTACACTTCTTGCATGTGAACATTGATTTTCGGTTAAATTTACATAAATGACATTCACAGGAGAACTCACAATCAGTTTTGATATTTCAAATGACTATTATGACAGAACACAAAAACATTTTATGAATCACAGTTTATTGACATTAACTTATTTTGAACCTGAAAATATTATGTATTCAATCAATGTCTAGTATTAAGCTTAAGAAGGGAGATGTAATGGCTCTATAGCTATATGACCTTAGAGTACATTAACCTTCACCCCTTGAATTATTATAGTACCATCTATAACTGACATGTATCCGCCCTGTCGTAATTAGCCCTGTTGCTGGCCACGTTATAGCTCAGTCTGAATAAAGTCATCTTACAATACAGTCATACATATAATGTGTGCTAGTTATATCATATAAGACCGTGTCCAATCAGTCCACTTGTTTGGAGAGCATTCTGTAGAATCTAGCCCATAAAATTTGTAGCGACGTATCTCGGTGCTCCTTGCCATTGGAGGAAATACAAACAATAACATTCATAGTAACAATGACGTCATAGATAAATATTGTCAACTAGAATTTTCAAATCACATTTATCAAGCCATAAACTACCAAAAAATGGGAATTACTGCATGTCTATGAGTAAATACGTGAATACACATTCCATCCAAATTCGAAAGACATGGTACCGGGCCTTAAACTTCATCTTACAGCACTAACTGCATACGAAATTGACAACCATGACTTTCTGCAACTTTCTGCAGCCATCAGTGACAGTGACTTGGTGTGAAAATTATATGAGACAATGATACGAT
This sequence comes from Chaetoderma sp. LZ-2023a, assembly GCA_034401795.1. Taxonomy (NCBI): domain Eukaryota; kingdom Metazoa; phylum Mollusca; class Caudofoveata; order Chaetodermatida; family Chaetodermatidae; genus Chaetoderma; species Chaetoderma sp. LZ-2023a. The sequence goes on from CM067368.1 coordinate 50,145,233, forward strand.
TTAATCGTTTTACATTCTGATGTTAATGTCTTGATAACAATAACACACAAGTTGTGGACACGGAAAATGTGCAGTATGTTGACCTAAATACAACTGGGGGAACACACGCATAATGAAGGACCATATCCCATAAGGCGACAGGGTCCTTTGCAGAAACCACAAAAGCTATATCATAAACCAAACACAGACCCAAAAAAGCTTGTGACGGTAAATGAAGCTTTCTCAGTTGCATAGTATATGTATTTTGCCTGATTCCATGTCTCATTTTCTGTTGATTTTTCCTTATTACACGCACATACATGTTATCTATATACGCTCACTACACTACTAAGGACTGCAGGTTTAAGTCAGATCTTCATTGTCACATTGTAGTGTAGCTCAATGGCCTAGGGTGTTCACAAATGCTGCAAGATTCGAATCCAAAAACATTACAGGTTCTACCCCGCACTCAAAAAGTATCTCCATCTGTAGCGATACTAATACTCTCACACAACCTATAAAAGACTGTACAGTTCTAGTAGACTGTGATCTAATCTGGGTGACCCTCAAATCTGCGTAAGATAGACATCAGAACGAGGAAATTGTGCTACATTATTCATTGCTGCATAGTCTTCATCCTTAATGCAGCTAAGACTGAATCACGGTGAAATAGTTGATGCCTTTACCTCAGTGTACACATACCAACAAAGTTTATGACAAACATATTTGTACATTTCGTTGGCACTATGATGCCTGTTCAATTTGTCTGCATGTGTACCTTCGTTGAACTGTAAATATGTGTTCCTTTTCCGCACTGATTGGTCATTTTCTACAGCTCGTAACAGTTATTTAATTTTACCGCATAGTGTATGTGGGTGCTCCAATCAACTTGAGGATTATCCAAATACAGAACAGAACAGAACTCATGCATGTGAATATGTGTAAACATCTTATGCACTCCCCATACTTTGGATGAGAATAAACCCATTGGTCCTGTCTCGTGTGGTGTCTGTGCCATGGCATCATCCTATCGCACAATCTCTCCCTCCCACTAACACTCACATGTCGAGTCCCGTGCTTGCAGGCTTTTGATGCCTGGATTAAGTCCGCGAAACTTCATAAATGAGGTCAGTCAACTATTGCCTAATAAAATTGCTTGGTTATTATAATCCTACTAATATACTGTCAATCACATAGATTGACATTCATGTCTCACAAGCTCTCCATCGATGTTGGCACGAAGCTACGCCTCTATTTTCAGATTTATAGCGAGATTGAAGTTGGCAGAAATCTGATTGGCTACCTGAAAACCGGCAGGGAACATAGCCAGAAATCATGGGTTTGCAAGTGCAACCTCGAACAGTGAAGCGATGTGAGTGGTCGTATGTTAGTACGATGGTGCCATGAAGAACGTAAAAGAACTCACTCTTAGTGTAAGGCCTTGTATCGGGAGCTCAGTTGTGAATACGCTATGATAGTGTAAATAGTAGATGTTAGCCATGCCATCAGTGCATCCATGATACCAAAGCTGTTCAAAGTCTGGTTGGTCAGATATGTGGAGACTGGACCTCACTGAGCAGCATAGTTGGTCAGCCACTTTACAAATCTGCATTGCAACCGTGAGCACTGCTGTCGGTAACTCCATGATGCTCTATCTGTGTAAATACGCTCAAATACATAGGTAATGTGATTGTTGCAATAAGTGTGTGGAAACTTCAGTGGGCAGTAGTGATATCAGTCTGGGTGAATATCCTAAAGATCTAAAGACAAGTGGAAGCAACACATATTAACTGCTATTAATCTCTATTGGCATAATAACCTCCTGGGTGAATTAAAACTTAGAAGTACAATGTCTAACTGCAACATTCAATCCCTTGCTCCTGGCAACCGTGACCCATCAATAAATATGGTAGAAAGTTACTTCAGAGATGCTAAGCGTTGTGCCATTAATCTAAAATTTCTTACAGGTTCTTACCTGGTCCAATCTATGGTGTCTAAATTCAGGATGAATGTTGCTGATGTTTTATGCCAGCTGTGCCATATGGACAATGAAACCCATTCACACATGCTCATTCAGTGCTCACCTCTGCTAGCCTATCGTAAATCCTATTTCAATGCATTACACCTGCTAGTCATCCAGAACTGCGGACCTGAAGTCTAGATTAATCGTACTACCAACCTGCAACTGATGACTAAGATAATTATAGACCTTATGCAGCTACCACTATAGAAAATGCTACAAGAAAACCACCGTTGTCACTCATGCTGCAGTCTTCATTGTGGTCGCACATATCTACTCAATTTAGGATGTAAACAGAAAATGAGAAGACCTAGATCCGCTATAAATAATATCAATATCTGTATCTGATAATCTTATTGCTATGTTGTAGAAAGTGATTCCAAGGATGCTAAGCATATAGGCAAACTACACCATGGTAGACACCCCAAATCTATAACAAAATTATTTAAGAGAAACACAAAGTCCATGGACACAACACTAGATCAAGGAATAAATTGCACACCCACTATTTCAGAACAGAATTAGGTAGACACAAAATCTCAGTCTCTGCAACCAAGCCCTGGAAGAAAACTAAACAAGATATCCAACACAAATACTAACACAGAAATTCTGCAGGAAAACCATATGGCAATACATTATAGGCAAATACTAACACTTACAAACACATAATATAAAATTCACAGACAATATATATCCCATAACCACCGCTACCACGACTCCATATTACTACCACTACTATCACTGCTACTACTATCAGTACTCATTCACCACCATGACACTATCTAATTCCCGTCTCGTCATAAACATTAGAAAACGCACCAACCACCACATGAAATCACTATATTATCCCTATGTCACAGAAATCCAAACTCACCATATTGATACCCGATGATGAGCCCATTCCGCCCCATATCTTTACATGTATGTGTGTTCTCCATGTCTTGCAATGCTTTGTCATCTCGCCATATCAGGCAACAAAGCCACTATGCCACCCACCATAGCACATCACTTTTTCCAAAAAGCATAAATTTTATGTTGCTACTGCCTTGTTGGTGTAGCGCGAGAATGGAACAAAGTGTAATTAAAACAGTAGAAATATTAATATATACTATACAAACAAGATGATCATTTGACAGTAAATGAGCACACAATAATACACAATATAGAGCTAACTGGTGTTCTTTCCATGTGGTGTCGCCGGAGGTACCCCACAGGTTCTTGAATCCGCAGAGGTATCCCTGCAAGAGAAGCATCCGCAATGAAGTCACTAAGTAACTTAATATAAGCTAATATACCCCTAACACACACAAAGAAAATATTGTTGTTGCGAGAGGAGTGCCTCGCGTGTGCCTCCGTCACAGGAAAATGCCTTTGACGCCGAAGCGGAGGAAAAGAGCTGGCAAAAAGGGACACTCTTTTGTTCAACAGAAAATGCTAAGTGCTGAAAATGCTAGTGAAGCTTCTGTTAAGGTGTTGCATGCTGGTTTACATAAAGATGGGATGAACGATTTCTGAAGAATTCCAAGGTCACCGTCTTATGTAGTTCCAAAAATACTGTATTGGTAGATGCCGTTTTATTTATGCGGGCCTTCTGCTACAGTCTACCCTACCGATTAGTTGTTAGAAACGAAAACTAGCTTTGGCCGCAAGTGGCAGAGATTCCTACCTATCTTTAGATACAGTTGTCCAATGGGCACAGACACTCAGCTTCCCGTAGGTCACTTTGGAATAGCATCTGCCTCCAAGGACAGCTTGCGTACATGTTACGAGACAGGGCATCCGAATTTGAAGAAAATCCGGCTACCTTGCTCCGCAACCACATAAAACATCACTTGGACAATAGCTACGTTTCACATAAGCAAGTTTGATTACTAACATGTCGTTATGGTGGGGATGGAGAGGCGAATATCAATCATGAGCGTCCTTCCAGTGAGGGCATGGCGGATTCCAAGGTCTCACCCAGACGCTGCAACGAGTTGGATGGAGATGCACATCTCGTCCGTCACCGAGTCCTATGGATCTAACAGTTGACCTGTCATTAGGATTAAATTCCAATATGCCCAGATATGCAATGCTGGCCGGTAAATAAACTAACTAACTCACGTTTATAACTATTTGTTTTCACAGTGCTTCCTTCATTGGCAGGGTTATCTAGCTAACAAGAATACGAAGATATGGGGGGAGATGCATGTGAATCAGCACTTTAACCATCACTACCCGGAAACCTCCAATAGTTTCCCAGGGTCGGATCCGATCAAAGTGCTGATGGGGAGGCCAAACAATTAATAAGTCATACGGCTGGTGGATCGTGGAGAGAGACAATAACTTAATATATATGAGGCCCTATAGGTAATTGGCCAATTTTACACAACCTTGCCAGAGTGCGGGGCTACATTACCGCAACAACCGGAAAAGAGGCATACACTATATGTCTCTAGGCAAAGAAATTGTCCCTAACCACTTTGACCTATCCTATCGAGCTGAATAGTCAGGTTAGTCGGTAACATGCCAGGCTCAAGCAATTAGAGCACGGTCAGCTACCTCAGTATAAAATTGATGATGGCGGGAATAAAGTGATGCGGATATAAATGTTGCTGTTTAGTATTTCCTAGCGTACTGTGGTCCAAAGTTTTCTACAATTAAACAAAACATGTCAACCGGATGGATACCTGACAGATACAACTAGCCAATGTAATCAGTAGAATGTAATTAATGATTTCAATAACTATCACAGATGATGAACCTAAAGGGTGTGGCTAGTTGAAAGCACCTACAGTAAACAAGGGTAATATGCACAGTAATAAAGAAATTATAAATTGTGATCCTAAAACCGGAAAGGTACCTATTAGTCTTCAGTACCAAATACGGAAATGATCATTAAATGTACAATAGTATAGCTACTTGAGTACCTAATGGTCATTGGTACAGAACAGGCTGCTATGTTACTGAAATTGAGGCTCTAGCATATTCGTAGCACGAGCTGACACGTTCTCTGATGCTGGAAGGGTTATCTTAGTCAGCAATGAGAATAACTATGAACAAACACAGAAATTATAACTAGCGGTCCTAAGACCATTGCGGTACCTTTTAGTCATCGGAACAGTTCTTACGGATACAATATAATTAGAGAAGTATATATAGCGAAATAATTAAAACGTGAAGTATAGTTACTTGAATACTCATTAGTCATTCTTAAGTTCCATAGTTGACGTGCATTGATGCATGCTCAGGAAGCTGGAATGTTCCTGCAGGTTGGTTCCCGCAAGTTGGTTTCCGCAAACAGGATTCCCGCAAGAACACTCATGGAGGGAGTACATCGCTCAGCACTGTAAGCCTAATAGGATGTCTAACGAGCAGTCAGCAAAAGATACGATAGTACTACTGCTGTGAAGAAAGTTCCCATACACCGATGGCACGGATGGAAGTTGACAACAACCCGATCACAAGCGGGGGTTGTCAGATGCAAATGAAGATACAAAACAAAGCATAACGGTGCTGTGTACATCAGCCAGCTCTGAAGATGCACCGAGCAGAGTTTACTTGCTGCAGTCGAAAGTTAGAAGAAACTACATGACATTAGTGCGGTGACAGTTGAAATACCACTTTTAGGCATGGCCAGCAGATCCGGCGAGTCATCCATCAAAGAACATCCTGCCTCTACATCTGTAGAATCACATATTCAGGCCGTAAAGGCCTCACCGCAAATTTGTGTTCCGAAGTAGATAATGATATTCGTGAACAGTAATCAGAAAGTTCCAAATTGCTCCCGCAAGTAGCTAGAGAGTTACAAAATAGTTTTCAGTGTGGTGGGATGGCACTGCTAGCTATGGGAGAGAACCCGTCAGAAACCGAAGTTATATGTGAAATATCTGTCGCTCAATAGTAGCTAATACAGGTCCAACCTGTTCGGCCCCTGGCCCAGGATGCTGTCAGTCTCTGGATCGCGTCTCCTTTTATACTCCTCGTGACATCACAGGCGCAGGCTCCAACCAATCATCGTTCGAGCTACAGCCAATCAGCGTGTAGCTAATAATGGCGCAGTCGAATGTTCTAGAACATTCTAGAAGTTATGCGCCCACATGGTTATGACGTCACAGCAATATTTTGAAGATAATCAAGAAGGGGGTTCCGTGGATAAATCAGCCATTTCTTAACCGATTTTAAAATGGTTTACAGATTTGAAAAGCCCGTCGAATTCTGGTCTTGATTAATGCCAGATTTAACGGGAATATGCAATCAAAAAGGATTACAGGGTACCATCTCTGTACGCTAGAAGCATCATCCTATCTTGGTCGTAAATTACGTGCTCCATCAAAAATAGCATCTAAGCGTGCGCATGCGCATTATGTGCTTTAACAAACTTAGTCGTTTTCGCAACGCGATCTCTCTCATAGGCCCATATACGCTTATGACTCTACCCAGGGGTGGGGGGGCATGTTCAGGGAACGAATCCAGGACGGGCGACGCGTACCCAGCTTAGCTGGTATGGCCAGTACCAGACCGGTCAATCCGAACTACACCAGCAGTTTCAAATGGCGCCAAATGCCATTGAGCCTGTAGTTATGATATTTTTTTTATCAGAGAGTCATGATTGACAACATCGAAGGCCTTTTGAGCATCAATTGTTGCGATGTACAGTAACGAGTGATTGCGATTTGCTTCTAGTAAAGATTCAGTTATTATCACGGATGCCATTGCAGGTGAGACACCTTCTGTGAAGCCAAATTTGAGATCATCCTGGTTCGCATCGATGAGGTTCTTTGAATGTGCTAATAGCATGTGTTCGACAATTTTCGATATGATCTGGGAGATTGTTATTCCATGATGGTTGTCCAGGTGCTGAGCTGGCTTGCCTTTCTTATGAATTTCAGTAAGGAGTCCTGATTTCATTGAGGCAGGGATGCATCTTAGGTTTACAATTGCAGTGCAGATTTTGGCAAGGAGAGGCGCAACTGCATCTAATGTGTACTTAAAATGCTCTGCAGGCCCTTACACAAGGTAGAGGTAAGACTGATTGGTCTGTAGTTGCTCGGGTCGTTTTTGAAGCCTTTGTTGTGTATACAACATACATTTGCCATTTTCCAGATGTCGGATAGTGCACCTTCTTCTTCTTCTTCTTCTTCTTGTATTGGAGATTCCCTCATGTGAGGCAGCGACAGTAAGCTCGTCGTCAGCAGAACAGTGTTGGTCATGAATCGAACAATCACACGCGATATTGAAGATCCTTTCCTTCTTCTAGACTTGTTGAAAATTATGCATACCTGTCCACTAATTTCTTTAGCCGCTTCCTTTAATATTCCCACTGGTATTTCATCTGGGCCATTGCTTTTATTGTGATTGAGTGCCTTCAATTTATTTTCGGTGGCGATGGGTGTTATTATTATGTCCTTTAATGCATAACCGTTACTTCTGGGGCTAATGACTATAAATAACGTATTTTTTAACTATCCGAATCTTCGGTTCTCGAGTTAATTATGGAATCGTGTACTCGTTTGCTATAAACGAGTACCCTTAGTGACGTGGGCGGCAGCCATATTATAATACTGCGTGTTTCTGTTATGTTGTGAAGGAAGCAAGGTATAGGAGTAGTGTACATTATCAAATCAGAACACCTAAAATAGATCTAATGCAAAGCAGAACGATGAAAGAATTATGCTTAGTAATCTGTGTACTGTTGCAAGTTCTGACAGTAGTGAAGGGATTTTATTTGCCTGGTTTGTCGGCTTCTGTTTACTGTCAGGAAAACACTAAACTTAAGACAGAAGATGGAAAGAAGTGTTTGGTAAGTTGTAAGCTGGGGACACTCACTTGAGAGTCAGTATTTTCCAAGTATAGCTGCGGATGTAGCCTCATGCCTAGTTCTCTATTACGCTTTTAACATTACAGTATGTCTACGCCTTGATCCATAGGATGGGGTACTACGCTACTGTTGTAGTTAATACGATTTATAACGTCACATCAAGGTGTATGATGATGACAGCCGCCGGTAGATCAATAACAGCCGCCGGTAGCTCTATAATAGCCGCCAGGTTAAATCCCGGCCTATTCCTATAGGCGTATTGCTCCTATTATTACCTGTTATGTATGTCTCTGACTCTCTCATCCTGTTTTCAGAGGACACAAAACTCTTCAGATCAATTTTGAATCCAACAGACTGTATTTCACTGCAAAAAGACAAATTTGATGTGTTCATGGACGGATGATTCATTATTAAAACTTCACCCAGATAAATGCAAATATATGCGAATCGATACCAAAAAAACAGAACCACACTCCTATACAATGAACTTATGCAGCCATACTTTAACATACTCCCCTGCTGAAAAAGATATTGGTGTGATAATCGATGAAAAGCTAAATTTTGACCAGCACATAAATGAAAAGATAAACAAAGCAAACCAAATAATGGGATTAATCCGACGTACGTTTAGCTATATAGATAAATATAATTTTACCCACCTATTCAAGGCCCTCGTTAGACCACATATTGAATATGCTAATGTCTGGGCCCCACATTTGAAAAAACACATACATGCTGTAGAAAATGTTCAAAGACAAGCCACCAAGCTCGTTCCTGGCCTACACCATCTATCATACAGTGAACGCCTACAAACTTTGAAATTACTGACCTTGGCATTTCGTAGATTACGTGGCGATATGATAGAGATTTATAAACATCTCAACAACAAATATAACCAAGGAACATCAGACTTCATTGAACTTCACAACACAAATTCTAATACAAGAGGCCATAGCTTAAAACTCATGAAAGTTAGACCCAGACTAGACATAAGAAAGTACTCCTTCCCATTGCGGTGCACTGATCATTGGAATAAACTCTCTGAATATGTCATCAGCGCACCTTCAATTAATTCTTTTAAACATAGATTGGACAAACTTTGGGAAAGTCACCCTATGCGCTTCAACTTTGAAGCTAAACCTACATGTATTTCCAATTCTACTTCAATACTAGTTGAATGATGTGAAACTGTTATTCCTGATGTTAGAGGCATGAGGCCTGCTGTCAGATGTCCTTTCATTGTGTCATATTTAGGGCTGCGCGATATACCGATACCATATTTAAAACCGATATCCCGCACTGACGGTCTCTTACCGATTATATAAAATAAATATCGAAAAACCGAATATGAACATATTTTCGGTTCTTCGTATCAGGATTGTTAAAAATAAAAGATACTAACGAGCATGAAAAGCGTAATGAATAATAATGGCCAGACTTTCCATTAAGCTACGTTCGGGGCAACTAATAATTGAACGTGGCCCCAATTCCGCATATTGTGTAACTCCATGTAACTCGCTGTACGCCGAGAGAAATCAAGCCGCGAATTAATTAAATAAATATCCACTCATCTTTTCTCTGATAGTCTCAGATAAATTTGCAATATAAAACACAATAATAACGCGGAAATTTTTATCAGGGAAAACATTTCTAAACAACGGCATCCATTCTATTTACGTCACCGGCTAATTAACATAATGCAAAGTCGTCACAAAACTAAATCGCCCGAATGGATAAAAATCTCGCCAATAAACATAATGCTGAATACATTTTGCTGATTAGGATATAATTTTAAATAAAATTATTACTCAAACCGTTTTTAAAATGTTATCTTCTATACACACTATCATATTAACTTATGAAATTCGCGTTCGCAATATTACAGTTAATATTTTCTTCAAGGCATGATTTCGTCCTCCGGCCGAATTGGAAATGAAAGAAGAAAGGGAGATAATTACATCATAATTAATTACAATCACGTGATTAGGCTACGTCTTTTCGCAACCTGTTTTACTGATTTATGATTAATTTTGTCAAAATAAACGATGTTTATTTAACTGTGCTTAATATTTAGGCGGTCTAATTAATAATTTCACTCCTGCGGTGATGGATATTATAAGGTATATTAAGCTTTAAAGGCGTAAAACGTTACGACTGTATCAGGGCGTGAAAATACATTCTGTTTTCGTGCTATTTTTTATCATTTAAATTTTTTGTTTCATGTCCATAAAACCGATATTCGGTTAAAACCGATATGAAAAGTCATATTGTTAATCATTTAATACTCAAGTAAAGGTCCATTACAAGAGAACAAAATGTTATTTTTAAAAATTTATCATTGGAAATGCCGGTCTTACTTGCTCGAGACACTCAGTCCAGTGATAAAATTTCATTGAACAAATTTGTATCAATACTGGTTTCTAACTTAACTTCCTATTTCTAACTTATCGTTCCTATTCTTTTTCAGATGACTAAGAGACGGTGGCATTGCTAAAGATCGGACCCTGTTTCTGTAATTTAATTTCTGTAATCCAGATGTTTGAAATCAAAAATACGTTTGAAACGTATGAATAGATTTAAAAAAATGTGCTTGGTAATTTTGTATGCTATCATGATTCAGATTCATTTTTATATGCAGAAATAAGCAATATTGACTGCCGTATGTTTAAATAAAAATAATTTCAAATGTAAGTGTAAATATTTGATTAAAAGTTAAATAAACATTTCACTTCAAGAGTATACTTAGCTCCCTAATACTCTTTGATATATATATTGCTAAATATCGGCTTTCATTCAATAAAAACTCAGATTAAAAACGATAGGTGCCCCTACTGGTCAGGTAGTCAGGTGACAGTCTGACGGATGCTAGCCCCAACCACCGCGCATGCACAGACTCATACTTCCTCTTTGCTAATTTATTGGCAGAGAGTCTACATGCGACTTTTGGCTTTTAGAATTTCTAAGCTAATTTTCAATCTAAAATAGAAAATTTTCAAGTGTATTATTACAAGAAATCATGTCTGAGCGTGCTGCATCTCCAGAGGAGGGCCCAGGACCGAATTATCAGGTGATTTCTACGCTTTAGCGAGTTTTGTTCCATTGTAATGTGTTTCCGGGACTCACGTTTAACGTGTTAAGCACCTAAAAAACTGGTTTATTTCTATTATGGTGCTATGAAATACTAATCTCTCTTCGTGTTTATGTCCACAGGTATCTATCTATGATTGTACAGGACAGCACATCGTCAGAGGGTTTGTTTTTCTGTCCACCAAGGTTCCATTTCCTACTAACATTGTTAGGTTATCTAACCAAAGATCTATGCCCAGTGAGTTGGAGGCCTCGGAAGAAGGTCTTCTCACTTTGGCCTCTTGGTTCACTTCCTTCCCCTTATAGGTGGAGAGAGTTAAGAGGTCATAGAGTTGGTGGAGTTTCCAGTTCATCAGATCGGATGGTTTGTCTATGCTAAAGACTCAGGTATTCTAGTTATGATATTAGGCACTTCAATTTTATTTGAAAATATTTAGAAAATCTGCTGCCATTTTATCATTGTATATCTGATGTTTGTGTAGTCTGTATCCACTATCTTTTCCAGTTAAGATGCTCTGGATATGAATACAATTCGTCTTTACACCTGGATGTTTGTTTCGGATCGATTTAACTTCTTATTTTTGAAGTTATGACGTCTTAATCAGCCTTGCACTTTATTAACATTTAAAGTTTTGTCCAACGCTGGTTTATTATCCTTTTATTTTGGTTTTGAGTTTCTAATCCTTATAACTAAAATACTCATTGTCTTCGTCCTCTGGCCTGTTTCAGAAACCTGGTTGTCCTTCTGGACGGTTCCTTAAAGAACGTTTCGCCCCTCATCTCTGCTTTCAGTGCAGTCCCTGTGGACCACTGCTTAAGTGTGAAATTTGTAAACAGTGTGGGGGGCAAACGAATGACATAATTCTTGTCATTTACAGGCTCCGGAGAAGGTGTGTGAAGAGGAGAGGAAAGCGAAGAAAGAGGTGTCGGGTAAGAAGGGTAAGAGGAAGGCCTCATCCACTGTGGATATGGAGGCCTTCCGAGTTGAGATGTTGGGAGAGATGAAGAGGAAATCGTGGAGCACCCGGTTCGGCCGGTGGGGGTGCTCCACATCCCCAGCTGGAGGTGGCGGAGATGGCACCGCCGGCGTGGTTTGGTCCGGCTATGCAGGGTTTTCTGCATAGCGTTCTGCCCACGCTGGTGTCGTCCCTGCTACCAACGGTTGGGGGGCAGTTTCTCCCCATGCCTGGTACGGATCCTGTCCTCGGACAGGATTCTGGACTGGTTACCGAGGGGGCCGTCTCGTACGGCCCACTGGCAGTCCCGTCTGGCTTCGGCCAGACGGGTTCTGTTTCTCTGCGACCACCTCCGGGTGGTCCAGTAGCGGTGGCCGGTCCGTCAGGTGTGGGAGTCGTCCGCCAGGACGGCTCCACAGTTGACTCGTCTAGTGACGGCTCTTCGGAGTCTGAAGACGAGGAGGAGAGGTTGCTGCGGCCCGTGAAGCCGCAGGTGGAAAATATGGAGGTTGATTCCGTCCTGGACGGAACCGGCCTCCATTTGTCTGGTTTGGCGCAAGCCAGGTCAGCGGCTCCGCCTGTGGCTGAGGCCAATCCGTTACCGTGCACCGGTTCCGGGCGGCTTGGTTTGTCACCAGCCGTCACGGGAACGGGTGTGCCGGGCCAGGCGTGGTACTCACCTATCTCGCCTGGTCCGGCAGCCGGACGTGGGGTGCCGTTGGCGCCCGTGTCTGGCTACGGTTCCGCGACTGTTACGGGTCCGTACGGTTTTCCATGCGGACCTACCCCATGGACCGGAGTGTTCCATGGGGTGGCGGCGGAACCGTGTGGTAGCGGAGTGCCTGGCGTGTCAGCCGTGGCTCCTTGCCGGGAGGCCGTGGCTGGCAGACCCGTGAGCACGTCAACGGGTGACGTGTTTGCGGGGGTGTCTTCATCGGAGGTAGATTGGTCGGATGCTCTGGCATGGCTAGCCAGGGTTGACCCGTCTGTGGTTTCGGCCACGGCCGATGAAGATGCGCCCCGTCCGTCGATTAGGACGGGGATTTTGCCCGCGGCCCGGATCCAGTCAGTGGGACTGGATCCACGGTTCATAGATTTGTTGGATGCTATTTATAGCAAACAACTAATGACCAAGGGTCAGCTCCCTGCGGCCCCCAGGGAGGTGCGGGCAAGATGTCATATTCCGCGGGGGGAATACGACAGGTATGGTGTAGTCCCGTCGGTCACGGAGGATGACCGATGGGTATTGGGAGTCCAGAGTGCCGGGTCGGGTGGCCCCGGTCCGGCACTAGTGGATAAATCCCAAGTACACCAGGAAGAAGTCCTGTCCCTATGTGATGAGGGTGTGAGGGCAGCTATGAGTGCTGTCAACCACTCTTATCGTCTCCTTCAGTCGGTGTGGGCTGAAGCGGGGGCAGGCCACCCTGTGCCACCTGTGGCGCTTTCATGTGTTAATGACGGCTTGGTGCTGTCAATGGACGCATTGGCAAGGGTGCAAGCGCGAGTGACGAAGTCCAGGAGGCAAATGGTCATTGACCATATGCGTCCGGATACGGCAGTCAGGGAGCGTCTTCTTGGGACGCCCCTGACAGGGCCTAGCATCTTCGGTGGCCAAGCGCGGGCCATCTTAGAGGACACCGCCAGTATCGCGCAGAATCGGTTAGCGGTAAACCTACAGCTAGAGCTAGTGCGGCAAGCGCACGCACTAGGGGCTGTGGGGAAACCGCTAACGGGACAGCCTTCAAAGAAGCAGAAGAAGCATACGGGCAAGGCGAAAGCCAGGCCTGTTGCGACTTCTGCTTCAGCTGGGTTTTCAGAGCTGCCGCCGGCGAAGAAGCCCAGGAAGGTTGTAGAGGCGCCTACCCTCCCCATTGTTGCTCCTGACCGCCCTAGGGGCGGGAAGGGTAAGGGTAAGGCCTCAAACGGCGGACAGAAGGGGCCGAAGCGTACCTGAGGGTACGAAAGCTCCCTTCATATCCGCCTGGACCGCACCTGTGCGACAGGAACAGCGGTGCCAGTTACACCCGTCGTGCCTAGAATGAAATGGTTCTCACTCTCTCTCTCTCGTTAAGAAGGGGGGGGTGGGGCGGACTGCGAGCCGGACAACCCCGTTAGGCGTCTATGGTGGGTGGAAGGCTCATGCGTTTCGTCGAGGTGTGACGTGACGTCAGACAGTCTGGTCCTGGGATGATTATCCCAGGGTTACATGCCGGAGTGGTGGGACTTTCCACCACAAAATCTGTCTTTGGCACCTGTCTGGACACCCGTACCAAGGGAGCCAGACAAGTTAGAAGCCGTTCAAAAGGAAGTGTCAGGTTTGTTTCTGAAGGGAGCAATAAAACCAGCAAACCGGAACACTCCAGGCTTCTATTCAAACATGTTCCTTGTCCCCAAGAGCACAGGGGGATGGAGACCCATACTCAATCTCAGGCCATTAAATTGGTTTATCCATACGCCTCGGTTCCAGATGGAAACGCTGAGGTCGGTAATGGCGGGATTGAGGAAAGGAATGTGGTGTGTATCGATCGATCTGAAAGATGCATATTTCCACATTCCTATGAATCGGAGTTGGCACAGGTTTCTGAGATTTGCGTTTCAGAATCAAGTATGGGAGTTTACAGTTCTCCCGTTTGGCCTGTCGACAGCTCCGAGGGTTTTCACAAGAGTGGTCCTTGCGGTGACAGCGTTTCTCAGAAAAGAGAACGTGGCGCTACACACCTACATAGACGACTGGCTGCTCAAGGCAGACTCGGCAGCCAGGTTGAACGTGGATACTGCTCTGACTCTGAAGTTACTTTCAGATCTAGGCTGGATAGTCAACGAGGAGAAATCCGAGTTGACGCCCACTCAACATTTCGTTTATTTGGGGATGCGATTCGATCTCGAGGAGGGAAGGGTGTACCCGTCAGAGCCCAGAGTGGTGTCTCTGTTAGCCATCCTCAAGAGTTTTCGAGTGGGAAACCACATTCAGGCCAGGCGGTTCCTTCAGATGCTGGGCATGATGGTCTCCATGGAGCAGGTTATCCCGTACGCTGCTCTAATGCGAAGGCCTATCCAGTTGTATCTGATGTCTCTGTGGAAACAGAGAACAGAACCCCTGTCAAAACTGGTGCCAGTTTTGGAGCCGATAATATCGCATCTTCTATGGTGGAAACAGCGTCAGAATCTCCTATTAGGGGTTTCGCTGCACCTACCCCACCCCCAGCTGTCCGTCTACACGGATGCATCGCTGGAAGGGTGGGGTGCCTGCCTGGGAGAACACCAGGTCTCGGGCACATGGACTCTCCCGGAGAGTCAGCTGCATATCAATCTGTTGGAAATGATGGCAGTGGAAGAGTTCCTTCCGATGATCAGAGGCAAGGTGATATTGATACGGTCGGACAATTCGACAGTAGTATCATATATAAATCGCCAAGGCGGGACCAGGTCGCCCACTCTATGTATCAGGGTGTGGCACTTGATTCAATGGTGCAGGAATTACTCGGTTGTTTTGAAAGCAGCTCATATTCCTGGCCGATTGAACATTCTGGCGGTTGCTTTGTCTCGCAGACAGAGAATCTTGCCAACAGAATGGTCCCTCAACCCTCCGGTTCTGCGACGGATCTTCGAGCATTGGGGCAAACCCAACGTGGACTTGTTCGCCACAAAGGAAAATGCTCAAATCATGACATATGTCTCGCCGATTCTAGATCCAAATGCCGTCGATACAGATGCTCTGGGGCGATAAGCTAGAGAGGGATGCACGCTTACGCGTACCCACCCACCATTCTTCTACCGAAGGTATTGGTGAAGGTCAGGGAGGAACCGTGTCTGGTCCTGCTAATAGCGCCGTATTGGCCGAGCAGGGCGTGGTTCACGGATCTTCTAGATCTGCTGGTGGAAAATCCTGTGCAGTTGCCCGAGATTCCGAACATAATCTCCCAGGCCAAGGGACGCGTCCTACACGAGCGTCCCGAAATGTTCAAATTGACTGCGTGGATGTTATCAAACAACGTTCCACGTCGGAAGGCTTTTCTCGACAGGCTGCTGATTTCATCGCGGCTGCGAGAAGGAGGTCAACCTTCAAGTCATATAATAACAAGGTTAACAGATTTGCAGACTGGTGTGAAGAAAAGGGTATTGATACCTTTCAATCCACTATTCAGCAAATAGCAGACTTTCTCTGTGAGCTGTTCTTTTCAGGACTAGCTCCCGTCACAGTTGCTGGATACAAGTCAGCTTTGGCATCAGTTATTCCTTGTCTAGCCAACAGGGATAGTCCAGAGGTGGCCCAGTTAAATGTGATGTTGAAGGGAATGAGCAATCTCCGCCCGAGACAACCGGTAGTCATTCCAGCCTGGAGTCTATCTTTAGTGCTTAATGTACTGGCCAAGCACCCTTTCGAACCGTTGCGTTCGGCTAGTCTAAAGCATTTGACTCTAAAGGCGCGGCCTTTCTATTGGCAGCTTCCTCAGCTAGAAGGCGCAGTGAGATCCATGCGCTTTCGGCAGAGAGGAACCGATTTATTGTTTCTGGAGAAGGTCTGCGTCTTCTGCCAAGAGCAGAGTTTATGTCAAAGAACCAATCTTTGAGATATCCCGGCAAACCGATCATTATACCGAAGTTAACTAGGTTTGATCGTGATGCCAGTGTCTGGTGCCCGGTCCGTGCTTTGACTAAGTACAAGAAACGGACTGACTCGTTACGGTCGAACGATAGACATCTGTGGATCTGCCATAAAAAGCCTTATGGCGCCGCATCCATGGATACTATCTCTCGTTGGGTGGTCGAATGCATTCAGACTACTCACGAGATGGCGACTGGGCACCAGGTGCAAGGCGTAAGGGCACACGATGTCAGAGGTATAGCCGCCTCGACCGCCCTTTACAATGGTGTTCCGTTATAGGACATCATGGCCATTGCACAATGGCACTGTGAGTCCTCATTCACGGATTACTATATGAGGGATGTGTCAGACTCAGCCAATCCACTCGCTTTAGCTGTTTTGAAACGATAGTTAGTGACCACACTGCTCTTCACCCTTTTTTCACTTTGGTAAGAAAAGAACCTAAAGCAGGCATGGTCAGGCGAGAGGATGTCAACCAGATTGTGTCACTGATGGCCGAACCGGTGAATGGTTGGAGGCGGTACGTCTGAAGTCCAATTATCATACGGTAATTCAATAAGTGAGAGTTTTTTGTATTATGTATATGTATCATGTTCATTCGTCTTATATATTCATGCTCATTCCCAGGCTAATACATGGAATATGCAGGGAGTAGTTAACCCTCTTGGCATATTTGTGTTTTCAGGCGAGATACATGTTCGTTAGTTCTCTCCCTTTTCTTAGGAGGAAAAAGGGGGGGGGGGCTGTGACGCGAATGTGATTCGGTTCCGTGAACTTGACGGTCCTTTTAGGTCTCCGTTAGTCAAGTTTGAAGTCTAAAATCTTTCTCCAAGGGGCAAAATTAGCATTTATGGCTTGCCCCTTCCCACCAAGTTACTGATCAAATCTGGTGTATATCAGAAGTAACAGAATGGTGAGTATTGATCGAAGGAGAATGCAGGAAATGTCAATTTCCCTTTCTCCGAGATCTAACAATACTCACCATTCTGTTACGGACCCAGCCTCCCAGCCCCACGGAGGCAAGCCATAGTTTTCTCTTGTTTGGTGGCTATGCAAACAATATGAGCTCTATGGTAAACGGGTACTCGGCAGTTGGGAGCCGAGTACCCGGTTCCCAGGAGTCGGTAAAGCTTTCTACGTCTATAATCCTAGAGCCGCTGTCAGGGCCAGCTGTATATCAGAAGTAACAGAATGGTGAGTATTGTTAGATCTCGGAGAAAGGGAAATTAACATTTCCTGCAATCTACTAGAATTACGAGCAGTAGTCCTGGGTCTGGACCCTTTCTTACAGAAAGTTCAGGGCAAGAGTGTTCTAATTCGATCAGACAATTCAACAGTAGTGACTTACATAAACCGCCAGGGCGGAACGAAGTCGTCCAGTCTCTGTATGATGACATGGAAGCTGCTTTGCTGGTGCCTGAATCACAGGATTACCTTGAAAGCAGTTCATATTCCGGGAAGGTTAAATTTGTTAGCAGGCTCATTGATCCGAAGGATGAGTGTTTTACCTACGGAATGGCAACTAAATCAATGTGTGGCGGATCGTCTGTTCAACCACTGGGGGAAGTCCAACATAGATTTATTCGCAACTAAGAAGAATGCGAAGATGACGACGTACGTTTCTCCGATTCCAGATCCGAGCGCTATCGCAACAGATGCGTTAGCTATCAGCTGGGTGGGAATGTATGCATACGCATTCCCTCCAGCAATCCTGATTCCAAAAATTCTTCAGAAAATCAGACAGGAGGAGTGCCAAGTGCTTCTGATCGCCCCAAATTGGCCAAGCTGATGATGGTATACGGTTCTGGTCTGCAATCCGTTTCCTCTGCCTCTGATGGACAATATTATCTTTCAGGGCAAGGCCCTTCACAACAATCCATCAATGTTCCGATTGACTGCGTGGATGTTGTCAAGGAATCTAGAATTAAGGAGGGCTTTTCTGAGCAAGCAGCCATGTTCATGGCAAAAGCCAGAAGGGTGTCAACCTCCAGAGCATATAATTATAAAATCAACAGATTTGCAGAATGGTGCTCAAAAAGATGTATTAATCCAATGGATTCATCTATTCAGGTAGTAGCCGATTTCCTCTGTCACCTGTATGATGCCTATAGCCTCAAGCCTAACTCTGTTGCTGGTTATAAATCAGCTTTAATGTCAGTTATCCCTTGCTTGGCTAATATGTGAAGTGATGAAGTAAGTACATTAAATACTTTAATTAAGGGCACGGGCAATCTAAGACCAAAGAATCCCCCAGTGATTCCGTCTTGGAGTTTGTCTCTAGTGCTCCAGGTACTAGCTGATAAGCCATTTGAACCACTAAGTTCCATTTCTATGAAAATGTTGACTCTTAAAACTATTTTTAATTGCTGCAGCCTCGGCAAGGTGGAGAAGTGAGATTCATGCCGTATCAGCCGAGGCAGACCGTTTTGTGGTTACAGGAGAAGGCCTTAGGCTTCTACCTAGGATAAATTTCATGGCTAGGAACCAGTCTTTGAAATATCTATGTCAACCTATATTTTTACCAGCTTTGACTAGATATGATCCTGATTCAAAAGCATGGTGTCCAGTCCGAGCATTAAACCGGTACAAACAACGTACTCAGGAATGGCGGACGGACCCGTCAGCATTATTGTTGTCATATATTGAACCCTATGGCAGGGCGTCTAAGGACACCATTTCCAGGTGGATTGTAGAGTGTATTCAATTTTGTCATAAATCTGCCACAGGTAAACAAGTTGACATGGCTGACAGTGTTCGTGGCATAGTGACTTCTACTGCCCTGTTTAATGGGGTTCCTGTGGATGACATTATGTCAGTAGCCCAGTGGCATTGTGAGTCAAGTTTTACCAACCATTATCTCCGTGACACCTCGAATCCTCTCACCTTATCGATTTTGAAGAAATAATCTAGGTGTACATATTTTGATGAAGTTTCCTAATTTTTTTATATATTTCACAATTAATCAATGGAGACAACCACTTTTTAGGACTGCATCAGCCTTCACCAAGGGGAAGATGATGACAGCTTCCAGCCTCGACAAGGTCAGTCTTGTTTATGTGTTGTCCATTGTTTATTGTATTGTCACGTGATCCTTCGTTATTAATATGGTGATGGTTCGTGTTTTATGTGGATCATTATTGAGAGTATACGAAAATGAAGCCGTTTCATTTTTAAATGTCCTATAGTACATGGCACTTGTACGTAGAGAGCGTATGGGACATTGAGGTCATTCAGTCTTCCTCCCAGGAAGTGGGTGGGGGGGGGGGGGTAGTGCATATGACATATGGTCATCTCTCAGCAATCGGTGATGTTAGTCGATGTTCAAATCTATTCCTGGTTGTATTTTCACACAATTTTCAGATGTTTAAGTGCCTTAAACGCGGAAAAGCGCATAGGGAAGAGCTGGTCTTTTGACCTCGCCTCCCTCCCGCCGAATTCTCTGTCGAATTCTGGCAATATCAAAGAGTATTAGGGAGGTAAGTATACTCTTGAAGTGAAATAAATGAAATCACAGATTTCTTTTTTCACGAGAGAGTTGATACTTATCTCCCTAATACGGACCCGGCCTCTCCACCCCACAGCGGCGCGGTCTTCAGGCTCTCGTAGAGTTGCATGGTGTCAGCCAATAAATTAGTCAGAGGAAGTATTAGTCTGCACATGCGCGGTGGTTGGGGCTAGCATCCGCCAGACTGTCACCTGACTACCTACCTGGCCAGTAGGGGCACATATCTTTTTTAATCTGAGTTTTTATTGAATGAAAGTCGATATTTAGCAATATCAAAGAGTATTAGGGAGGTAAGTATCAACTCTCTCGTGAAAAAAGAAATCCGTGATTTCGTTTATACTATGGAAAATGTGAATCTACAATTTTTGAAAAAGATCCATTAGAGAATTGACTCGATTTCATCAAAAAGGGTGGATTCGGAATGTATGCGATTGTACTGTACGAAATTTAAAATGAGGAAAATAAATTTGAAAAACTTGAAAGAGAATTTGAATCTTACAAGTTTGCGTCTGTTTAGCTCGAAAGACTAAAACCGACTGATCAGCAATCTTAAGGCCAGTGGATGTCCAGCAGGTGCGTTTCTATTTTCTGAAGGCGTTTCTGATAGCTGATTGACTAGAGCAATGTTCATTGTATTTGTCGAGGATATTCAGCCCATTGTAATGGTTTCCTGCAATTAAATCTCCTAGCCTAGTTGATACAAGGCAGTGGGCGCTAACAATGAAATAATCCCGGTGGGGTTTTTTGCGCCAAAAATTAAAATTTTGAAACCTTTCTCCCAATGAATCAACTTGAATAACCATTGTTGGTGGTGGTTGTAATGGAACCCGTTCATATGTATGATGATGATGAGGTTGTTGGGTTTAAAAAAAATATTAGTGAATAATTAGCCTGATGCATAGCACCACCTACTATATCTAAGGTGAACCACTTGAGGTTTCCTGATGGTGGTTAAAAAAACATGTGAAATAGTACTTGATGGGTCTAAAAATAAAAGCATTTGTCTGAGGAGGACCACTTAAGTTAATGCGAGGTAGCAGCGACTTTCACTAAGCGATATGATGATGGTGGTTCTTAACCCATTCAAAGAAGAATTCCCCATATCCCATTTTCAATGCTGTCATACAGAAAAAACGGTTGCATAATTAGAAATTAATTTGACTGGAAGCTGTTGCTGCCTTAGGCAGAATATATTTTATCCCGTAAAGAATTTACCTTTTCATAGGGTTGTCGGTGAAAGGGGTAAGTGGACCACTCGCATGGTGGTTCTTAAAACTTTCATACAGTTTCCTATTCACGTCACTGTCTGGGAACCCCAAATCTAAATAAATCTAATGTATGATGATGGTGGATCCTAAGTATTGGAGGTTAATTAGCTTAACTGTATAGGGCCAGCTACCTAATGGTAGAGGACTAAAACACGTTTACGTGAGGCAGCAACATAATTCTATGACATATGACGAATTCTGGTGGTTCTTAAATTTAGTGGAACACTGGAGTGGTTGTTGGTTCTCAAAAAACATTTCTATGCGACTTTCAATAAGAATTCGCATATGCAACGCAAAGGTTCCTACTATTAATATAGTTCATTGAAAATCCATCTCCCTCTCTCAACAATAATAAACACTCATACATAGCATATTGTTATCATAATCATATATATATATATATAGGCCTCTGCTTATAAGATGAACAGACACCACATCACATATTGTAAAAATATTTATAATAATTCATGTGCTGGTGCCTACGTGTGCGTGCGTGAGCTTGAAATTGTATATATATGTGAGAAAACGTAACTGTGAATATATATGTTTCAGTTAGGTACTTCCTATACGCCGGATCAGTAGGCCTACGTGGTTTCGACTTCCGCATGCCAATTCATTACACTAACATTCGTAACCCGCATCTCATATCATCTATTTTTACGCAAATTCACAGCAATAATAAACACCACATCTCATGTTATAACCATATAATGATGTACATAGTGAGATTATGCATCTACAAAGAAGAACACATTTTAATTACCAACTAGAAACCGCTGTCACTCCCGATAGGTTTAGTGACAATTGAAATAAACCACCTGGATTTATCTCCCTTATTATTGTTACATCAGACACATATAATATTATATTCTAATATATTAATTTTCAAGGTTTTTTTCTCTCCATCCCGTCATATAATAATATGTTTTTAATTTCAAAATAACACCTGTTTACTATCTTTCCACCCAACATTTGTTCCCTAAGCAGCAAAAGTGGATGATGAAGTAGCTGATGCCATTGTAGATGATGATGCAGTCTAGTTGAACATCACCTAAGTGATTGATGGTAGTATAAATTATATATGTACAACTTATTATATAGGCGTAGTTACAGCCGCTGTCACCACCACCACCACCAGCAGTGATATCCATGGTAGTAGGCGCTACTAGAGTGGTATGCGGGCATTGAATTAACCACCGCCTGAAAAAAATAAACAAATATTATTGACGGTAATAAATTATCAAATAATATAATTCTCACAGTAAAACATAATTATAATCTTAGATGATAAAATAACTAGACACGAGATACAACACGCAGCGGCGGCTGTTATCGCTATACCGGCGGCTATTTTGGGTCTACTGGCGGCTGTTTTCGACCGTGGCTGTTATCGACTGTATTCCACATCAATTGCTTCACAAAATATCATCGCTAGAGCTTAAGCAGTTTATCATGATTGATGGTGTGAAAAATTACCTTTTTATACTGTATATGTTCCTAATCTGAAGGCATTAACCATTGCGCTACAATATTATTTTGAAGTCACTGTGGTATGTCAAAATTTGACATTATTAGCTTGCCCCGGGGGTCTACGGTACCGTGGTACTGGGTGTTGAAATCAATTTAAAAATCTGAAATTTTCTCAAGTTAAAATTATGTCGCAGTAATTATGAAATTCAACATATCGGCTGTTACATAGTTATGTTTTAGCCCAGAATCTCTACTCGCATTGGTTAAATATAACTAAAGATAGGTCCTTTAAGCATCACCATGATTTAAGGGTAGCAGCCATTTTGAAGGCTGAAACCGCACTGCGACGACAGGGCTTCCATTGTATAGAATAACCGCTGATCCAATTTATAAAAAAAACCATTGGTAGGCATAAATAATTGTTGTATTTTTCATGCATAGTAAAATTTAGTCCAAGCATTCTGTATTTTTCCTATATCACCCTATCAAACACAGTCACCATGGTACCATAGTACTCAACCCTACAATAAACGGCAACAAAGTCAGATTTTTCTCACGCTTCTCTAGTTTTCCACTTATAGAAGCCAAATTTCAGACATGTGTATCTTATGTACCATGTTATCGAAAAATATACACTATTGCAAAATATTTCGTGTTTTGCTACAATGTCATGACTGGCCAAAACATTCACAGCCCACCGCAACTCGCATCCGATTCAGGGCTGGCATAAATCAGTGATTTACAATGATAAACATAGTCAAAATAGTTAAGTACGGTGTACAGGTGTTGCTACTTCAGAAAGCAGCAGTTTGCATTCAAATCACAAATATATAGAGCTACTTTCCTGTACTGTGAATCCACAATTGGTATCTCTTAGTTTCAGGTTTTGTTAATATAATGTAATACATGTATTTTCCCCATACATGCCATACAAGTGATTAGTGAACGGGGTAATTTATCAGAAATACAATGCAGGGCATAATTTAGAATTTGATATTTGCATAGCATCTATTGCTATGCAAACTATAAATTGTATAGCCAGCGGCAAAAATGTTATAGCAATCAAATCTTTCACCGATAAATTCACTCTATCTCAATCTCAGAGCAAATAGGAAAGCTGTTGAATATTTTGAAATTAATATGACTGGAAGCCATTGCTGCCTTAGGCAGCAATGATTCCAGTCATATTAATTTCAAAATATTCAACAAAATATGGTATGCATTGTAAAGAATGTACTTTTTTCAGGGATTTGTTGTTAAAAGGGTTAATGATAGAATTTTGAAAATCAATGATAAATTGCAATCGCGTACAAAGTTTGCATAGCAGATACAGCTATGCATGTTGTAGAATGTATAGCAACTGCTTAAATACACTGTATGTGTAGCAAATTGAGATGTGATACCAGATAAATTATTCCCTGCGATGTATCTATAAATTAATTTGCCCGACTTATCAGCCCTACAGAACCACGCCTGTGACCTTTGGCGGTAGGACTGCACAGTTTGGCGTACAGCCATATCAGTTTCGATATGATTTTTCTTATCGGTTTTAACCAAATATCGGTTTTATGAGTGACTTCTTTTAGGTATATGTCAAGAAAAAGTTAAAATCCCATTTCTAAAACGCTTAAAGAACGATCATCACTAACACGAAAATAGAACGGTATTTCTCGGTGCAAATTCTTGGCGCCTTATACATAATCACATATATGCTTAATATGCGCCATACCGAACCCATCAATGTGGGATTGAACTTATTATCTGGGACCACCTACATGTTAATATTAGATATAGTGTCATGACTGTAAAAAACATTATTTGTTACATTAAAATAAGTATATAAGTTGACATTTAATGTTGTCATGAAAAAATACAAATCACCTGATATTAGGAAGATTTATTTCCAGTGTTCAGAGCGAATACTCGTCTGAGACTCACAGGCCGAGGTTTGGACTCAGAATTTCAAAAATTACTATATACATTATATACGCAATAGTGACCGAGTACAATCTGAGTTTCATCCTAGGAAGTTGGGATCGCGCAGTTGTCTCGCGCTGGCATATGAAATTTCACGAGAATATGAATGCACGTGTCTT
This sequence comes from Chaetoderma sp. LZ-2023a, assembly GCA_034401795.1. NCBI lineage: Eukaryota > Metazoa > Mollusca > Caudofoveata > Chaetodermatida > Chaetodermatidae > Chaetoderma > Chaetoderma sp. LZ-2023a. The sequence continues at coordinate 50,170,020 of CM067368.1, forward strand.
CAAGCAAACCCTTCCTTGAATAGTTCAAACAATTAATTTACCAATATATATATATATATATCAGAATTCTTTTCTTTAAAAATCAATCGTGTGACCCGGTTGTTATTATTACCCTCTCAAATTCACATACTAGTCAAAAAATTTGTGGACACAAGGGGGCAAAAAAAGAGAATTCTCACTTTCAACAGGCTGTCAAGTGTGTGTTAGATATTTAACGTCATGTGTGTATAACCATTCATTGCGGCAAAGATCATAAAGTGTCAGCCACAACGTGATTAAATAAACAATGTTCATTCGTTGGAAGAAAAATAATTCTTCATATATGGTGATTGCCGATTGGATAATATTTGTCGTGCTAGCCAATAAGAAAATGGGAATGGAATGATCAGCAGAAGCGGCTTAAGCGATAATGAAGATATATAGTAGACATACTCAAAAGGGTTATGCATGCTAGCTTCATACATCTCATAGTTAAGTAACCATGGCGTCATAACAAAATACTGCAAATACTGGACACGGTTATAACATATTTCCAATGATTCATGATATAAGTTGCATCATACATGTACATCGCTGTTCTCCTTCGATCAATACTCACCATTCTATTACTTCTGATACAAGCTATCCTGGATAGCTGGCCCTAGGACTATAGACTTAGTAAGCTTTACCGACTCCTGGAACCGGGTACTCGGCTCCCAACTGCTGAGTACCCGTTTGCCATGAAGGTCATATTCTTGTTTGCATAGCAACAAGAGCTACATGCTTTTTGTGCAGTTGGAGTCTTAAGTTTTCTAAGTCTTTTTGTGTGAATTGAGATAGCTTTGTGCGCTCTCTAAGGATTATATTGGATTACCATGGAAGGAGCCGATGATAACCAGGTTGTATATTTCCATGTTATTCCATGGTTAAAAGACTTAGGTCTTCAAAATTTTGTCTGTGTCGCATGTTCCAATTTCTGACCCCGAATCTGGGACGTGTGTTAACAATGAAATATGCCAGATTGATCGCCTTCCTTTAACCCCAACAGGCGATCGGCAGATATGAAATAAGTGTTTTAACACGAATATCGGCTGACGTCATTTTCCGTAAGATCCGAGCGGGTGACGTCACACCCGTGTTGTCTCGGACTTTTATGTGAAGAAAATGTTTCATTAATTCGTTAATTCGTGCATCCGATTCTGGGTGCTGCATACTTTATTGGTACCAGAAAAACTTTGGAATTTTCAAGTTTTGCGTGTTATCACGATCTGTTTGCAATGATCGGTGGTTTCAAAATTCTTGATTTAGATGTGTGGTCTGCGGTTTTATCGTGTGCTACAGCAGTTTGTTTACATGTTTTGTTTTTTTCACATATCGTTTTGGCCTTCGTTAGGAGTATAATTTATATTGATTAGTAAATATACCCCGAATGCTATGCGATATGATTCCTGGTTCCGTTATACATCCTTGAGGATCAGTGTATGGGTGTATTGTGCCCGCTTCGTTCTTGTCGTCATAATCAATGCAATCTTTGCTGTTGCGGGATGGGGTGCGGGCGGGTTAACATTTAATTTATGATCAAATTATTTGAAAATTAATTGTCTGCCTTCCATTCCTGTTTCGTTCCACTTGCTTAGTGTAGGTTTGTGCTTATTTATAGGCCAAGCCAGCCCCGCCATCATGGGATGAGTGCCATAAATTCGTGAGTGTTCTGTTCAAGGACCATGTCTGTTCGACGGCACCACCGGCGTGGTTTGGTCCTGCTATGCAACACTTCTTGCATAGCGTTCTGCCTACGCTGGTGTCGTCCCTGCTTCCAAAAGTTGTAGGGCAGTCTTCCCGTGCTTGGTTCGGACCCTGTCCTTGGACAGGTTTCTGGACTGGCCACCAAGAGAGCCAACTCATACGGCTCCCTGGCAGTCCCGTCGGGCTCCGGCCTGATGGGTTCTGTCTCTCTGTGGCCACCTCCGGGTGTTCCAGTAGCGGTGGCCGGTCCGTCAGGCATGGGAGCCGTCCACCAGGACGGCTCCACGGTTTCCTCGTCTAGTGACGACTCTTCGGGGTCTGAAGATGAGGAGGCCAAGGAGGAGAGATTGCACCGGCCTGAGATGCCACGGGTGGAGAGCATGGAGGTCGATTCCGTCCTGGATGTAACCGTCCTCTGTGTCTGGCTTGGTGCAAGCCAAGGCATTGCGCCAGGGCAGCGGTTCCGCCTGTGGTTGAGGCCACTCCGGTACCGGGCACCGGTCCCGTGATGGTTGGTTTGCCGCCAACCTACATGGTGACGGGTGTGGCTGGCCAGGCGTGGTACTCACCTATCTCGTCTGGTCCGGCGGTCAGGCATGGGGTGCTGTTGGCGCCCGTGTTTGGCCACGGTTCCTCAACCGTTACGGGTCCGCACGGTTTTCCGTGCAGGCCTACTCCATGGACTGGTGTTTCTCATGGGGTGGTGGCGGAACCGTACGGTACCAGAGTTCCTGGCATATCAGCAATGGCTCCTAGCCGGGAGGCCGTTGCTGGTAGGGCCGCGAACACATCAACGGGTGACGTGTTCACGGGAGTGGCCTCCTCAGAGACAGACTGGTCAGAGGCTCTGGTTTGGCTAGCCAGAGTAGAGCCGTCTGGTTTCGACCACGGACGAGGAGGATGCACCCCGTCCATCGGTGGCATCGATTAGGATGGGGATCTTGCCCGGACTGGATCCAAGGTTTATGGAGTTATTGGATGCTATTTATGGCAAACAACTCGTGACCAAGGGCCAGCTTCCTGCGGCCTCCAGGGAGGTGCGGGCGAGGTGTCGTATCCCACGGGGGGGGGGAATATGACAGATATGGTGTTGTCCCAACGGTCACCGAGGATGACCGCTGGGTGTCCAGAGTGTTGGAGCGGGTAGCCCGGCGCTGGTGGACAAGTCTCAGGTACACCATGACGAAGTCCTGTCCCTATGCGATGAGGGGGTGAGGGCAGCAATGAGTGCTGTCAATCATTCTTATGACCTTCAGTCGGTGTGGGCTGAAGCTGGGGCAGGCCACCCTGTGGCGCTTTCATGTGTCAGTGATGGCCTGCTGCTGTCTGTGGATGCATTGGCAAGGGTGCAAGCGCGAGTGACGAAGTCTAGGCGGCAGATGGTCCTTGACCATATGCGTCCAGCTACTGCCATTAGGGAGCTTCTTCTTGGGACGCCCCTTACTGGCTCTAGCATCTTTGGTGGCCAAGCGCGGGCCATCTTAGAAGACTGCCAACATCGCGCAGAATCGGTTGGCGGTTAATCTACAGCTAGAGCTAGTGAGTCAGGTGCACGCACTAGGGGCTGTAGCCAAGCCGCTAACCGGGCAACCTTGTAAGAAGCAGAAAAAGCACAAAAGCAAGGCGAAAGCTAAGCCTAGTGCTGCTTCTGCTTCTACTGGGTCTTCTCAGCCACCTCCGGCGAAGAAGGCCAAGAAGGTTGTGGAGGCCCCTACCCTCCCCAATGTTGCTCCAGATCGCCCGAGAGGCGGGAAGGGGAAGGGTAAGTCCTCTAAGGGCGGAAAGAAGGGGGCGGATCGTACCTGAGGGTACGAGGGCTCCCTTCGTATCTGCCTGGACCGCACCTGTGCGACAGGAACAGCGGTGCCAGTAGACCGGCCAAGCCAAGACCAAAATGGTTCTCACTCTCTCGTCAAGAGAGGGGGGGGAGTGGATCGCGAGCCAGACACCCGCATTAGGCGGCGATGCGTCTATAGTGGGTGGAAGGCTCATGCGTTTCGTCGAGGCTTGGCGAGGTGTGACGTCAGACCGTCTCTGGTCCTGGTATGGTTATCCCAGGGGTACATGCCGGAGTGGTGGGATTTTCCACCACAAAATCTGTCTTTGGCACCTGTCTGGACACCCGTTCCAAGGGAACCAGACAAGTTAGAAGCCATTCAAAACGAAGTGTCAGGTTTGCTTCTGAAGCGAGCAATAAAACCAGCAAACCGGAACACCCCAGGCTTCTATTCAAACATGTTCCTTGTCCCCAAGAGCACAGGGGGATGGAGACTCGTACTCAATCTCAGGCCATTAAATTGGTTTATCCAAACGCCTCGGTTTCAGATGGAAACTCCGAGGTCGGTAATGGCAGGATTGAGGAAGGGAATGTGGTGTGTATCGATCGATCTGAAAAATGCTTATTTCCACATTCCAATGAACAGGAGTTGTCACAGGTTTCTGAAATTTGCGTTTCAGAATCAAGTGTGGGAGGTTGTAGTCCTCCCATTTGGCCTGTCGACAGCTCCACAGGTTTTCACCAGAGTTGTCCTTGCGGTGACAGCGTTTCTCAGAAAAGAGAACGTGGCGCTTCACACCTACATAGACGATTGGCTAATCAACGCAGACATGTCAGGCAGGTTAGACGTGGACACTGCTCTGACTCTGAAGTTACTTTCAGATCTAGGCTGGATAGCCAACAAGGAGAAATCCGAGTTGACACCTACTCAACAGTTTGTTTATTTGGGGATGCGATTCGATCTCGAGGAGGGCAGGGTTTACCCGTCAGAGCCCAGAGTAGTGTCTGTTAGCCATCCTCAAGAGTTTTCAATTGGGAAACCACATTCAGGCGAGGCAGTTTCTTCAGATGCTGGGCATGATGGTCTCCATGGAGCAGGTAATCCTGTACGCTGCTCTGATGCGAAGACCCATCCAGTTGTATCTGATGTCTCTGTGGAAAAAGAGAATAGAACCCCTGTCAAAGCTGCTTCCAGTTTTGGAGCCAATAAAGTCGCATCTTGTATGGTGGAAGAAGCGTCAGAATCTCCTAGTAGGGGTTTCGCTGCACCTACCCCGTGTACACGGATGCATCGCTGGAGGGATGGGCGGCCTGCCTGGGAGAACACCAGGTCTCGGGCACATGGACTCTCCAAGAGAGCCAGCTGCATATCAATCTGTTGGAAATGATGGCAGTGGAACTGGCATTTGAAAGGTTTCTTCCAAACGTTAGGGCAAGCCGATATTGATACGGTCGGACAACTCTACAGTAGTATCATACATAAATCGCCACGGCGGGACCAAGTCACCCACACTATTTATGAAAGTGTGGCACTTGACTCAATGGTGCAGGAATTACTCGGTTGTTTTGAAAGCAGCTCACATTCCTGGGTGATTGAACATTCTGGCGGCTGCTCTGTCTCGGAGACAGAGAATTCTGCCAACAGAATGGTCTCTCAACCATCCAGTTCTTCACAGGATCTTCGACCATTCGGGCAAACCCAATGTGGACTTGTTCGGCACAAAGGAAAATGCTCAAATCATGACTTATGTCTCTCCGATTCCAGATCCAAATGCCGTCGATACAGACACTGGCGATAAGCTGGAGAGGGATGCACACTTACGCGTAGCCACCCACCATTCTTCTGCCGAAAATATTGGTGAAGATCAGGGAGGAACCGTACCTGGTCCTGCTAATAGCGCCATTTTGGCCCAGTAGGGCGTGGTTCACGGATCTTCTAGATCTGCTGGTGGACAATCCAGTGCAGTTACCCGAGATTCCGAACTCCCAGGCCAAGGGACGCTTCCTACAAGAGCATCCCGAAATGTTCAAATTGTCTGCGTGGATGTTATCAGACGACCTTCCACGTCGGAAGGTTTTTCTCGACAGGCTGCGGATTTCATCGCAGCTGCGAGAAGGAGGTCAACCTTCAAGTCATATAACAACAAGGTTAACAGATGTGTAGACCGGTGTGAAGGAAAGGGTACTAATACCTTTTAATCCACTATTCAGCAAATAGCAGACTTTCTCTGTGAGCTGTTCTTTTCAGGACTAGCTCCTGTCACAATTGCTGGATACAAGTCGGCTTTTGCATCAGTTATCCCTTGTCTAGCCAACAGGGATAGTCCAGAGGTGGGCCAGACTCGGCCAGTTGAATGTGATGAAGGGAATGAGCAATCTCCGACCGAGACAACCGGTAGTCATTCCAGCCTGGAATCTATCTTTAGTGCTTAATGTACTGGCCAAGCACCCTTTCGAACCGTTGCGTTCGGCTAGTCTAAAGCATTTGACTCTAAATGCGGTCTTTCTATTGGCAGCTTCCTCAGCTAGAAGGCACTTTCAGCAGAGAGGGACCGATTTATTGTCTCCGGAGAGGGTATGCGTCTACTACCAAGAGCAGAGTTTATGTCAAAGAATCAATCTGAGATATCCCGGCAAACCGATCATTATACCGAAACTAACTATGTTTGATCGTGATGCCAGCGTCTGGTGCCCAGTCCATGCTTTGACTAAGTACAAAAGACAGACAGACTCGTTACGGTCGAATGATAGACATCTGTGGATCTGCCATAAGAAGCCATATGGCGACGCATCCATGGATTCTATCTCTCGTTGGGTAGTCGAATGCATTCAGACTACCCATGAGATTGCTTCTGGGCACCAGGTGCAATGCGCAAGGGCACACAATGTTAGAGGAATAGCCGCCTCGACCGCCCTTTACAATGGTGTTCTGTTAAAGGACATCATGCCTGTTGCACAATGGCACTGTGAGTCCTCTTTCACGGATTACTATATGAGGGATGTGTCAGACTCCGCCAATCCACTCGCTTTAGCTGTTTTGAAACGATAGTTATACGACCACACTGCTCTTCTCCCTTTTTTGGCATTTGTAAGAAAGAATTAAGAAGCAGACATGGTCGAGCGAGAGGATATCAACCAGATTGTGTCAATGATGGCCGGACAAGTGAATGGTTGGTGGCTCCATGTCTGAAGTCCAAATATCATGAGGTAATTCAAGATTGAGAGTTTTTTGTATTATGTCTATATATCATGTTCACTCATCTTATATATCCATGCTCATTCCCAGGCTAATATATGCAAAGAGCAGTTAACCCTCTTGGCATATTTGTATTTCAGGCGAGATGCATGTTCGTGAGTTCTCCCTTTTCTTAGAAGAAAAAAATCGGGGTGGCAGTGATGCAAATGTGATTCGGTTCTGTTAACTTTTGGGTCTCCATTAATCAAGTTTAAGTCTAAGCTCTTTCTCCAAGGGGCAAAAGTAGCAATTGATGTCTTGCCCCTTCCCACCAGGTTACTGTCTAAATCTAGTGTATATCAGAAGTAATAGAATGGTGAGTATTGATCGAAGGAAAATAAAGGAAATTTCAATTTACCTTTCTCCGAGATCTAATAATACTCACCATTCTATTACGGACCCAGCCTCCCAGCCCCACGGAGCTTCATGGCAAACGGGTACTCGGCAGTTGGGAGCCGAGTACCCGGTTCCAGGAGTCGGTAAAGCTTACTAAGTCTATGGTCCTAGGGCCAGCTATCCAGGATAGCTTGTATCAGAAGTAATAGAATGGTGAGTAGTGTTAGATCTCGGAGAAATGGAAATTGAAATTGCCTTCATTCTCCGTAAAAGTCGACCAGCCAGAAGTAAAAGACTGGCCATGTACTATGGATGGCTGAAGACACCCACACACAGGGCCTTGGAATTCACTGTACTGGGAGGCAGTAAATATAAAGACAGGAGAGGACATCATTTCTCACATCTAGTAAACGTGCTGTGAAATGATCTCTAAGAAAATAGGACTTGGTACACTTGAGTAAAGGTTTTGTGCGAGGATAAGACACAGCACTTGGTCAAAAGCAAAGCAGGGCTGATTGCAGCTCTGTAGGTTGTTTCTATTACTACAGTACAACATCAATTTATTAGGTGAATGCGTGACTGAAAATAAAGTTTATTATTGGTCGCAGCTGAGATCATACTGTGGGACATTTTCTAAAATGTACCAGGATGACATCACATGTATATAGTTTCTAATAACCGTGACTACATGTTTTTACGTGTACATCAGTTTAAGACATGTTAAGAGGTATTGAGACATGTGAGCCGATATTACTCTGTATGTTTATTATTGTATCTGTCCAATATATACTCATTGTTACTGTTTGTTATTGTTATTGTTCAATATTACTCCGTGTGTTTCTTATTGTTACATGTACATGTATACATGTAGTTTAATATTACTCAGTGTTTTCTTACAAGTATTGTTGGAGTTCAATATTACTCACTGCATTTCTTATTGTTTCAGTCAGTTATTACTCATGTCACTCTATGTGTTTCTTATTGTTTCAGTCTGATATTACTCATGTCACTCGGTGTGTTTCTTACTGTTTCAGTCATATATAACTCATGTCACTCGGGAGTGTTTCTTATTGCTTCAGTCATATATTACTCAGTCTAGGCTTGCACGATTTTTCGATTTAATTGTGAAGTTCGATTTATTTTTAAAATCGTGATTTTTACGATGTAATTGAGGAAAAATCGGAAAATCATCAAAAATTTCATGTTTTTAAAAAAAATCTGAAGTGGGTACTTTTCCGTCACATTTTTTCAGTACATGAGTACAATTATAATCGATTCACACCTGTGCTCATTGTGTTTATATCCCGCCATGCCGAATAATTACTAATCACAACACAAAGTGCTACAATAAACACGCTAACAATAGCGAGGTAACACCTTTGTCATTGAGAAAACAAGCTAGTTACTCCGTCGAATCGCCATATAATTTTCTTTCTTTCACTGCAGACCCTGAGTGTTAGGCAATCAGTGAACATAATTCTTTTTAATTCTAGGGTTAGCAATTTCAGGCGGTGTAATAATTTTTGCTTTTTGATATGGTTGTCATGTCAAATTAAAGAAAATAAAGCAACAGCATTCCAGGTTGTTTGATTTTGAACTGTGCGTTCTGTTGATTACTCTTAAATGTAAATCGTACATTCTGAAAGCAACTATAAACGGCTCTATAGGACGAGTTTACGCCGTTGCACACTTACCTACTCAAAGCTCCCGTCCTATGTATGTGGATTGCCCAGTATCTCTCCGGGTACTAATATTAACATCTTCGCGTTACTCCGATAATGACCTAAACTCGTCCTACAAAGGGAGGCTATAAGCGGAAGCTGATACATCATGTAATTTATATTTTTTTCTCTGCGACATTTTATCTAAAATTTTGATGACATCAATGATGTTTATTAAACTATGCGCAATATTTAGGTGGCCCCAATTAATAATTTCACTCCCACGATGATGGATATATTAAGCATAGACGTAGGATGGTAAGAATTCGGTGCATGAAAATGTTCTAATTTTGTGCTATTTTTGTATCATTTATTTAAACTTTCTAGAAAGAAGTCACGTTACCTCGGTTTAGACTTTGGAATTTGGACTTACGATTTAATCGAAAATCGCAATTTTTTTTATAAAATCGATCGCGATGTTTCAAAGCAAAAATCGTGCAATCCTAACTCAGTCACTCATTGTTTCAGTCTGATATTACTCATGTCACTCGCTGTGTTTCTTATTGTTTCAGTCTGATATTACTCATGTCACTCGGTGCGTTTCTTATTGGTTCAGTCATATATTACTCATGTCACTCGGTGTGTTTCTTATTGTTTCAGTAAGATATTACTCATGTCACTCGGTGTGTTTCTTATTGTTTCAGTCATATATTACTCATGTCACTCGGTGTGTTTCTTATTGTTTCAGTCATATATTACTCATGTCTTCTTCTTTTCGATCGCTGGTATCACATTTTGAGAGCCATTCTCAAGATGAAATCTGTGGTTTTCTGCAGGTCTTCCACAGGCCCATACAGCTTTTCATGAAAAGAGGTTGACAAAGGCCAGATCTCTTCTCTCAGCCGCTGATACGTACTGCAACATTGAAGTATGTGCTCTGTGGTCTGTTCTGCTTCTCCACAAGGACAAGCGGGCGATGTAAGGTGGAACCGCCTGTACATGTGTTGGTTTAGTCTGTAATGTCCAGTTCTGAGACGAAAAATGGTCACTTGCTCTGGCCTCGAGAGATGATGGTAGGCATCTTCTGATTGAGGTGTTCTATAGAGTGACTTGATGATAGTCTTCATCTCTGTATGGGTAACCATGTTTTCTGTCTGATTCACTTCTGCACCCACCTTTGCCATCTTGTCTGCTTCCTCATTTCCTTGGACTCCACAGTGTGAGGGGATCCACTGCAATGCTATCCGAAAGCATTTGATGGTTTGTAGTGCTTCTTCAAGTTGTGGCAGCTTACCTTTGGTGATAGCCTCAAGGACGGAGCGGGCATCAGATAAAAAGACAATCTGTGCAATAGGGTCTGCTGTTCTGCTGATGGTATTAGCTGCATGAACCAGTACTTCGACTTCAGCTCTGTGGTTTGTGCAATGGTTGCCTGTCGGTATTGCAGCTGACTCAATGTTGTCCATTTGGATACTTACTGTATGTGCAGTCCGGCACCTCCGCTCCTAATTTCATCTTTGCATGATTCATCTGTGTAAATCCTTATCCATGCCTTCTGAGGGTACATTTCTTCTAGCATGGCTAGGGTCAGGGCCTTCTTGCTCACATCACTATGTTCATCTTTGGTTGTGAGATGAGGTACTGTGGTGCGAATAGATATGCTCTCTAGTTTGTTTTCCCAGGGTGGAGGATCAAGTGTGTGGTTTGGGTCTTGTATTTGTGCTGACAACATTTCTTGGTGTTTCCTTTGAAGTGCTTTTGTCTCTTTCACAAAACTTGATCTTTTAACTCTTCCTGATGACAGCTGTGCATGCCTGGTATTCATCGGGTGGTTGTTGAACGATTTGAACATTGCAGCTTGGATCAGTGCTTTGCATTCCCTTCCTTTGCTAAATGGGGGTGTGTGGGGGGAAGGGGGTTGGAATGCCTGCTGTCTGCTCCATTTTTTCTATTGCTGTTGATCTCATTCCACCAGTGATGATGTGCAGTGCCTGGTTTTGTACTCTGATGAGATTTAGCTGCTGTCATCCATGAGCTGGATCCATACTCAAGGTGTGGTCGTACGGCACCTAGGTAGATGGTCTTGAGGATCCTTTCATTGGCACCCCACTTTGTTCCTGCCAGCTTCCTCATGATGTTTAGCTTTCTTCTGGCCTTTGCCTCTGCGTTCTGGATGTGCTCCTTCCATGTTAATCTTCTGTCATAGGTGACTCCCAGGTATGTCTGCTGGTCCTCGTACTCGAGTGGAGTACCGCCCAGTGTCAGATTGCCAACCTTGGTTTTGGTGGACAGTGAGAATAGCATGACTGATGATTTTTCTTTGTTGATGGTTATACACCAGCGATTGGCCCAAGCTGTAATTCTGTCCAAGGCGAGCTGCATTCTGTACGTGGCAGTCATTGTGTACTCCTCGGTGCACCAGAGTACGAGGTCATCTGCATAGAGGGCTGCTTGGATCCCATTGGGCAGCTCTGCTACAATGTCATTAATGAAGCGTATGAACAGAGTTGGTGATAATACTCCGCCTTGTGGCACCCCTTGTCTCAGCAATACATTCTGTCCAGATTGTCCATCCACCAGCACCCTAGCTCTGCGATTGTGTAGGTATTGGTCCATCGGAACATGTTGCCACCGATGCCTGTGCGCCGGAGCTTCACGAGGAGGCCATCCTTCCACACCTTGTCAAATGCCTTCTGCAGATCAATAAAGGCAGCTAACATCACCTTCTTGGCTTGAAAAGTGTCCTCTATGACCTGTGCAAGATGTGTTGTTTTTGGTCTTCTGTGCTCCTGTATCTTCTGAAGCCAGCCTGCTCGGAAACTATAATGTTCTCCGACTCCAGGTACCACTGCAACCGCTGGTTGACGATGCGCTCCATGGTCTTGCATATGCAGCTTGTAAGACTGATAGGACGGTAGCTCAGCAGTTTCGCCTTGTTCTTCCCTTTTTTCAGAATAGGAGTCATTCTCGCTTCCTTCCAGCACTGAGGAACCTCTCCATTGGTCCAACTGAGATTAAAGATGTCTAGCAACTTGCGGAGAGATGCATTACCAAGGTGTTGGATCATTTCATTCGTAATGGCATCTGGCCCGTGAGATTTCTTCTTCTTCAATTGGTGGATAGTCTTCTTCAGTTCTGCTAAACTAATGTCAACTTTCATTGCATCGTGAACTGTGAACTGTTGGTGGACTGTTCTTTCCTTTCACTCTTTTCTAACCTCTTTTTGACACATTCGTGGTATAGAAATGTTGCTTTCTTTTGCATATGCCTTCGCAAAGGCATCTACAGCCATCTTTCCTGTCAGTGTTTGTTCATATTCTTCAAGAGTAATCTTCTCTCCCCCGACACCCTCATCATTCAGTGTTTTAGCCAGTCTCCATAGCTTTGTGGTGTCTCTCTTTAAATTAAACCCTGCCGTCTTTTCCCTCCAGCTTCTTCTTTTGGTCTTTAGATACCTGGCTTTAGTTTGTTGTAGCTTGAAGTGGTTTTCATGACAGGGATTAATCTCTGCATCTTCTCTGGCCTTGTCCAGTTTATCATGTGATGCTTGCATTTCTGTTGTCCAGTAGGGGGCAGTAGTTTTTCCTGAACCCTCGAGGAATTGCTTCGTTGGCAGCCGTGAGGATACTTGAATTAAATTCCTTGACCACATTGTTGATGTTTCTCCCTTCTACTGCTATATTTTGGGTAAGCTCATTGGAATGAATGCCGAACAGACTCCAATTTGCCTTTTTGTAGTTCCACCTTGGATGTTGAGGCAGAAAGAGAGAGGAGGACTGGGCCGTGGTCGCTTCCTCCTAACTGCGATCCGACTTCTATACTGAGGTTTCTGTGAATGTCTTCTGTACAAAATGCCAAGTCTGGTGTTGTTGTTGCATGCCACCGGCGCGAGTAGAAGGTAGACTGATCTGTGGGATCGTTGACAAGTAAAAGGGGCTTTTCATCTTACCATGCTTCAGTGTCTTCTCGTTTGTCAAGTGTGCTGTATCACCAGCTCTGGGAATGGCTATTAAAGTCTCCTGCAATGAGGAAGTGGCAGTCCGGGACCTGGATTGTGTCAAGTGAGAGATTCTTGTCATTAGGGCAGTAATAATTGACAATGTCAATCACAGAGTTGCTGGTTGGTACCTTGATCTTGATATATTCTGCCTTTTCCATTAAGGTTTTGATCTGGCTGGCGTTCACGCTGTTTCGGACCAAGGTGATCACCCCGCCTTTCTTTCTTCCTCTTCGATCACACTGGAAAATCTGGTAACCTCTGATCTTAAATGGTTTTCCTTCTTGCAGGTGTGTCTCTTGAATACAGCAGATATCAATGTTGTTTTCGTAGAGGAACTGTTCGAGCTCTGATTTCTTGTTGGTTACCCCTTCTGCGTTCAAGTGCATGATGTTGATACTGTGGTTCTCTTTGGGGTTGTTCTTCTCTTTCAGTTGGCCAGTAGCTCTCCATCCTCGTCCCCTAGCTCCACAAGACAAGTTGATGGGACCTCCAGTAGCTGAGGGTGGGCTCCTTCGAGGCATGGAGCCCGGCGCTGCACCTGCCTGGCAGATCCTCACAGGGCAAGCACCATTTCGGTTGGTTCGATCTCCAAGTGTCATTTCATTGGCGTTGTGCATAATGCTCTGGTTAGCCCCTCCAAATGTCTGGATTGACACCCAGTGGGTTACACCCCTGCGCCACGTTGAGGCCGAGCATATAGTCTTAAACAGGGGTGTTTCATAACTTTTTTAACTCATGTCACTTGGTGTGTTTCTTATTGTTTCAGTCTGATATTACTCATGTCACTCTGTATTTTTTATTGTCCTGGTCATATATTAATCATGTCACTCGGTGTGTTTCTTATTGTTTCAGTCTGATATTACTCATGTCACTCGGTGTGTGTCTTATTGTTTCAGTCATATATTACTCATGTCACTCTGTGTGTTTCTTATTGTTTCAGTGATATTACTTATGTCACTCTGTGTGTTTCTTATTGTTTCAGTGATATTACTCATGTCACTCGGTGTGTTTCTTATTGTTTCAGTCATATATTACTCAGGTCACTCTGTGTGTTTCTTATTGTTTCAGTGATATTACTCATGTCACTCAGTGTGTTTCTTATTGTTTCAGTCTGATATTAATCATGTGACGCGGTGTGTCTTATTGTTTCAATCATGTATTACTCATGTCACTCGGTGTGTTTCTTAGTCTCAGTCATATATTACTCATGTCACTTGTGTGTTTCTTATTATTTCAGTCTGATATTACAGTGTATGTGAACAGGCTGAACTCACCAGAGACAGTTGTCCCGTATGAGTACAGCAGGTAAGTCTCCATAGTACATGTGTACCTGAATGGGGTCTCAGGCTACATATAGTGTGGCATTGTGTCTATTTAATAGTCAAATTTGATCAACAAAAATCTAAATATGTGCTGTTTGAATGTCCATTTGCAGGCCAGGAGAAGTCTATGAATGAAAGTTTACCACTGAATAGACTGTCTCAGTTATCGAGCTAAGCATTCCATTAATACATTTTTAATGTAGTCTTCTTGGCCTGCAAATCGACATTCCTAAAGACCACTACAGAGTACGGTTTTGGCCATTAACGGAATGAAATTTGTCCCAGAAAATTAAAAAAATTTAATACATGTAGATAATATCTATTTGGCATGTTTGGAGACCAAGAGTTTTCAGTGCGAAATTTTCAAAAATAATTTTTAATTGTTCTGCAACATGAAACGTCATGGCAGCCATCATAACCAATTTTGTTGTGAAACTTTCAAAAATAGGTTTGACTTGTTCTTCAACATGAAGCATCATAATGGCCATCATTATCAGAGCCAAATTTGTTTAGAACCCCATTTATTCGCCACCATCCTGAGCCTGCGTCTTTGTGAATATGTATTTCTTTTCAATGATATAATTTGGATTTCAGTGTGTACATGTCATTGTTAGCTCCCCTGGGCATCATGGTCAAGTGAGCTTATGCCATGCCGTCCCTCTGGTGTCCGGCAACTTTTGCTTTAAAATACCACTACTCATTAACCGCTTGGCTAATTTCAAGGCTTTAGAACTTCTACACAGAATTTTTATTGGTCAATTTTTTCGTCGGCCATCTTGAATTTTCTGACAAATTGGAAATCATTTAAAACGCTACTCCTCATTAACTGCTTGGGCAAATTCAACCAGACTTAGTTGGGAAGATAGTACGCTGGTATGGTTCAGAACATGTATACAGAATTTTGATTAGTCCATTTTTCCGGCTTCCATCTTCATTTTTTTGGAAAAATAATAGAAAATCGTCTAAAACACTACTCATTAACTGCTTAGGCGATTTCAACCAAACTGGATGGAATGAGCATAAGGCGGTCAGCTACAGAATTTTGATTGGTCAATCTTTCCGGTCGCCATCTTGGATTTTCTGAACATTTAGGGGAACCAGTTAAAAGGCTACTTACTCCTCATTAACCGCTTGGCCGATTTCAACCAAACTCAACTGGAAGAACCCTAGGCCAAAACACTTTAGAACTTGTATACAGAATTTTGACAGCTTGATTTTGATGGTGGCCATCTTGGATTTTCCGAAAAATGGGAATTCGTTTATAATGCTACTCATTAATCGCTTGTCCAATTTCAACCAATTTGGCTGGAAGGCTCCTATTGTGGTAGCCTCTAGAAATTCTATTCAGAATTTTGATAGGTCAATGTTTTGTCAGCCATCTCTGACTTTCTGAAAGTTTTCCAGAACCATTAAAAACGGTATGCCTTCAATCAATAGCCCGATTTCAACAACACATGGGTGGAATGATCCTATGATGATACTACATGTAGGTTCAACATGTTGAGCGAGAATCTTGATTGGTCAATTTTTTGGTGGCCATCTTGGATTTTCCGAAAATCATCCATCATGTATATTTAAATGCAAATGGTTTAAATGTCAATTGTCCAGGGGAGCGCCACAGGTCTTTGGGCCTCTTGTTGAAATGATTACTCCCAATAACCACTACAGTCTAAAAAAATTGCAATAAAATTTATCCCTTACCACTCTGATGTCAAATTTTAACCAGAACCTGTCTGCACGTGCAAGTGCAACTGGTCATTTGTCCACCAGCTCTGGAATCGTAAGCACGCATTTAGAACATATGTATTAATGGCAGTGCATTCAACAGCCTGAATTTCAATGCTGTTCAGCACATGTGTGTCAATTTCCAGGAGAAAACACGAGAAACCTTGTATATACTTGACAATAATTTGTGTGAAAATTGTTGCTACATTGTATCATTGACAGCAACAGCATTCAGTCAAATTATTATCAAAATAATTTGTAGGTAATGCGATAACTACTTATATAAGTATGTAAAAGTTCTCGTATTTTCTCCTGGAAATAGACACACTTGTGATGAACAGTTGAAATAAAGTCTATCGAATCTACTGCTGTGAATATGTCTTACACGCAGATGCTTCCAAAGCTGGTGGACAAATGACTATTTGCGCCTGCAGACAGGTTCTTTTTGTTTGGGAAATTCTGGCTTGTACAGACAATAGACTCAGCGAATAGGGCGTTCAATCGTTACAACAGTTGTTTGAGTCAGGATATTGCATGCTGGGTAGCATTGCACACTGGGTAGCATTGCATGATAGGTAAAGTGAACAGAGATCAACAGGCATCTTATATCTCATGCAAGAGGTTCTATATTTAATTGGACACAAGAATTTTATTTGCTGAAAGTGATTTTAACCAACTTTAGCAGGATGAACCCTAGCATGGTGGATGGTTTCAGAACTGCAGAGCTAATATCTGATTGGTCAATTTTCTCAGTGGACCTCTAGTTTCTCTTGTGCTTCTGGATGGTGCATGTAGATTGTATTCTTCCTGTAATTCTGCTAAAGTTTAACTCTTAAACACTCGCATCGGCCAAAAACGTCATATTACCATGTCTGCAATGCTCTTGAGAAATTTACTACTGGAATGACTGGCGATAAACGAGCCAGTCATTCCAGTGGTGGATTTTCAAAAGTACATGTAATCTCTTTTTCTCCAGACAAATGCCAGCTAGACATTTTTGGTGAGAAAATCTAGAATTTTTAATAGATCTGATGGTTAAAAAGAGTTTAACTTCCAGTCTTGTTTAAATATAGGGCTCTTGAGACTTGGTTCTCTTAGAAGATTGACTTCAGCTTAGGGTTGCACGATTATTCACTTTTCATAATCGCGATCATTAAAAAAAAATAATCGCGATCATACGATTAATCATGAACTATATTAACTACGTCAATGCTGCTTAGAGGACATTATTATGCTACTGCAGATTGTAAGATTATGGGTTAGGCACATGGGTATACATACATGGACAGAACACGCCAGTTGCTGATTGCAAACAAAGGAATGTATCAAGATTTTTCTAGACACAAAACGGAAGGTACCTTATTTCGCGTAATTGTAGCCTATGGTCTAATAGAAGCCCACCCCCTAACTTTGACATATGAGCTCCAATGATTTCTTGTTTCAAAACCTCAAAACTCTGTATTAGAAGCCCACCCCTAACTCAGCAGACTGTATAGGAAAATTTGTAAGAATGGCGTGTATAATAATAACAATCTGGATGTGTCTACTTCAAACCGATCTCTGCCCCGATACATTTCCGGCCCCTCTAGGAGCCAATACACGCCTCGGATTTGTAAATCTCAACCACCTATTAGATTAATACTAATAGTAGGCCACGTATGTTCAAGATATAATAAAGTTTATTGCACACTTTTGTAGTCAAAATGCGCTTAAAACAGTCTTGGCGTGATTAAATAGCTTCCGTATAAATATATTTTAAGATCAAATTTATGTACCAAACAAGTATGGGAGAAAATGCACATCGATTTTGTAACGCTGATCAACATTAAATGATCCAAATTGAATTATTATGAACGACAATATAGCCAGCTTCTTAAGTTGGTGAGCCAGCGGCTCTTTTGCGATGGGAGTCGGCGTGTTCTCGCGAGATATTATACGCTAACGGGAGTTTATCAAATGGGTACCCGTTATTCAGATCAGTATAATACTCAGTTCCTATCGCGCAATGATAATATATAGAAATTCCCGAGTTCCGAGTCCCCGATTCCAGAATATTTATATCCGAGTACTCGCTCTAAAATAAACTGTTCAATCGGAGGCGAATCACATGATTTGTATTTTTTTCGCGACACCATTTTATATCAAATTGTGGATTAATTTTGATGTAATAAACGACCTTTATTAAAGGATACGCACTATTTAGGCGTTCAAATCAAATAATTTTGAGGTATACATTAAACATAGGCGTAGGCAGTGAGTATTTTTACGGGAGAAAATGCGTTGAATTTCCCTGGTATCAGTTTTAGAACTTTTGGGAAAACCATTAGCACATAGCTATTCAGAGAATGGGGAACGCGGGATAAGCGTGTGTGATTACAACAACAATGACATATAGCGACCAAGTGAACAATCTTTATTCATCTAAAACTAATCATGAGCCTATACAAACAAATCGGTTATTTATTTAGTTTATTTAATCATAAACACATTCAGCTGATAGCCGGATGTTTGTTTCCATGATTGGTAACGCGAGCAGAGTTTCACAAGCGTTAAAGTGTCTTGACGAAATTTAACATGGCGATTATATGATTATTTCATTTTATAATCGTCTACGATCATTTTGAATTATATAATCGCGATTAATCGAAAAATTGTGCAACCCTACTTCTTCTTGATTACATTCACTCCCAGTGACCAGTCTATCTTCTGTTTTCACTTCAGGTTTGACTTCTGTGAGCCGTCTGACCAGAAAACTCCAGTTGAGAACCTCGGTCAGGTGGTGTTTGGCGAGCGCATCGAGTCGTCGAAATATAAGGTACATACATGTCTGTACAATGTAAATTCCCATGGTGGCCGGCAGCGCTTGAAAATTAGACAAATATTTTGTTGGCCCCCGGGGCCAAGTATGTCTTTTAAATTAGGTTGCCTGGCTACTTCCAGGTTGCCCCATTTCTGTAAATTCTGTTGAAAATATGTATTGTTGTAAGCTATACACAGGGGCAGATCCAGGAGGTCATTTGGTGGGGGTGGGGGGTTGGGGGGCACCCAAAATTGTCAAGGGAGTTAGCTGTTGAAAATAGGCTCATTCCGCCACCAGCAGGTAGGTAAAAAAATATTCACAGCCCTGCCGGTTGAGTGTGTGTGTGTGGCACGTGCCCACCCCCCATTTTGTATCTGCCACTGATATAGATTACAGAATCCTTGTAAATACCAACTCAAGCATTGTAGTAACCCTCATATCAGGCAGAAATAGCTTCTGTAGTGGTCTTGTGCAATGGCAATTTACAGACCAAGAAAATAGTTTAGAAAATTTTCTACTGGAATGACTGGCTCGATAAGTTTCTCTTGGTCTGCAAATAGACATTTAAATTTTGAAAATAACAAATTATCTATGTTGTCTCCCCCCCCCCCCCCAGGGCAACCAATGTGTTAAAATTTCTTTTCCCTGCAGTAAAAAGTGTTTTCCCCAGACTGCAGGAATGTGTAATTTTCGTGGCCTGCTCACTGGCCATATACATGTAGGAGGAAGTTCCTGAAAAGGTCCTGTCGTTCAAACATCTGACAAATCGAGAATCTTTGTGCTTGTCGTTATGTACATGTATAGTCAACTTTCTGTGTCGAAAAGGTTTAGTAAATTTAAGTGCTGTTTTTCTCGCACCTGCATAAAATGTACATGTTGTAGCTACATGTAATATTTGAAATCTTGCCAGTCTCCACTGCTACAGTAGTTATACTTACCTCCCTAACATGGACCCGACCTCTCCACCACACAGAGCCTCGTTCTTCAGGATTTTAAGTTGCATGTGTCGGCCAATAGTCAAGCGGAGGCAATGACAGTCTGCACATGCGCGAGGTTGGGTCCGGCATCCGGCTGACTGTCACCTGTCTACCTGCCCATTATCTTTTTTAATCTGGGGTTATTGAGTGACGGTAGATATTTAGGAAATATCATAGGGTGTTAGGGAGGTAAGTATAACTACCCGGTACTCTCTTGTGGAAAAAGAAATCCCGTGATTTTGTTTAGTTTATATGTTGCTAAAAACAAGTATGGAGAGTGCCAAGATGTTTGTTCTAGCCGGCCTTGTAAAGGCTTGTATGTAGGGTTTCTCATAAGGCCCTTTTGAGGGTATGTACCCCCAAAATGCAACTTGGGACCCCCAAAGTTTGTGACAATGCATCCCATGGGATCCCTGAAATTCATGTCTGTCAGATTGTTAAATACTAATTACATGTAGTTTTATAGGATCTTTCATACACACATACATGGTACATGTACCTACAAAATGTAGCATTCGACCCCTATAATTCATAGGTGTGAGCCTACATGTATATATATGTATGGTACATGTACTCTCAAATTTTACCATGGATGAGAAAATCTGCATTGGAATCACAAATTTCATGTTGGAATGCCCAGCTTTCTAGTTGTGTCGTCCCTGGGATCTCCAAAATTGAGCTGTTATGCATGTCATGAGAAGCCCAGTTTGTATGAATATTGTAAATATATGGTACAAAATGTCCATAATCTTAAATATGTATTTGTTTTTGGGAAATTTCTAAACTTGTAGACACATATTATAGAGATCATAATATCTGCTCTCGAAATTAGTATTTCAGTTCAGACATTCATGTACATCTCAGAGTTGCCTATAAGACTCTGTAAAACTCTGACTCAAATGTTCAAAATCCCCAGGAATGTAAAGTACATGTACATGTGTAGGGTTATATTCTGTGTACATGTGGAGTAACGATGCATGTATTTGGTTTATGGACTTGTTAAGTATGACATCACTGACCATGATTCGCAACCCAGAAGTGTGTATTTGCTTTATTACTTCATAAGTGAGTGTTTATGACGTCATCATTTGTTGTTAAACAAAAACATTGGTTTGTGTATTTAACAATCGAGCTGAAGCCAGAAATATGTCATTACTGAACAAGCCTATAGGGCAAGTGAATGTCAATACAGTACAGATCAGAAATAATGAAACATCAGTACAGATCAGAAATAATGAAACATGTTTCAAAAAACGAAAATAGAAACATCTTAGTCATGTTAGTTAGTACAATTTTGAACACGACGTAGTACATTGTACATGTTCTGTTGAAGATTTTGAGCATAATTGCATTGGAAGACATTGCTGTCTTAGTTATTTGTGAGCTGCAGCTTATCTTAAACCTTTAACCCTCGAATTTAGTCAAGAAAATTTAAATTTTCTCATAGAAATTGTCCATTTGCAGACCAGGAGAAGACTATTTTTGAAAATTTACCACTAATTACTGGCTCGGTTATCGAGCCAGCCATTCCAGTGGTAAATTTTCAAACATAGTCTTCTCTTGGTCTGTAAATGGATATTTCACAAGACTACTCAAAAGCCGTTTTAGGCTGATATGAGTATTGACGGGTTAAAAGCATATCCCGCTTTTGTTTGTTTCAGCTGTCATTCAAAAATAAAGAGGCTTGTCAGACAGTATGTACAAAGACATACAAAAGTCAAGATGAGAAGATAAAACTTAAGTTTATAACAAATAAAATTAAGTTGAACTATGAACATCACTGGTGAGTTTAACCCTGCAAAACCAATTACTGTTTCTCATTACCCCTTTAATGGTCAAATTTGGTCAAGAAAATTTAAATATCTGCTTATTGAATGTCCATTTACAGGCCAAGAGTACAATTTTTTTTTTAATTTATCACTAGAATGATTGCCTCGGTTATTGAGCCAGTTATTCCTGTGGTAAAAGTTCAAAAACTGTTCTCTTGGCCTGTAAATGGACATTCTACACGACCACACCAGAGGCCTGTTTTGGCTGGTATGACCATTAAAGGGTTAATCATATTTGTCTCTCAGGTTGCTGACAATTTAAAAAATAATTAAACTTCAATCGATATAACGTTGTGGTCCCTAAATTTGTTCACGAAAATTTCTATTTTCTCACAGAAAAGGTCGATTTGCAGACCAAGAGAACAGTATCTTTTAAAATTTATCACTGGAATGACTGGCTCCGTTAGGATTTTTCGGTGAAAATCTAACAGAAATTGTCAAAATGCATCTCTTCCTTTAAGCCAGTTGGAGGATTTCATCCAAATTTGGTTAGATCAAAGGATCCTATCGTGTTAGACGCCAGAACATCTAGTCACAATTTTGATTGGTAATTTTTTTGGTAAAATCTCAGATTTTGTGTAAAACTTATTTGAAATTCGCAAAGTCCTAGCGTCTCAAGTGAGAATGGCTTCCAACATAAATATTTCAAATATTAATGTTCCAAGGGTTTTAACCCTTTTAGCCCTTGAATTTGTTTTAGAAAAATTATTTTTTCATTAAAAATGTCCATTTGCAGTCTAAGAGAAGACTATTTTTGAAAGTTTATCACTGGAATGACTGTCTCTGTTATGGAGCTAGTCATTCCAGTGATAAATTTTCAAAAATAGTCTTCTCTTGGTTTGCAAACGGACATTTCTCAAGACCTGCAGAAGCCGTTTTTGGCTGATATGAGGGTAAGGGTTTAGACCCTTGAATAACAACATGATCGGGAACTTTAACCATTTCATAATGAAGCCAGCCAAAACTGGCCTTTGCAGTGGTCCTGAAAATGTCTATTTACAGGCCAAGAGAAGACTGTTTTTTTAGAATTTACCACTGAAATGACTTGCTTGATAACCAAGCCAGTCATTCCAGTGGTAAATTTTCAAAAATAGTCTTCTCTTGGACTGCAACCACATTCAATAAGCAAATATTTGGAGTTTTTTTGACCGAATTTAGTCATTCAAAAGTAAAATAATAACATGGTCTTTAACCCTTTAACATTCATATCAGCCAAAAACGACTTCTGTAGTGGTCTTGAAAAATGTCAATTTGCAGAGTAAGTGAAGACTTTTTGAAAATTTACCACTGGAATGACTGGCTCAATAACCGAGCCAGTCATTCCAGTGGTCAATTTTCAAATATTGTGTTCTCTTGGTCTGAAAATTTACATTTTCTATAAGAAAATTAACATTTAACAAATTCAAGTGTTAAAGGGTTAATATTCTTGTTAAGGATCATTGATAACATGCCTGTCACATGGTGCTATCAGACGGAGGCTCTGGATGCAGAGAAAACCAAGTCTGAAGTCTGTAAGACAGGATTTCCCATCGGATGTTACGTGGATAAAAAGAGCACGCTGACTGATTGTAGTCTGGTAACTATACATTCTGACACACACACATGCTCAAGAGTGGGTTCAAACTTACACACATATGGTCAAGATAGGGGTCACTCTTACACACACATAGTCCAGACAGAGGTCACTCCTATACACCTAGTCCAGATAGGGGTCACTCCTATACGCACCTGGTCCAGATAGGGTCACTTACACACACCTGGTCAAGATAGGGTCTCTTACACACACGTGGTCACGGTATGGGTGAATCTTACACAGAGCTCATCAACACACTCACACACACCTGGTCAAAACAGAGGTCACACTTATACACACCTGGTCAAGATGGGGGCCACTCTTACACACACCTTGTCAAAATAGATGTCACTCCCACACATCTGGTCAAGGTAGATGTCGCTCTTATGGACAACATTTTTTAATGGATAAGACTGAGGTCACTCTTATACATGGACAGCGGTCATGCTTACACACACCTGGTCAAGATAGAGTAGTCACTCTTACACACACCTTGTCAAGATAGGGGCCACTCAGGCACCTGTTCCAGATGAGTCACTCACACTTGTATCTGTTCAAGACACCTGGCACACACGCACACGCATGCACACGCACGCACGCACGCACGCACACCAGATCATTTATTTGCATATTGAGAATATTGCTGTTAAAGCTTACATTGTCATGTAGTGTAAATAGTTGCACTGATGCTGCTACTACCACCACCACCACCACGTCTACGTCTACGTCTACTGCTGCTACTACTACTATTACTACTTCTTCCTTCAGCCATCATTCAGAAATCCTGACACATACTACGTGTATAATCATGTGGACCTTGTGATCGAATATCATCCATCGCTAGGTAATGAGGAATGGGCAGCCAATCTGCTAGAGGGTCACGGTGGCCGACTTGTAAAAGCCAGAGTCACTTTAAAGAGGTATGTTGTCACAATCTATATCAATCGTGAAATTTGAAAGGTGAGTGACATTGATGTAAAAAGGTAAAAAACTTTCATGTAGGATAAGTGTACTAGGCAGGGATCGATTTTACCACTAACCCGTTAACCCGAGGATAGTAGAATTTTCTACTGGTTAGTAAAACTGCACCTGCACTAACCCATATCGGTTAGTAATGCTCTCAAAAGAGGAAATCCAAAAAACACTTATAATGACATTATGTTCAGTAACCCGACAAAAATTTACATAAGAACACATTTTCTGCTACCTGCAATGCTTTATTGAATATTTTGAAATTAATTTGTCTGGAAGCCGTTGCTGCCTAAGGCAGAAATGGCTTCCAGTCAAATTATTTTCAAAATATTCAACAGCTTTCCTGTATGGTTGCTGTGGAGTTGAATTTTATAAGGATCCATCAATGAATGGATTAAAGAACTGATCAGGTTTGAGCTTATACACATCAGGTTAGTGAAATTTGATCCAGGATAGTAGAATCAATGATGCACTATCCCGTCTGGGTTAGTAAAAATATGCTTGAATTCTACCCCTTCTAGGAATGTAAAATTAAGTACCGATCTAAATTAACAGAACTAAAAACGGAACAGAAACGAATCCAAACAGAAACATAAACATAAATGTACATACTTTCTAATATTCTGTTATGAATTGCAGATGCCTTGTCCATAAATAGCATACACGTTTAACATTTTCTGAGAATGAGTATGTTTTTGATGATACGGGACATTTTTTATTTAAAACAAAATTTTAAAATTAAATTTTAAATATTTAAAACACAATTTTAAAATTAAATTTTAAATTTTTAACAAATTTTTATTTCAAGCACAGTGTTTTGAAGTTGAACATGTCTACACTGTACACAAATCATACAGGTTGCAAGGGTCATATGAAGTCAGGCTCTCCGACAGGATAGTGTAGGGGTTCGCATTAAGGTAAAATACTGGTTTTCCATGTTGATGTTGAGGGGATGCTTCAACTGCTGCCTGGGTGGACGATATTAGACGCTGTTGTGATGGACGGAATGTTGCTGCCATTTTGACCGAAGTAGATTTTTTTTTTTTAATGAGTGTTAACATAGAGAAGCGTGCTAAGCTCTTGCTCCCTCCAAGCGGAGACATCGGGTTGCAGATGCTTTTACAATGTACATGATAAGATAATTTTATACTGGACAATCAGGAAATTAGCCTCTGGACACATAATTAATATCTAGTAATCACATGACAAGCTTCCCGCATTGAGTCATGATGAGTGAAAATAATTAGACTCGTTTCTACGATGTGGCGAGATTCATAATCTCTAACGGTGTATTTAGTACTTTTACAAAAAAAATGTATGCGCCTGCGAGGAAAGGAGAAAATATTCCGTTGCTAATATTTTATGAAATACTGTTACATATACATGTATGTTAGGATATGAACAGGAATTTGTTGTTCCTCGCTAGTTTTAACTGTACATATGAGTATGGGGATAACTTTGATTAATTTTTTACTCGATCTCTGATAGAATAACTTTAAAACTGACTTCTTTCAGAAAGATGGCAGAAATGTAAAGATTGCAATGCAGAAATCCAGTTTTAGCTATTCCCCCGTCATATCCTTATTTGCCTGAGTTATCTCCCTTGAAAAGCTTGAATTTTCTTGTTCATGCATAATCTTTGAACGGAATTGAACTTGCACTTGCAAATCTTTCTCAGTGTATATACAAAATGCCATGTATATTAAGGCGAGATGCAGTGTCAGGATTTCAATTTTCATTGATTAGTTTTTTTTAATATTGTCCTTTACAGTTAACGTTATATCAACTCTTGACGTATGTTTATCTGAAATGTTTGGATTAGGGGGAGATATGCTGTCTCTGATGACTCTTGTTACACTTACCTGTACATACACAATTCAGGTACAAATGCCTGGTACTGATTGAGTTAACTCTGGGCACCCAGGCTGCATGTACATTTATGGCCTATCAATTTCAATGTGAAATGCACTTGTTGGCATGAGTTAAATTGCAAATTTTGATTTCCCTCTACATTTTATTATATACATATCAGATTATTAAACATAGCTTGAAATGATATTACTTAACCCGTGTCACTGATGTCAATATTCTATCTGTAGCAATAGCAATGAAACTGGTGTTCATTTTAAAACAATTTTGGTGAACGATGTTGCTGTCTATGACAGCACCATCTTCCACCAAATTTGTTGAAAAATGAACACCAGTTCATCCTTTAATTTAATTTGAAAATTTAAAATTTTCAGTGCTAAGGGTTAAGCGTGTGGAGTATAAATATTTCAAAATCTTTCTTACAGCTTAAAGGGGGGTTGTGGATCCAAGGATCCATTAGGAGGAAGTCCATTAGCGATACCTTCATCAGTTTTTAATAAAGATGACACGACTACGGTGACGATTCCGTATACGTTTTCTGTTACATATAAGGTAGGTACACATTACTTTATGTAAATTATCTTGCTTTATCATAATTGAGCTTGATCAACCTGAATATCACCTGTCCATATAGCCAGTACATCTACGGCCATCTATCCAGTAACGCTATGGCAATATATCCAGTACATCTATGGCCATACAATGTATATCAAGTACAGCTATGACCATATATGTGATATGCGCGATAACCGAGCCAGTCATTCCAGTGGTAAATTTTCAAAAATAATCTTGGTCTGCAAATGGATGTTTTTAAGGAGAAATTTAAATTTTCTTGAACAAATTCAAGTGTTGGTTGCGGGGTTAATAGATAAATGATGGAGCTAGCATATGTGTCGTACATGTAGTTTCGTAAAAGTACAAACACAAACTCCCGATGCGAAACTAATATAATGCACCATACATATACATGTGTGTACATATTTTGGTTAGTCATTCAAGATTCAAGATCAAAATTAACAATGGGAAGATGAACCCTTTAATGACTAAAGTTCTTCGAAAAATGTAAATATTTACTTATTTAATGACCATTTGCAATCCAAGAGAAGACTATTTTTGAAAATTTACCGCTGAAATGACTGGCTCGGTTACCGAGCCAGTCATTTTAGCGGTGAAATTTCAAAAATAGTTTTCTCCTGACTGTAAATGGACTTTACTCAAAACCACTACAGAGGCCGGTTATGGCCGGTTTCGTCACAAAAGGGTTAAATTCGAATTTGTTCAAATAAATTTTAGTTTTCTCATAGAAAATGTCCATTTGCAGGCCAAGAGAAGCCTGTTTTTGAAAATGTATTACTGGAATGCCTGGCTCAAGCCCTGGCTCGGCTTGATGCTGGCGCCAACATCGAGTCAGTGATCCAGTGGTACATTTTCAAAAGTAGTCTTCTCTTGTCCTGTAAATGGACATAATTCGTTGAGCAAAATATCAATTTCTGTGCTATAGCATTAAAGAGTAATTAAAAGGTATGTTTTGAAATATTTTATGCATTAGAAATTATTAACGGTTAATCAATTATTTAATTTATTTACGAGTTAATAACGGAATCGTGCAAGCCTAGTGTTTAAACTGTCCTGTATTACGACGGAAACACTAATTGATTTCACAATGACGCTAACAGTGAGAGTCGCCAAGCCAACGCAAAGCTACATAATTTATATATACATGTATATAATGTAACAAACTGTGCTCTCTGTGATATGAAATTCACACACATACATGGATTATGTTCATTGTTCAATTACAGAAATTAGTCTGTGGATGTTATAACAATACTAACCAGTTCATTCATAATATTAGTTATTTCTACTTCCTATTTTAGGAAAACACACTTGTGAAATGGTCCTCGAGATGGGATTATATTCTAGAATCAACACAACAGACCAATATACAGTGGTTCAGGTAAGGAGGATGTGTTCACATGCACGCACGCACCGACATGCTCATGCAATCACAATCGCACATTGCAATCGCACAAGAACTAATGTGATGGAACACCACACTGGATACAGTTACATAAAGCATTGCGTAAGCACTCGCTATCAGCTACATTTGTTTATTGTTTACTTTTGTATTTGACCCCAGCCCTGATGTTCAGCCAGGTTATGATGGATTAAAATCAAATATAACAGATATAAGTTCCTTTTATCAATAACTATATGTACATGTATTTAGAGGTATGTTCATGTTTGTATGAAGATTTTCCCTGAGGTTTTTGCCGAGCCTTTGGCAAGGCTGAGGATGGCATCATGTAACCTTTTAACCCTCAAATTTGTTTGCTCGACTTAGAGCAATCCAAATGACGTCGGGCATGCAACATCCAATTGTCCATCAACTTTTGCATAAAAATGCTACTCATTAACCGCTTGGCGGATTTCAACTTAATTTGACTGGAAGGACCCTATGGAGGTAGGCTTCTGAACTTGTATACAGAATTTTGATTGGTCATTTCTTTTGGCAGCCATCTTGAATTTTCCAAAAAATGGCGGTAAATTGTTTAAAACGTTACTCATTAAATGCTTGGAAAATTTCAACCCAAGTTATCTGAGAGGATAGTATGCTGGTAGGTTTCAAATCTTGTATACAGAATTTTGATTGGTCAATTTTTCCGGTGGCCTTGGATTTTCTGACAATTTCCGGAAATCACTTAAAAGCCTACTGCTCGATAACCACTAGGCCGATTTCTATCAAACTTGAATAGAAGAACCCGAGTATAGTATGCTTCAGAACTTCTATACAGAATTTTGATTGGTCCATTTTTCTGGCAGTCATCTTGAATTTTCTGAAAAATGGCGTTAAACGTTAATCCTCATTAACTGCTTGAGCAATTTCAACCAGACTTGGCTGGTAGGTTTCACAATTTGTATACAGAATTTTAATTGGTCCATTTTTCTGGTGGCCATCTTGGATTTTCTGAAAAATGGCGGGAAATTGTTTAAAACACTACTCATTAACTGCTTGACCAATTTCAACCAGACTTGCCTCGAAGGATACTAGGCTGGTAGATTTCAGAATTTATATACAGAAATTTGATTGGCCAATTTTTCCAGTGGCCATCTTGAATTTTCTGGAAATTTTGGGAAATCGGTTTAAAGGCTCCTCATTAACCGCTTGCCCGATTTCAACCAAACTCAGCTGGCAGAACCCTAGGCCAGTACACTTCAGAACATGTATACATAATTTTGACGACTTAATTCTAATGGTGGCCATCTTGGATTTTCTAAAAAAAAAATGGGAATTCGTATAAAATGCTACTCATTAATAGCTTGTGCAATTTTAACCAAATTGGCTTGAAGGAGCCTATTGTCGTACCTTTTAGAAACTCTGTTCAGAATTTTGATAGCTCAATGTTTGGGCAGGATAATCTCTAATTTTCTGAAAGTTTTCCGGAACCATAATTTAAAAATGTTATTACTTCAATCCATAGCTCGATTTCAACCAAACTTGGGTGGAACGATCCTATGACAGTAGGCTTCAACTTATTAAAACAAGTCTTGATTGGTCAATTTTTTGATGTCCATCTTGGATTAACCCTTTGACCCTTGAATTTATTCAATATAATTTTAATTTTGTCATAGAAAATGTCTTTGCAGACCAAGAGAAGACTATTTTTGAAAGTTTCCCACTAGAATTACTTGCTCGGTTATTGAACCAGTGGCCAACAACTTTAAGTCAAATTGTTTTCAAACTATTCATGTCCAGAGTTATTGCACATCGAGGTTATTATCTGGTGGCATGCAGTAGCCGGGCTGTTAATGTATCACTGTATGAATGTATAATCAGACCTGCCCAAATTGCGCCAACGAAACGATCGTTCGCGTGGCGGTTACGCAAATGTTTTTTGCATAACCCATTTTTCGTTCGTGCGGTCTAGTCACTTGAGACATTGAATTTAAATTAGTCTATGTCCTAATAGAAGCCGTCACCAACATCAACCCCTAGAATTCCGTAGGACTTTGTGAAAGGAGAAGCTCCCTTATAGAAGCTAACCTCCAAACTCAAAATATTGGTTTGATAAAAAAAGTTTCACGTTGACTCAATAAGAACGGAAAAGATAAGGTTAACGTCATTTTGAACAAGCCTACTATACAATTTTGCTGGAAATTTCCTACCAGTTTAGTTGTACCAAAAAATCGCGATTTTCACAACAAAATTAGATAAATCTTCCATATCAAATGGTGAAACAATGAATCTGATCACTCTAGATTTAAATCATGGCGCAACGAAGGTTAATTCGGCAATAATATACGTCTATGAACATTCAAAAGTAGCCCTGACAAGCGTATCTTTTCATCACGTAGCGAGAAGAAAAATAGTAGGGTGTGTCTTGAAATAGCCAATCAATGAACGGCTCGCCTCCACTTTTTAGAGAACTAATAAATATTCATTACCGCGAAATATAATGTCCAAAGAGGATGCCACAAAAGACTTTTTTCCCAGGGACATTTCCCGTTATTTGTGACGGTAAACCTTGCAAAATTGTTTAATTTGGTTGCTAGCATCTTGTATAATAAAGGAGGCGATAGTACTTTTTGAAAAATTGGACTGATTTAATAAAGATTGAAACGGATAGAACCTGGTATGTTAAGATGATTTGCGGTGTAACTAGTGCCCTATCAGAGACTAGTTCCCTGTCCGCCTTTCTATGCTAATACATGAATCCGCTATTTTCGCATTCGCTATTGCCGTAACGTATGTGAATGAATGAAGCCGATTTCATTTATAAGACTTCCGTGTCCGTATCTGCCAAACACGTTTTCAATCGGATGTATGGATTAGATACATTCGGTTGCCATTTCCATTATGTAACCGAGATGAATTTTACCTTCAAACAGTATCATATTCAAAATGGGTTACACGAACTCAAATGGGTTGCGCCAAAGAAATTTGCATAACCCATTTTTGGGTTGCTGCAAATTTTCAATTTGGGCGGACCTGTTTAATAGGTATTATTATTGTGCTGATGTATGTGTTTATATTTTCAGTATCATGAACTCATTAGTGATAGTTTTGTTCTTATCCGGGATGGTCGCCATGATAATGCTGAGAACTCTACACAAGGATATTGCTCGATACAATGAAATAGAGAGCTATGTACGTTAATACTTCCATGTGTTGGTTTTACAGTTTGAAAATAATTTCAGAAACATGTTTTGGGGAATTCTCTATGTTACATGTAAATATAAATATAAATATAGTTGAATGGGATTAAAAGATTGTGTGCTGTTCCTATTAAAAGGCCACTTATGCCAACTTGACTCAGAATTAGACAGCAACTGTTCAGTAACAATGGGTGAGTTACAATGGTTCAGTAGAAATGGTTCAGTTACAATCGTTCAGTTAAAATGAAAATAACAATGGTTCAATTGTAATGGTTCAATAACAATGGTTCAGTTACAACGGTTCAATTACAATGGTTCAGCAACAATGGTTCAATTACAATGGTTCAGTTACAATGGTTCAGAAACAATGGTTGAGAAACAAGGGTTCAGTTACAATGGTTCAATTACAATCATTCAGAAACAAGGGTGCAGTTACAATGGGTCAATTACAATGGTTCAGTTACAATGGTTCAATTACAATGGTTCAATAGCAATGGTTCAGCTATAATGATTCAATTACAATGGTTCAATAACAATGGTTTAATTGTAATGGTTCAATAACAATTCTTCAGTTCCAATGCTTCAATAACAATGCTTCAATAACAATGTTTCAATAACAATGGTTCAATAGCAATGGTTCAATTACAATGGTTTAGTTCCAATAGGTCAGTTACAATGGTTCCATTACAATGATTCAGTAACAATGCAATTACAATGGTTCAATAGCAATGGTTCAGTTGCAATGGTTCAATAGCAATGGGTCAGTAACAATGGTTCAATTACAATGGTTCAATTACAATGGTGCAGTAACAATGGTGCAGTAACAATGGTTCAATTACAACCATTCAGTAGCAATGGTTCAGTAAAAATGGTTTAGTAGCAATGCTTCAATTATAATGGTTCAATTACAATGGTTCAGTAGCAATGGTTCAGTAACAATGGTTCAGTAGCAATGGTTCAGTAATGGTTCAATTACAATGGTCCAATAACAATGGTTCAGTAGCAATGATCCAGTAGTAATGGTTCAGTAGCAATGGTTCAGTTACAATGGTTCAGTAACAGTTGTTCAATTACAATAATGGTTTCATTACAATGGTTCAATTACAATGGTTCAGTTACAACAGGTCAGTTACAACGGTTGAGTAGCAATGGTTCAGTAACAATGGTTCACTTACAACTGGTCAGTAGCAATGGTTCAATTATAATGGTTCAGTAACAATTGTTCAATAACAATTGTTCAGTAACAATGGTTCAGTAACAATAGTTCAGTAGCAATGGTTTAGTTATAACGGTTCAGTTACAACGGTTCAGTTACAATGGTTCAATAACAATTTTTCAATTACAATTGTTCAATTACAATGGTTCAGTAACAATGGTTCAGTAGCAATGGTTCAATTACAACAGTTCAGTAACAATGGTTCAGTAACAATGGGTCAATTGCAATGGTTCAGTTACAATGGTGGAGTAGCAATGGTTCAGTTACAATGGTTTAGTTACAATGTTTCAATTACAGTGGTTCAATAACAATGAGTTAGTTACAATGGTTAAGTAACATTACACGTAGTTCGGTAGCAATGGTTCAGTAACAATACACGTAGTTCAGTAGCAAGGTTTATTAATATTATTTACCGTAGCTTCATTAGAATGCATGTTACACTGAAGAAAGGGGTGGGCATGTCACCAGGAATAGTATTTTATTGTCTGATTGTTAAGTGTCTCTGCAGCGAGCCATTTATTTCAGTGATACAAAAACTCTTGATTTGCTGAATTCTTTGGTGACTGCCACCAACAACATTCAGTCAAATTGTTTTCAAAATAATTGGCAGGTCCACAGATCTTGGAGTATGTCGTCTTGGAGTATGTCGTCTGCAAAATCTGCAAAAACTCAGGAGTTACAAACGGGAATTAGATTTCAGTAAAAAAAAAGAAAAAAAAGTAGTTATATTTTATGAATTAAAAAGAATTTGACAGATTTTCACAAACTCTATCACTGTTCAAATTTGTGTTAAATTTTTTAATTGTAATGCACCATAAAATTCTGGGTATGGTGTCATCACGTGAATGTCAACCATTACGCCACACATGTTTTCAGATTAGGAGAAACTAGTGTCTTATACAGTTAAAAGCAAAAGCAAAATTTAGTGCGCTTTTGTGCAACTCTGTGGTCCCATGTAAGGATGTGTGTTTTTGTTAATATATTGGAATTATCTCTGTTAGATCACTATCAGATTAAAAGATTATTATTCCCAGTTTTTGAAACAATGAAGACACTGCCTAGAGTGAATTTCAGCTATATCTCCAGTACAATGGTTGTTGCGGTGTTTGCAATCAGGTGTCCAAAATGTACATGCTTCCACTCATTTTAAGACTAAATTATCTTTAAATTTTTCCTCCGTTTGCAAACACACTGCTATGTATATGTCTTGAGGTAAGCTAATACAGGAATCCAATCGCTTAGTCAAACATATGATGTCATAATCGACTAAGTCACATGTAGGCTGATGTTACAATCAATTATGTCATGAATAGCGTGATTAAGTCTGTCATAAATTTTTAATAGTCCGTCAAATTGCAAATCGATCCCAACACATGCAACGCGTGGGTGGTGCTTAGCTAGAGATGGGCGGGGCATAGATAAAACGGGATTGATTGGTTTTGTGTCATTTCACTCCTTTGTAGGAAGATGCGCAGGAGGAATTTGGTTGGAAGTTGGTCCATGGTGATGTGTTCCGTGCTCCGAAGATGGGCATGTTACTTTCTATCTTCACAGGCAGTGGCCTACAGATATTCTTCATGATACTCATTACACTTGGTAAATATTTACACTACAGCCCATAAATAGATTAACATTAATGATGTTTCAAAACCAGAAACATAAGTTAATATAATCCTTGACACAATGTAAGAAATTTTTGTTGAATATTTTAACAGAATTGGGTTGAAAGACATTGCTGCCTATAGCTCACCTGGCCTGAAAGGCCAAGTGAGCTTATGTCGTGGCGATTGTCCATCCGTTGTCTGTCCATCCGTCAACTTTTCCTTTAAAACAACTTCTCAAGATCCACAGGGCCGATTTCAATTATATTTGGCAGGAAGTATCCCTAGGGCATAGAGTTTCAAGTTTGTTCAAATGAAGCTGGTGGGCAAAATCCAAGATGGCCGCCGGCCAAAATAGCCGATTTTTAGAAACTCTTTAAAAAATCTCCGAAACCGCTGGAGGAATTGATTCAAAACTCATAACACATCATCTATTGCAACGGTAGACCCAAGTTTGTTCAAGGCAACCTGATTGGCCTATTTGCCTGGCGACCATCTTAGATGACCTAGTTTTCGCGAAAATTACTTCTCCTGACCCGCTGAAGGGATAGGTCCGAAATTTGGTAAATATGCTTAGGGACCAAGTTTGTTCAAGGGAAGTTCATACGTTAAAAAACATGGCCGCCATCAACCAATAAATTTTTAGCGTTTGTTCGTCATATTGGCCTTTTTGTATTTGATGTATTTTGATGGCGAAAATTGCTTTATATATGCTTATCAGAGTGGCGAGTTCAAATATGCCACTTTCGAGACTATCGGATAAACACGTTGGCTGCCATCTTGGTTTGTTTTCCCGCCATAGGCTCCCATAGTAAAGAAATGGGCCCATAGTAAAGCAATGGGGAATTCTTTAAACGACTTCTTCTCAAGAACCACTGGGCCGATTTCAATTATATTTGGGAGGAAGCATTCATAGGGCATAGAGATTTGTTTGTTCAAATGAACCCGATCGACCAATTTGTCCGGCGGCCATCTTGGATTTAGGACGATTTTAGGAAATGTCTTTAAAAATCTTCTCCGAAATGGCTTGGGGGATTGATGAAATCTCATAAAATATGATTTATGGCAAGGGAACTTGATTGGTCAAATGGTTCGGTGGCCATCTTGGTTGACTTAATTGTAGTGAAAATTACTTATTCTCCAGAAGCGCTGAAGGGATCGGGCCAAAATTTGGCAGATATGATTAGGGCCTAAGGGCCATTAAAGTTTGTTCAAGAGAAGTTGATCCGTCAAAAAACATGGCCGCTGTGGGCCAATCAAAATATTGCATGTTTGGTGTCCATAGTGTATTTTTTTATTTGATGGATTTTGAGGCCGAAATTGTTTTTATGTTTTTGGGTATTCTGATCTCAAATTTGTAATTTTCGAAACTGTCGGATAAATGGTTTGCTGGCCATCTTGTTGATAAAGAGCATTCTAGTGTTACATATGCGTCCGTCAACCTTTTCTTTAAACAACTTCTCAAGAACCACTGGGCCGATTTTAATTATATTTGGCAGGAAGCAACCTTAGGGCATAGGGATTCAAGTTTGTGCAAATGTGGCCAGTCGGCCAAAATCCAAGATGGACGTCTGCCAAATCGGCAGATTTTGAGAAATGTCTGAAAATCTCCGAATCCGCTCAGGGGATCGATTCAAAATTCATGGAATATCATCTAGGCATGTAGCTGAACCAAGTTTGTTCAAGGGAACTTGATACTCCATATGGTCCGACGGCCATCTTGGATGACCTACTTTTCGCGAAAACGACTTCTCAAGAACCACTAAATGGATCGGGCCCAAATTTGGGAAATATTGGCTCACCGGGCCTGAAAGGCCAAGTGAGCTTATGTTGTGGCGACCGTCCGTTGTGTGTCAGTCGTCCATCCATCCATCAACTTTTCCTTTAAACGACTTCTCAAGAACTGCTGGGCCAATTTCAATTATATTTGGCAGGACGCATCCTTAGGGCATAGGGATTCAAGTTTGTTCAAATGAAGCCAATTAGGCCGGTATCCATCTTGGATTTTGCCCGATTTTTAGAAATGTCTAAAAATCATCTCCCAAACCATTTGAGGGATCGATTCAAAACTCACGAAATATGATCTATGGTAAGCGCTGAATCAAGTTTGTTCAAGGGAACTTGATTGACGAAATTGTTCAGCGGCCATCTTGGATGGCCTAATTTTCATAAAAACAACTTCCTCAGAACCGCTGAAGCGATCAGGCCGAAATTTGTGATATATAATTAGCAACTAAGGGCGATTAAGATTTGTTCAAGTGAAGTTGATTCGTCGAAAAACATGACCACGGTGGACCAATCAAAATAGTGTTTGGCAGCCATTTTGGATTTTTTTATTTGATGGATTTCGAGGCCGAAATTCGTTTTATATGGGTTTTTGGGTATTCTAATCTCAAATTTGCAATTTTCGAAACTGACGGATAAATGGTTTGGCAGCCATCTTGGATCATTTTCCCGCCAAAAGCTCACATACTAAAGCAATAGGAAATTTAACATGTCTTCTCGAGAACTACTGGGCCGATTTGAATTATATTTGGCAGGAAGCATCCTTATGGCATAGAAATTTCATTTTGTTCAAACAAAGCTGATCGGCCAGTTTGGCCGGTGGCCATCTTTGATTTTGGCTGATTTTTAGAGATGTCTAAAAAATCGTGTTCTCCGAAACGGTTTGAGGAATCGATTCAAAACTTAGGAAACGTCATCTAGGCAAAGAGGTAAGCCAAGTTTGTTCAAGACACCTTGATTGACCGAATGGTTCAGCAGCCATCTTGGATGACCTAGTTTTCCCGAAAACAACTTCTCCAGAACCGCTGAATGGATCAGGACAAAATTTGGGAGATATGATTAGGGACTACGGGCAATTAAAGTTTGTTCAAGGGAAGTTGCTCCGTCAAAAAACACATCCGCCGTGGGTCAATCAAAATGGAGCGTGTTTGGCGGACATAATGGATTTTTTTATTTGATGGATTTTGAGGCCAAAATTGGTTCTATATATGTTTTTGGGTAGTCTGAGCTCAAATTTGCCATTTTTCGAAACTGTCGGATAAACAGTTTGGTTGAGCCATCAAAAAAACCATGGGCGCCATGTGCCAATCAAAATGTAGTCTGTTTGGCGACCATATTGCACTTGCAAAAATGTCCACCAACCCATTTAAAAGACTGCTAAACCACCCACCAACAATTTGGACAAAAATTGATGGTGCTCCAGGTGAGCGACACAGGGCCTCTTGTTTTTCTTTAGAAACATTTACGTTATTTCTAAGCTGTACTGTATTCTATCATGAACACATTGAGTATACTTGTTGATTGGTATCGTTTTAGTTTAAGACTATATGGAAGTCTAATTAATCATTTTGTGCTTTTTCATGGAATCCGTGTTTGTTGAATATTTACACGTTTTCATTTGAATGAAGCATTTTGCCTCCAGTGCTGGATAATATCATTGTTGAGAGAGTTGATCTTTTGTGAACACTGCACCCTTTGTACCCGAAATACAGAGTTCGAAATCTAATTTACAAAGTATTCTGTTGAATATTCTGAAAATAATTTAACTGGCAGAAGCCGTTGTCGCTTATGGAAACAACAACAACAACAACAGTAGGCAACATGTTCCCTGTTAAATCAGATTTGAAATTGTCAGCAGGTTACCTGTATAGTTACCTGTATGTAGATTTAAAATTGTCAACAGGTTACCAGAGTGTATAGTTACCTTGAAATTAAGTTTCTGTGAATTCAGGTTTCAAAGTATTAATGTAGGAAATTTTCAAAATGTCTCGATGTGTATTATACAAATGTACCAGTTTTTAATGCACCAATTGCATATTATATAGATCCTTGTATACTTTACAGCCCATAGATTAAGTTAGGTTGTAGGTTGTTTCCAAGATCAAAACTGTAACATGTTAATAAGAAAATTGATGTTGAATACGTTGAGCATTATTTGGATTGGAAGCAATGACAATCTATAAATATGTGCAAGTGTTTTGTTTTATTTTTGGAAATGTGCTAAGTTAATGGATTAACTAAACCACTTTTAGCCATGCCCCCCCCCCCCCCCCCCCCAACCCATCTCTAGCTAAGCTCCACCCACATTTTGCCCGTGTTGGAATCTATCGAACCCTGAGTCTTAATTTCCAGAAAAATATACAAGTAAGCTGTTGAAGCCCTGTAGGTGGGGCTTAGAATACACCTTCCGTATCCTCTGCATGTCATAAGAGGCGACTAAAGGAGGTAAGGGTGAGGTAACCCTGACAGAAACCTAGAGTGCTGAAGACGGAGGTTCCAGGCCGCACCGCGCACTCTAATAAACCATGGATCCACGCACTTAACGCTTATGATCATGTCGATAGTCGCTTACAGGACTGGCGGTATGATCAGCGAACGACAAGAAGAAGAAGCTGTTGAATATTTTTGAAACTAATTTTCATTAATAAGCCAGTCAAATTAGTTTCAAAATATTCAACAAAATGGCTATTAAGTAGTAAAGACATACAATTCGTACACATGACAGACTAATAAGAGTTCCTGAAGGAATTAGATACGCCATTCATGACATATCTTAATTGTGACAGCCTACTGACGTATTCGATTATGACAGCATATACCCTTAATAATGAACTCACTGTTAATGATCTGTGTATTTTAGGGCGATGTCTGAAAGATGTTATATCTTTATCTATCACATGACTAATTTTGTTTTGTATACTTTTGTCCCCAGTATTTGCGTGTCTCGGCTTTCTCTCGCCGTCAAACAGAGGTGCTTTATCTACATGTGCACTCGTAAGTTGTATATTGAAGGATAATTTTATATATTAAAAATTAAATCTTATTTTATTTCTTTTAATTTTTTATATATACTTGATCTGTTTCTCTCAATTAAGAACCGATTCTTTTTTGCCCCGTGGTGGGATGTAGTATTCTCTGGTTATGAGGAAAGCCCATGCTATAGTTAAAAGTGCAATCAAGCGGTGCCTGAATTCTTATTTCTGTGCATGCTGAACTGTGCTACTGGTTCTCTTGGCTTCTGCTAATGTCATTGTGGGTTTCTTTCTATGGGGCCACTGTAGATGTAGTTTCTGGTTTGGCGGTGGCGGTTCAATGCTGATGTGGGAAAACTGAAGAGCGTTCAGATCAGAAATCAAGGGCACCTACATCAAATCACTAGTTTTTACATGCACATACATGTACGCTATGATACCCCTGTCTCTAGACACTTCACAACAGAAGGCCATTCTAAAAGCGATGTGCAAGTTAGGCTTTTCTATGACTTGTCATCAGACCCCGATGACCAGCTCTCCACGTTTTGGAGACGAGCAAAGTAGTCATTGGAGAGTTCACCTCCACTGTATTGTCTCACAAAGTCTCCCACTTTACGTCTTAGCGTTTTAGCTTTCATATCAGCCAAAGGAGGCAGTGGTCTTGAAAGATGTCTATTTGCAGCCCAAGTGAAGACTTTGAAAATTTACCACTGGAATGACTGGGTCGATAACCGAGCCAGTCATTCCATTGGTAAATTTTCAAAAATAGTCTTCCCTTGGTCTGCAAATGAAATAAATAGAAATTATCTTGAAGTGTTAAAGTTAAAGCGTTAGTTAAAGAACTAGTCTGTAGTTACGTCAATATCTAATATGGAAATAGATCATATTTGTATTAAATCTTTGTGTGATTTCTTTCATTAGGTGCTGTATGTCTGCTTAGGAACACCTTCTGGCTATGTCTCGGCGAGAATGTACAAAAGTAATTATAAATAGCCTCTGTATCACCGCAATATTAGCTAGTCCCTATGCCACTGAAATTGCAGATTCGTATCTCCCTTCATGTGATAGCTGATGTTCAATTTGGAAATGATGTTGCTGTAAGCTGTTGTTGTTGTTGTTTAAGACAGCAACATTTCTTAGGTGGAAATCAGCTTTTATTAGCTTATCTGGCAATACCCTACCCCCTTTCACACCGATAGTCTCAAATCCTTAATTGAGTAATCCAGTTTCTAAGTCAATCATATGACGTCATAGTCCACTGGGAGACATGTAGGCTGACGTCATAATCAATTATGTCATAAATGACTTGATTTAGTCTGATTTAAATGCTTAACTATTACCACTTTGTCAAAACTTTAAATTTACAAATGAAATTAAAAGATGAACTCGTGTTGGTTTTTCAACAAATTTGTTGGGAGATGGTTCTATGGCAGCAACAGCGCCCAGTCAAATTGGTTTCAAAATATTCAACAGAATGTTTATTAAATGGTAAAGACATACATGTACAATTCATACAATGTGTCTGGCTATTAAATGTTAAAAACGGACTGTGTCGAATCACTCATGAGTCATGAGGTCATGATTATGACGTCAGCATACACGTCATGTAGTTGATTATGACGTCATATGATTGAGTGAGGAAATGGATTCATGAATTGCGAATACATTGTAAGAAATGTACTGTTGAATACATAATTGAATTGGAAGGCAGGCTCGAATTAAATTATGTTCAAAATATTCAACAGTACATCTTATTTTGTTTGGAAACATGTTAAGTTATTTCCAAGCTCTACTATAATTTGGACAAGTTCTGGCTAACATTTCATGCGTAGTATAACACTATACACTAATGAGCATCTCAGAGGGGGCGATGGTGTAGTGGTTAACACACTGTCAATCATGACTGTTTGCAATGTATATAATATTCTATGAAATATTTAAAAATTAATTTGAGTTGAAGTTGGTTCCAGAAGTCTTTAGTTATGCTTTTCTGTGAGGTTATTTACATATATGTAAGTATACAATCCTATTGTCATGTCTTATCTGTGGCAATGAAAGGGAACTTCAATGTTGTACTTTGTTGTTTCAGTGTTTGGTGGTGAAAGATGGAAGGCTAATGTAATCTTCACAGCATTCTTAGTCCCTGGGTATGTATAGTTTCCATGGTATCCTGTTTTGTAACCCTTTAATGGTCAAGCCGGCCAAAACGGTCTTCGCAGTGATCTGGAGAAATGTCCATTTGCAGGGCAAGAGGGCGATTTTTGAAAATTTGTCACGAATGACTGGCTCTGCTCGAATTAAGTAATTCCAGTGGTAAATTTCCAAAAATAGTCCTCTTGGCCTGCAAATGGGCATTCAATTAATAAATATTTCGATTTTCTTGTTAAAGCTGGTCTGTCGTGCTAAAAGAGGCAGTGATTATCACATGCCAGTAACACGGTGCTGTCAATAAATTTGAATTTTCAGTAACTTGATTAGGAATCCTGGCATTGATTCATTAAACAAGATCCGTGCAATAGTTTTGAACGATTCCGTCAGTACAACAACATCAATTAGGTGTGTTGGGTGTGAATTGACAGGTTAGCATTATGGACACGGCGTAATGATATGCAGTGCCGTCACCTGTGTGTTACTTAGCTGCCAAACGCACAACACCTACCTGCTGTTCTATGTGCTGTGCGAATCCGTTTATGGGTCACGAGAATGTTAGATGGGTGTTGCTTAAAGTAATAAAGTAATAGCATTGTGTTTGTATGCAATTTCTTAACGCTTTATCTCGTCAATACTCACTGATAAATATCTCAATCTCAGGGCAAAGAACCAAGAAAGCTGTTAAATAATATTTTGAAATTAATATGTGCCATATGCAGCAATGGTGTCCAGTCATATTAATTTCAAAATATTCAACAGAATATGCTATAAATCATTGAAGAATTAACTTTTTCAGGAATCTTGTTGAAAGGTTTAATTATGGTCAGGCTGTCCAGACCCAGCATTTACAGCGGCCTCATGAAATGCCCATTTACAGGTCACGAGAAGATACTTTTCTAAATCTTACCACTAGAATGACTGGCTCAATAACAGAGTCAGTCATTCCAGTGGTTACGCATGGATATAATGAAAAGAGAAATATATGCTCAGTGAGCGTCCTTTAGCTGGCCAAGAGAAGACTAATTTTGAGAATTTACCACTGAAATGACCGTGTCTATTATATTAGCTAAGCATTCTAGTGGTAAATTGAAAAAAAATAGCATTCCCTTGACCAGCAAATGTTATTTCTCAAGACCATTGCAGAGGGTTGTTTAGTCAGCTGAACCATTAAGGCATTAAACAGTAGACCCTATGGGTCCTGTTGGTTTTCTTTATGTTCACATGTAACACAGGACAAATTCTTTGTAATGTACATCTAAGGAAATGGCCCCATAATATACTCTGTAAAGCATTTGCATAGAAGGTGGTATTGCCTTCTATGCAGGAACCTCTGCCAGTCAAGCTATTTTCAATCTATACTTCGCTTATAAATAAATTATTCTTTCTTTCAGGGTTGTATTTTGCATATTCTTCCTGTTAAATCTGGTTCTCTGGGCAAAGGGCAGTAGTGGTGCGATTCCGTTTGGAACCCTGGTGGCACTTCTTGCGCTGTGGTTTGGTATTAGTGTTCCACTTACGTTTGTTGGAGCATATTTTGGATTCAAGAAACGGGTAAGAGATAATTAATTAATAATTGCAATTAATTAATAAATAATTTAATTAGTGCATCTTTATATCTGTAGTGATATGTTAGATACATGTAATATTCATCAGTGTCATCTCAGCATGGCGATTTAAAAATGACCAGTGATACATATACCATTAACCCCAGTGTATTATGGGTAACTTGCCCAATTTCTACATCGCTCCCCCATCCATGTTCTTGGTTAGAGAGAAACAATGAGAACTGATAGAGGTTGTTTATAGTGGACCTTTCCAGTTTTAGCTATTCCCCGCCCACCTCTAGCTAAGCTCCACCCACACTTCACCATTTTGGGATTGATCGATCCCCGAATTGCCTAACTATCAATTTCCTGAAACCTATACAGGTAAGCTGTTGAATATTTTGTTACTAATTTGACTGGGTGCTGTTGCTGCCTATGGCAGCAACAGCGCCCAGTCGAATTAGTTTCAAAATATTCAACAGACGATTTATTAAATACTTTACAGCTCAGAATTAAGTTAACATGTCCTGAGAACAAAAACGCAACAGACAAAAACAAAAATGAAAGAAAAGAAAAAACAATAACGTGCCAGATGCAAAACAAAAACGTGGGTGAAGAAGACATAAACGCGACACGAAGAAAACAAAAACAACAAATAATAGTGACATTTTCTTTAGCACACCATAAAGTATCAGAAAGCGTTTGGAAACAAAATATTAACATGGCTAGAGAGCATGCCATGTCTTCAAAATACCCGGCGCATTTGTGAAAAACATAGGCACGTTTCACACGCTTAGTAAATTAGAATGCCTGTGGACTTTGGCTCGTTACAAGTAGAAGTCGTTGTTACCCATTCGAGTTGTCAGTTCTTGCTGTTCGCGAACAGATTTAACAAGAACCCTACCATTCGACAATGGCACAGGAACCATGTTTCCCGAACAAAATTTCTACTCCCCATCAGACGTGGAGTGGAAATCTCATTCGTGAATGCTAAACATGCTAAACTGTTCTCGCTGTGGTATTCTAAAACAGTTTCAGACTGAACGACGAGAAAGGACAATACATTTTCACGATGCTCTCTTAAATTAGTTTCGTATCGGGAATAAAACAGAATTGTAAAGTTTATTTGTTGAAATGAATGTTTGCGACGAGATTTTGCAATGGTTTACATAATGTACTTATGCACAAATGTATTTCTGTTGTTGGTGATTGTCATTGTATTTGTATGAAACTACGAGAAGTATGCTAGCTCCATCTATTAAATCTACAGACCTGTATTGCTATACACCGCTTATGACCATTCAACGGCGGCATTTCCGAGCAATATTTTATAATATCTAACATATTATTGTGAATAAAACTTTACAATGAAGACAAACGGAAGCTCGAGAAACGTCCGCAGTTGATCGTGATAGATCTATTTTGTAGTTTTGTCTGACATTTTGCCGGAAATATTAGTCCTGCAAATATTCCCAGTGTTCTCATTCGGTTGCTTTCGCATTTACTTTTTAAAAACATCCAGCGCAGCGAAACATGCGTACCTGGTGAAATTTGTTATAGTTTATTCTCATCCGGTTGCTTTCGCATTTACTTTCTATAAACATCCAGCGCAGCGGAACCTGCCGACTTGCAGGATTTTTTGTTAACTTAATTCTGAGCTGTACTGTAATAAAGACATACAATTTGTACAACAATTCATAATCCGTCTTCAAATATGCGTTCGTGACATGTTTATCTACGTTATTCGTGACATCGTTCATTATGATGTCATTCTACATGTCACGTAGTTGATTATGCCATCATATGATGTGTGGATACAGTGGAAAGGTCGATTGTAATATTTGTGGGGTTTCTGCTATGGTTCTATAATGCACTTAATTAATCTATTTACAGGCAATTGAACATCCTGTGAGAACCAATCAAATTCCTCGGCAGATTCCTGATCAATCATTTTACACCAAACCATTGCCCGGGATTGTTATGGGAGGTGTGCTGCCGTTCGGCTGTATCTTTATTCAACTGTTCTTTATACTTAATAGTATCTGGTGAGTCGCATAGATACATGATTGAGTCGCATTGACACATGATTGAGTCGCATTGACACATGATTGAGTCGCATAGACACATGA
This sequence comes from Chaetoderma sp. LZ-2023a, assembly GCA_034401795.1. Lineage (NCBI taxonomy): Eukaryota > Metazoa > Mollusca > Caudofoveata > Chaetodermatida > Chaetodermatidae > Chaetoderma > Chaetoderma sp. LZ-2023a. The sequence continues at coordinate 50,214,376 of CM067368.1, forward strand.
TACACTTTCTCTGTACATTGAACCCTTTGCTCTCTAAATCCCTGTGTAGCTTCCGTTCAAGCTAAGGATAACAGGAAAGCTGTTAAATATTTTGAAAATAATTTTAATGGAAACTGATTAAGCTAGTGACAGAAACCCCTTCCAGTCAAATTATTTTCAAAATTATTTTTGAATTGTTTTAAAAATATGTTATAGAATATTTGTTAGTTTGTCAGGAATATGATGTCTGGTCTGTCCGATTGAAAGAGTTAATTATTTACTTAAATAGATATGCCACAGTGCAGTTCAGAAATAACTTAACATGTTTTAAAAAACCCAAAAAAACAAACTTGCTAGTTTGGATTCAGAATATTCAACAGTACATTTTATTTTGTTTTGGAAACATGTTAAGTTATTTCTGTTCTGTGCTGTGGAGAGACATGAGCACATTTTCCTGTAATACTCAGTTGTCGTGTGCAGTTTCATTTGCATACATTCATTCAATGACATTCATACTATATTTTACAGCTGCATATTTTCTAACATTGCGCATAATAGTTATTCCATCCATTAATGAAAGCTCATCGAAAAGGGATATTTTACAAGACACAATTTTGTAGCATTACTCAAAATTTCAAGAGCAGCTTTTGTTGTAGCGTTGAGTTCAACGCTACATATAAAAACTATGAATATCTGTCAAAGCTTTTTACTTACACATGTGTAACAGGTACACGTTCACTAACGCACGCACACACGCACGTACGTACAGATTGTTCTACTTGTAGTTACCCATTTGTAATATACAATAGAAGCATCCATCCTGAGCTATGGCCCACCCATTTTGAACTATGCTCCACCCATTTGAGCTATGCCCCACCTATTTTGAGCTATGTCCCACCCATTTTGAGCTATGCCCCACCCATTTTGAGCTATGCCCCGCCCCGCTCATTTTGAACTATGCCCCGCCCAATTTGTACATACACTTGAATCGATATTAATACTTTGAACCCCGAATTCTCAGAATCTCAAGATACCCATACATTACCGGTACGGCTGCGCTTGCTGACCAACTGCTATACCCTGCAGTGCAACAGGACTAAATATAGTCGCGGTATGATAAAACCTGATTGCCCACTATGTAACAATGGATCAGAAGACCATCACCATTTCCTGACAGTTTGTCAACCTTTAGCAGTGATTCGAAACAAGTACCGGGACCTACTACAGCATAGCTTATGCACGATGTGTGTTGCGCATGTCTGGGACGATAACGGCATTCTAACTTCATTCCTTATGAATCCATCATCACATCTATGCATGTCAGATCGCGCGTGTCTGTGTGTCTACTCAGTAGAGAAGATAATTCGTCAGTACTGCTTCACGTTGAATAATTTTCGAACACTGACTGCTGAAAGGAACAATTTCAATACCGAGAGTGACAGTGGTATATCTGGTATATGACACATACAACAACAACAATAAATACACTGTTGCATGCACGAGCTGGCCTCGTATATATATATATATATATATATATATAATTAATATACTTAATACTCCTTTGCGAGGTGCTCCTACTTACAGGAGGGATTTACGTAATGAACTGAACAGGTAGGTTGTTAAACATTTTGAAAGTAATTTGTTTGAGGCAGAGCTCCTTCATTTGATTGTGAGGTACATGTATTTTAATTATGACACAATACTTGAGTGACAGGTTGGATGTCTGTGTTAATGCCATCAAAGCAGCGTGTGCGTTTTGCTAGTCATTGGCGGGGAACAGGATATCCCGTCAAAATATGATACTTATTAGATTTGGTGCGCAGCCTCACACTGATGCAGCACATTTAAATATAGCCTATTTATCCATTTCGCGCCCAAGACCACCCTCTACAGTTGCGTTGAGGAATGTCCGTATAGAGGCCAAGAGAAGACTATTTTTAAAAATTCATCACTAGAGTGACTGGCTCGATAATCGAGCCAGACATTCCAGTGCTGACAAATTAAAAAAATCATCCAATGGTAAAATAAACTAATTGTTCTTCACCTGACACTCCTTCTTTACAGGTCACACCAGATGTACTACATGTTTGGTTTCTTGTTCCTTGTGTTCACTATTCTGCTGGTCACCTGCTCTGAAGCAACCGTCTTGCTCTGCTACTTCCATCTATGTGCAGAGGTATGTACCCTGTCTTGCTCTGCTACTTCCATCTACAAATGTATGTGCAAAGGTATGTATCCTATCTTACTCTGCTACTTCCATCTATGTGCAAAGGTATGTATCCTGTCTTACTCTGCTACAGTACAGATCTTAGTTAGCTTTACTTAAACGCATCCGAAAGCTCGTTTGAAATGCGTCTGTATGGCGTCATTTTCTCGTAGTGATTTGCTTAGACATAGCGCGTTTGGTAAAATCTCAATACGCATCTTGAATTTTATCTTGTCAGGTTAAAATTTTGACACAACGGGTTTGACATTTTAAATGACGGGCTTAACTTTTTGCCCTACGCGTTTGGTAGCGTTTGAAAATTTTACGATAAATTAAACGGGCCATCAATTCCAACCGGGGTTCTCCAGTTCTTTCGACGAGTCCTATGGCTAGAAGCAACCGGGTACTCGGTTCCTAGTCTGGGCCAGAACCGCTTATCAGTACATGTTTCCGCCGTACATGTATCTCGCGTGCTTTGCAAACTTTGAGCGATTCGTACAGCAGATTTTAACTTATTTACGTCAATTTGTGGCTGGATTTATCAGAAAATGTATTTAATTTAGTGTTTCTTCGCGGGATTCGTCTAATTTCTGCATTTTTATAGTGAAAATCTCGATATATCTAATGCCGAATGGACAATCGTCTTGAACTGGAACACCATTCCATTCTGATGACGTCATCGCGTATATATTTAACCTCGTTATCTTTGATTGGCAGAGATATTGTTGGAAAAGCCATCAATGGCAAATCTGATTGGTTGAACTAATCTCATGATGAAGTTGGATCCAGATTGGGTACAAATTTTAATCTATGGATATATCGGAAACAAACTGGTCAGATTTTGCTCAAATTTTAATAAAGGAGGTTGTGTGATCATACATTAAGATTTAACAACCCTGGAAGTGATCAAAAGAAAAATTATAGGCTGTGGGTTACAATCTCTGATAACTTGGATCTATCTGACGATGGAAAGTAAGTGATAACTAGATTGTTTGGTCGATGGCGTGTCATAGCAATTGACCACCTTCACTCCCCCGGGGGAGGAGCCAAATGTAATACCAGAGATGTGGCTGCAAGGCAACCATGAATCTCGACTTCATGACAGCAATGAACTCTGATGATTGACTTCAAACATAAAATAAATTTAGAAGGCTTATCAACAAGGGGGCCAAGGGCCTGTAACGGTATCCTGGATGGTGTATGGCAATAAGGGCTGCCAGCAGAGAAGGCTGCTACTATGTCAAAAAAGGCTGCCTATAAAATATACCGAGTATGTACATACCTAAATATCTATCTATTTATCAAAACTTTTCAAAATATTCAGCAGATTGCCTGTATACCCTTATCTAATTTCCACTTCCTATTTTTCTTTTGAGATGAGGCGGACATAGAGGCAAACTGTCAAAATATCACATCTGATGACGGTTGTTGCTAAGCACAGAATTATAAAAAAAAATTCTGAATAGAAGTTCTAGAGCCAACTACTGCAGAATCATTCCGCCAAATTTGGATATAATCCACCAAGCGGTCATGGAGAATATGCATTTTGGCAATTTATGTCTAGCCAACTAGGGTTGAAATCTGTCAAACGGTTAATGAGGAGTAGCATTTTGACAATTTCTGCTAATTTTTCATAGTCAAAGATTTTCACACAAAAATTGACCAATCAAAATTCTGTATGCATGTTCGGAAGCCGAAAGCATTAGGGTCCTTCCAGCCAAATTAGTTTGAAATCCGCCAAGCGGTTAACGTATGTATGAGACATGGCATCACACAATGATGTTCTGGCCAAAAGGTCAAAATCACTGATACGCATGGCAACCATCTGCTGTCCGCCGTCCCGCGAACAGCAAATGGTTGCCATGCGTATCAGTGATTTTGACCTTTTGGCCAGAACATCATTGTGTGATGCCATGTCATTATAAGGAGGCATGTGTCCAAGTTTAGGACCAGTATGATCAACCAAACATGAGATATAAACAGAAAAGATGAGCTAAACGCAAATTAGACGCCGCCGGGCGATGTGCATGGTATCACAATAGCTCATTTTACTTCGTAGTAACCTACAGCATTTGTTTGAATTCCATCGACCGCTTTCGGAGGAGTTACATTACACAGAAACTGGCGTGGATCGCTGTGAAAAATCTGGAGGTCTTAAGGGGAAATGATCTGTGAGAGCAGGGGTTAAAATTAACATGAGCGCGAGGTTAGCAGAAATTGACCAGGGCTAGTACAACTTGTAACTGACCAACCCAATGGTAACAATTTGACATGTCAACTCTTTAATGGTCAAGGTGGTTAAAAAATTCCTCTATTGTGAGCAGAGCATGATGACTATTTTTGGAAATTTACCAGTGGAATGACTGGCTCGATAATTGAGCCAGCCAGTCATTTCAGTGGTAAAATTAACAAAATAGTCTTCTCTTGGTCTGCAAAGATTTGAAGGGCTATAGTAGAATCTTGTAATCACTAGTCCTATCTAAATGTAGTGGCTCATCTGGCTTAATTTAAAACTATTGAGAGGGTGTCAAATGATGTGCGAGAGTGTGGACAGGACTATGGGAAATCTAGATAAATCTGGAAGACACCAATCTCTGACTACATAAAATAAATGTTGTCAGCCAATCCACAATCATATGGATAACCCACATACCAAATTTGGTTGAATTCCACCCAACTGTTTGGGAGGAGATAGCATGATGAATGGATGGAGGACAAATGTATCCTAATTTTTTCAAAACATGGAGATAAAGAAAGGACTCGAGGAGATTTTAAAGGTAGGTAGGTAATTAATTCAACGTCGTCATACTAAAATTAAATTTTCTTTCAGATTGAGAAATTATGCTACCACCATCATTTAACATGCTGCATTGTTTTCAGGACCTGTCGGTGAAAGGGTTAAATATAGCAAAAGCTGGAATTGGCATGAGGATAAAACAGAAATTTTGATTTTCTAATGGATGGATCCACTTTTAGCTATGCCCCGTGCGACCGCGTGTTGGGATCAGTATGTACTTTGAATCCTGAATTCCAAATTTCATGGTAACTATAGATACAGCTAACCTGTTGAATATTTTGAAATTAATTTCAAGTAATTTGACTGGGGTCTGTTGTTAAATATTCAACAGAATGTTTACCAAAAAGACATACAATTCGTACAACTGACTCTTAAAAGTTCAAAAGATTTAGCCACGTCAGCCTACATATGATGTAATTCATTATGACATCATATACATAACACTTTAACACTCATGCAGGGTTTTGCGGAGGCAGGGCCCTTGCACCATTTAGTGCTCTAGAATTCACACCATCCAATCATTACCTTCACACATGGTTCATTGGCCTGATGGAGTTTAGGACATAGATACCTTCCATGTATGTACTTGATCCAACATTTGTCAAAATGACCCATGATTTCTTGAGGAAGTGGGACAGTTCACCCCACTAAGCAACCGGATCGGCAGAACCCGGCTCATATCATCCAAAACCGGTTTCTGCAGTGGTGTTGAGAAATATTTATTTGCAGAACAAGAGAAGACTATTTTTGAAAATTTATCACTGGAATGACTGTCTCGATAACCGAGCCAGTCATTCCAGTCATAAATTTTCAAAAATAGTCTTCTCTTGTTCTGCAAATAGATATTTTCCTATCGGTCATTGGTGGTCTGACTTGAATCAGTCTTTCACTCTCCTGACATGCGCGATTGACTGTCCTCAGCGGTCACTCACCTGGAAACACCAACTCTCCACCGGAAAACTTTGAAGTCTAGATGCTCTCCGAGAGCAGCTGAGGCGTTTCCAGGTATAAATAGGCTTACGGGCTGTTTTGTTGTCTATGAAATTTAAATATTTTTTTACTAGTTTCCATAGAATTTTTTCTTTCAAACTTAACATCACCTGAGTTGTAACCACCATGCATGCCACCCAGAAAAATTAATGAATAATCCAGCATGCTTATCAGGTACCACTGTACCACCATGCATGTCACCCAACAAAATGAATGAATAAACTGGCATAATTATAATCGTGCTGGTTTATTCTAACAAATATTATCGGTGAGGTACGTGGTGGTATAGTGAATATCACTATGAGCAATGTACGCTGTACTCAGACAGTGAGATTATAGTAGCTAATTTATTATTGTGCCGTGAGACTGAGTGGTGGTAGTAAACACTTGACCGGGCAGAGCACCAGTATCATGTCAAAATACATGTAGCGTTCTATCAGTATTTGTGTTGGTACACTTTTTAATAATTTATTACATAATGTACTTGTACCAACACAGATAGATGGCTATTTTGTCATGCTACTATTACAGTGCTAGGTCAGGTGTTCACTACCACCGCTCAGTCTTACTTAAAGTTTTGCCCAATGGAGGAATCCAGTTTTAGCTATGCCCCGCCCATCTCTAGCTAAGCTCCACCCGAGCTTTACCTGCATTGGGATCGATCTCTGTACTCTCTGAATCTCGAATTCCTGAAAACTATACATGTAAGCTGTTGATATGACAGCAACAACTCCCAGTCAAATTAGTTTTAAAATATTCGACATCATTTTTATTAACCCTTTAATGGTCATGCCAACCAAAACTGGCCTCTGTTATGGCCTTGTGGAATGTCCATTTACAGGCCAAGAGAATAGAATTTTTAAAAATTCACCACAAATGACTGGCTCAATGACCGAGCCAGTAATTTGTCATAAATTTTCAAAAATTGCATTCTCTTGGCCTCTAATTGGACATTCAATAAGTGGATATTAAGATTTTCTTCACCAAATTTGTCCATTAAAGGGTTAAATAGAATACATATAGTCCGTCATCAATTAAGTGTCTGTGAAGATTGACGAACTTATCTACGTCATTCATTATGTCATTGATTATGTTGTCATCCTTATGCATCATGTAGTTGATTATGACATCATGATTGATGGATAAAATGGAAAGGTCCATTATGTAATGCTTATAACTTCCTGTGTAATCATATTTGTTTCACTTTCTATTTCAGCTACTGTTAAAACATAGCCAGACCACAAACAAATGTTGCAAAAATAAACGTACAAAATCTGGAACAGTAGGACAAATATTTGAAAGACCACTATCAGTAATATATGACCTGTGACCAGCAACATCATTCATCAACACAGACAGTAGCATAACCATAAAACACCGCTGATAACCAGCATGGGCAATATTATATAGGACCAAGATAGTTTGCTTTTGTTCTAGAGACTGGACTTGTATTGTTATTGATCATCGATAACAATACAAATTTCAAAATCAACAGTAAAGTAAACTTAATCTTGGTCCTATATAATATTGCTCATGCTGGTAATCAGTGGTGGTTTGCGCTAGTGTCTGTGTTGGTGATTGTTTGAGCAAATGGCATTGTATCAATATGGCAGCATTCAATAACAATGACATTATAAACTTTTTTAACAACTATGTATGCATGTGCATGTCTATGTAAAAGCAGAGATTTTTGGTTGCATATTATGTATGAAATAGCGAAATCGAAAACAACCGAATGTCAGGTTTGCAGATTTTGTAAATCGCTTCCCTTTCCGTTATAAGACAAATTTGGCATAACACTAGCTGCAACTGGTGCATATATTGTTCTAAAAAGTTATGCCTATTACGTCGGCTCAAATTAGACTATTGTAATAAACCCATTTCAGAGAATATCTTGGTTTATTCATCCAGATTTCAAAAGAAATTGTGGATTGAAAATTTATTAAAATATACGCAGTCATCACACTAGCTTCATACTCAGTAAAGAATACCAAGGTGCGGAGTTCACACACGTCCATTTTATACAAAATTACGATTGATGACGATGATGACATTTCGACAATTATCATTTACAGCCACAAAAAAAGCTAAAGGCGATGCATGTACTTAACACATATACGGCTCCATTTGCAATTTAAATTTACATGTACGGGTCCTTGACTCACTATAGACCGATTCCACTTTATGTTTAATGACGCGTAGTAAGAATCTTTGTAGCGTTAATGAATACATTTGATTGCGCGTTTGACTTTTTCCGTGACGGGTTTAAAATATTTCATGATACGTTTAACATATTGTAGGACGGGTTAGACTTTCCGTTAGACGCACCTATAAAATAAATAAAATGCGTTTGGTGTTTGGCCACGCCTGTACACGCTACAAGGTTTTGATGCGAAAGACACATTTTTGTTTCGTTCTTGCTTCGTCAAACAGTAAAGCTAACTAAGATCTGTACTGTATGCTAAAATTAGAGCGTACCATGGGCGTGGTGTGGGTGGGGTGGTCAAGTGCTAGATTTTGTGCATATGTTTGTGTGAAACCTTATAAAACTAATTAGTATTTAACACTCATTAGAAGATTTTCAGGGGTTCCATGGTACCCACTGCCAAAACTTTTGACGGTCCCAAGTTGCATTTTTGGGGTACATACCCTCAAAAGGACCGTTATGAGAGACCATAATTGGCAACTCCAACTACACAGCATTACACCATGCATCCTTAACACTTTAGCATGCATAGCAGCCAAAAATGGCTTCTGAACTGGTCTTGAGAAATGTCGATTTGCCGATTAAGAGAAAACTATTTTTGAAAATTTACCACTGAAATGACTGGCTCGATAACCGAGCCAGTCATTCCAGTGGTAAATTTTCAAAAATAGTCTTGGTCTGCGAAGAGAAAATGTAAATTTTTTGAATAAATTTGATGGTTAAAGGGTTAATATGTCAGGTGTTTTCAATTTTAACGCATGCATACCGCCCTAAGCTGGTGAATACTCTGTCAAAGCTTCTCGTTATAATTATCTCGGGAGCCATGGACATCGAAGGTACTTGCATTTGTGTGTTAAATGGCTGTCTTAGACAAAAATTCTATAGTCTTAACCCTATTACTTCCCCATACATGTAATTAATTTTCAAGGCAAACACACAGGGAACTTGAATATTTTGAAATTAATTTGACTGGATGCCATTCCAGTCAAATTAATTTCAAAATATTTAACAGAATAAGTTTTATATCGTAAGGAATATACTTTTTCCGACATTTGTCCGTGAAAAGGTTAATCCTATTTATGTCAAGTTTTCAGTTTTTCACTTTGTTAACTTGAATGTTTCAGAATTATCATTGGTGGTGGCGCAGCTTCGTGACGAGTGGCTTTACAGCATTCTATTTCTTCATATACTGCATACATTACTTTGCCACGAAGCTACAGATGACGGGTTTTGCCAACGGACTGCTCTACTTCGGATATACATTCATATTCGTCTTTTTGTTTTTCCTTCTAACAGGTAAGATTAATAATTTATACCTGACTACATCATTACTCACGCCGCCAAAAGCCGGTGTGAGTATTGCTGCCTTGTCTCTGTGTCTGTCTCTAGTCTGGTGTGTCTCTGTCTGTCTGTCCATCCATCTGTCTTGCTGTCGGTCTCTACATCTTGCTGTCTGCCTGTCTGTCTTTCTGTCGGTCTCTGGCTGTTTGTTTCTCCAGGGCATATCTCGGGAATCCTATGAGCAGAACCACCAAATTTGGCACATATATTCATATTATGAGTGGCTAGACAAAATTTTAGTTAGAGGTCAAAAGGTCAAACATTGAGATCTTGGGGTCACTTAGAACATAAGTCATTACACATTTTCATCGAAAAATGTGCAATGCAAGAAGGTTGAATCACCAAAACTGTAATATTTATTTTATGGTTGGCTATAACCATATTTAGTTTCAGGTCAAAAGGTCAAATGTTGATGTCATGGTTCACTTAGTGCATTGTCAAGACCGATTGCAAAGGCGTGAGTCAGCATCTCCTTCAAGTGTTTTCTAGTTACTGATGTGATTATGTGCTGATTTTAATAGATCTATATACTATGTTTAATAGTTCAGTGATATCAGACGTCGGATAGGGCCCGAAAAAGTGACGTAGTTTCCTACTACCAATAGAGGGATCTGATATGACACTCAAGTATCTGACGGCATAGTTAACTATATGACACGCTAGCTGACATCACAATCCTAATGGCGCATAACTCTGCCATGAAAATCCAAACATACATCACTAGTGTACGAATTCAATGTCTTAATAAAGACCACACATGGCAAAAGATGGTTGGTACAGATTCAAGTGCACAAAATTTACTTGACCCACCAAAGCACATTTACCTTCGGACAAGTGATCGTTACAATGCAGCTAACTGTCTGCTGTAAGCACTGTCTTTGAAGAGTAATACTGTAATCTTTATCATTTATTAATCTTTTCACCTTCAAATGTGTTCAAGAAAATTTCAATTTTCTCCTAGAAAATGTCGATTTGCAGACCAAGAGAAGACTATTCTGAAAATTTACCACTGGAATGACTGGCTCGATAACTGAGCCAGTCATTCCAGTGGTAAATTTTCAAAAATACTCCTCTGTTGGTCTGCAAATCAACTTTTCTCAAGACCACTGCAGACAGCGTTTTTGCCTGATATGAATGTTAGAGTTGGATAAATAATTAACTAATTGTTTGCTAGATAAGCATTTGTTTTAAAATTTTCTTTTTTTAAATTTCAGGCTGTATTGGATTCTTCGCCTGCTTTTGGTTTGTGAGAAAAATCTACAGTGTGGTTAAAGTGGATTGACTGAATTCCAAGCAATAATAGATGTTTAGCCTATTCCGCACTGATATCATAGTGCCACCATTTAACCTTATAGGGAAGCTGGTGAATATTTTGAAAATAATTTAACTGGAAGCTGTTTGTGCTTTAGGAAGAAATGCTTTCCAGACAAATTAGTTTCAAAATATTCAGCATAATATGTTGTACATCATCACCTATATTGTCATGTATCATATCGTTTGTGTTGAGGGGGTTTATAGCTTTTTTACATGATTCCATTATTGTACTGTATGCCGTTAACCCGTTAGCCCTCATACCAGCCGAAAACGGCTTCTGCAGTAGCCTTGAGAAATGGCCATTTGTGGAATAAGAGGACTTTTTTTGAAAATTTACCACTGGAATGACTGGTTCGAGCCAGTCATTCCAGTGGTAAATTTTCAAAAATAGTCTTGGTCTATGAATGGATATTTTTGAATAAAATTTGAGGGTTGCCGGGTTAAAGCATGGCGTCGTGTTTGATGGGAAACGTACATGATTACTGTGTTTAGTGAGCAGTTCTATATAGCGATCTAGATACAGTATGTTTTATCATAATTAAGTACGACTCGGAAATAACTTAACACATTACTAAAACAAGATACAGTGTAATGTTGAATTTTTTTTTTAACATAATTGGATTGGAAAATATTACTGTTAGGAATTATGTTCAAAGTATTCAACAGAACAATTCTAACTTTAAACTTTAACACTCAAATCAGTCAAAAATAGCATCTGCAGTGGTTTTGGAAAATGTCCATTTGCAGACCAAGAGAAGACTATTTTTGAAAATTTACCACTGAAATGACGCTCGATAACCGAGCCAGTCATTCCAGTGGTGAATTTTCAGAGATAGTCTTCTCTTGGTCTGCAAATGGACATTTTCTATGAGAAGATTGAATTTATCTTGAACAAACTGGAGGGCTAAAGGGTTAACTACATGTAGTTGTTTCTGCTTTTGTTTTGGAAACATGTTAACTTATTTCAGAGCCATTCTATACATACACTACTGAATGCAGGCCCCATTAACCAGCCATTAAAATACCATGAAGGAAAAGCCATTAAAACCATGAATATTGCCACAGTTAATGCCCAATTTAACGGCGTTTTAGTGGTAATTTAATAAAAAAAACTTAAAACCCCATTAATATCTTGCCATTAATTACAAAATTTAATTACATTAATACCTGTAAATGATGGCCATTAATTTTAAGGACAATTTAATGGCCATCAAGTTTCTCATTTAATGGTCATTAATTTTAATGGGAATTTGATGGCCATTAGTTCAATGGCCATTAAACTTGTAAGAAGTTAATGGTGAAAGGTTAATGGCCATTAAGCACACATTAAACAATGGGTTTTCGTTCTATTAAATATTCCCATTAAAAAGTCCTGAAAATGGCCACGGTTTATGGCACCATTAAATTTTAATGGTACAAATAAAAGAATCATGGCCATTAAATCTGGAGCCTTAAACCCATTAAGCCTGGAGTGCTGCTATTGCTTGCAATCCTAGCTTCTGGTTTTTACTGCCTTTCGGTTCCTAAGGTATGCCAGGAAATGCCAGGATTCCACAGGCTAAAAATTTCCTAGCTTGCAGAGCTTGAAGTAATCTTGGAAACCCCAGGAAATCCAAGCTTTTGGCAAATGTCTGGATTTTTTTTCCCCAGGATTGACAAATTTGTGATTCTTTAATAAGTGTGGCGTTATGTCCACCCATCTTGCACAAAGCTGTTGTTATGGTATGCGCAAACCAGACAGATACAGTAAAGATGTTGAATATTCAACCTCAACTATCATATATATATATATATATATATATATATATATATATATATATATATATATATATATATATATATATACACACACACACACACACAGATGATCTAGATAGATAATTGTAGATAGACAGATTTAAATAGATAGACCAACCGACTGACTGACCCACCGACAGACAGGCAGACTGACAGATGGATTGGTGGAGTATTCACTTTTGGGTTTATGGTCATTAAACTAAGATGACGATTTCTTCTAGAACCGATGACTAATTAATGACCATTAAAAGGGTTTTTAATGTTCAGCTTATGAGAAAGATATTTTAATGGCCATTAAATGCTTTTTAATGTGATTAATGGCCATCAAATCTGTGATCGATTTGATGTTTGTGCTTGAATTGTATATGATGGCCATTAATAATGATACACTTACATCTTATTTAATGACCATCAAACCTCCCATTAAATTTCCCTCATAATGGAAATAATGGCCATTACAACATTTCTTTTTAATTAATGGCATATATTAATGGCAGCAGGAGTAAGATTCGTATTGTAATGGTGCTTTTAATGGGATAATCAACAGCTGTTGAAATTTATTGAAACATGATCTCATGGGATGATTTAATGGGTTCATGGTATTTTAATGGTAATTTAATGGCAAATTAATGTTATTTTAATGGGTTTGGCATCCAGTGGTGATAGATCAGTTGTTATGGTTTAATATGTGATGTCTGCTGAGTATTTTGCCAACAGTTGAACTGAGGCAGAACTATTTGTTTCCATGTATGCGAGCTTGTAATGGTTTTTTAGACTAGGTTTATGATTAAGCTGTTCTCGAAGCGGCGGATGGCTAGACATAGCGATCCAAACAATATGTGCGGCGTGTAATGTGAAGTGTGCGGGAAAACAAAGCCATGCTATCAGAGCCGCGAATACATCTAGCTTGTAGTACTGATCGTAAGATACATGTAAGTGTGATGTCATCAATTTGTGTTGAGTTAGCGAAGATTGGAAACTTTATTTTTGGTAGATAACAGAAAAGGTTAGTGAATGTGGCGTGTGAATATACATGACTGTACCAGTCATTTCATTAGTAATGCTTAGTATGTAGTATTACATCTTTAGAAAGAAGAAATGTCAGAGGATGACCATCTTTAAAGCAAAGTTGTATTCTAACCCTTTCACTGACAAACTATATTCTTTGGAATATAAAACTTATTCTGTTAAATATTTTGAATAGACGTATCCTATTTTGCACTAAGAATGAGGTAAATGTTAGTTAAATTGATATTTAATTCATCAGGGGCTTATCCGATGTCAATAAAACTACAGATTTGTTCTGTGCTATCATTGCATCCAGTCTTCACCATAATAATTGTGATTTTCAAATTTTTTTCCATACTTTTCCGGTGTTTGGCCATGGTATAGATTATTTTTTTTTTGTAGTATGTATCCTGCTTAAGCCAAGAAGTAGAAGAATGTTAAAGTTTTAAGCCAACTGACGCTATGGTGGATTACAGTTGTGGATATATTCATGTGATCTATATATGTCATGTATGTTTTAAGCCAAAAATTAGAAGAATGTTGAAGTTTTTCAGTTGACATTTAATCAATGAACGACATTAAATCCCATTGAAACCTTGCGGTTTTTGTTTTATACCGTCAGTGCATTTAGTAAAAATGACAATAACTAAGATTTTTTGATTTTTTCCTTATTTTCACCGCGTTTATTTTTAAGCGATTTATATCCTGCTTAACCCCAGAATTAGAAGAATGTTAAAGTTTTTCAGTGGTCTTTTATTGTATTAAGGACTTATCCAATCCCGATGAAGCTTTACCGACTTGTTATGTATCATCATTGCATTCCGTTTAATTAAAATGAATTAGAAGTTCTTTCTATACTTTTACATGGTTTGCACTAATTTTGTGGGTGTGTGATTTGTCTCCTTTTCAAGAATTACAATAATGTTAGAGTTTTAAATAGCCATTTAATTTTTCAAGGATTATACTATTTTAAGAAATCATGCCACAGATGATGTGTCATATGAGGAAAACCTAAAGGGCTTGACACGCTGGTCACAGTCCATCTAGTGTTAAATATGATATCCGAGTTCCTGATTATTGTCGAATTACATTTTTCTTAGGAAATTCAACTTTTTGACAATAATTTAGACCAAACTTGCAATCTTAGTAAAATTACTTTTGAACTATTCAGCAAAATTTAGCAATGTCAATTAGTCATTCCTTTTAGCTACCTTACCCAGACTGTCAAGCCCACATGCGCCTATCTTGTCAATCCAAGCTCGAATATGTGTATCAATTAGGCAAGCTGTTAAGGTCTATCTGACAGCTCATGTTTTGAAAATGGTTTTGTTTACAAATGTTGTTAAGGCTTCAACATGTTTATAAGCATTGTCTTTAGCAGTGGATAGCAGCTCAAGAACTGTCATGTCCCTTAGTTAGTTAGTCGATTAGTTAGTTGGTTTGTCAGTCAGTCACAAAAGCTTATTCTGTGCTGTTTCTAAAAAACTACAGTATCTGGCCATATCTCGGAAAGTGCTGATCTGATTTGGCTCAAATTTTAACACCGGAATGGGTGTGACCATTCCCTAGGATTCCACAACATTGGCAGGATCTGAAAAAATCTAGAAAATCTGACAAAATCTGGAACCCTCAGCTCACCGATCTTTCAATCCCCATTGTTTCAAAATTCAGAGTAATCTACATTCACTTGCTCCACATGCAATCCCAATTCTTTTCAGCAGGATAAAGATAACAGAAAAAATTTGTTAATGGGCAACTTTGGTGAAGAAAATTTCAACCTTTCACAAAATATCCATTTGCAGATAGTTTTGAAAATTTGTCACTAATAACTGACGGATTGATTACAGTTGTGGATATATTCATGTGATCTATATATTGTCATGTATGTTGTCAAGCTTATATTTTAGTTCACAATTTGTTTAAAAGCTCAATGAGTTTATACCTCCACGCAAAACGGGACTGTAATATGTAATTGTGCTTGCAGTCCATGTGTCCATCAATCCGTCAGCATTGCGTGTCTGTACATCTGTCTGTCTAATTCTTGTCTGATCCCCATCTCGAAAGATTTTCAACCTACATTCACAATTTTTTTAGTGTATATGTTATGGAGAGTTGCAGTGGCAAGATTTCGTTTTGGTGAATTGCATTCATAGTCTGTCCAATCCATATCTCGGAATCTTCTGGATGTACAATCGCAATTCTTTATCAGCAGATATCTTTTGCATAAGCATTGAGAAATGTCCATTCGCAGCCATAAAGAGGATTGTTTTTGATAATGTACCACTGGAATACCTGGTTCGATCACCAAGCCAGTCAGTCATTCTAGTAGTAAAGTGTCAAAAATATAAATCTTGTGGCTTGCAAATTGAAAGAGTAAGATTTTCTTGACCAATCTGACCCTGGACATCAATGGATTAACGCCTCCTGATTATTTTAATTAAAAACTAACTGTCTTGATAGAATATTTCATAGGAATGTGTGCCCATGCATAAAGCATTAAATGTATTTGTGTGATTCCACATGTGCTTATATATATATATATATATATATATATATATATATATATATACACGCACATGTGGCATGTGTATTTGTGTGATTCCACATGTATATATATATATATATATATATATATATATATATATAGAGGCACATGTGGAATCACACAAATACACATGCCTATGAAATATATATATTGTCATATTAATAATTTAATAAATTAAAAAAATTGCTACATGTATATGTAAATATAACTTAGATTAGAAACATGCAGTTAACATAATGTGGTTTTATGCTCAATATTTGAGAAAATTTTGTTACTGCTTCTGTCAAATGGTTATCAAAACTCCTGATTTCTGGGCTGGAGTTGTTGTCAAATTACTGAACAAATTTACTCTGCATGGGATAAATAAAGGACTTCAAACGTAATAATATCAGAGTTATCATCCATCCCTACAATACTGCTCGAAAATACTTTATTATACACCTATGTGTGTTTATCCAATGAAACGCTTCCAACTGTACCACGTGACCAATCCACGCCGTGTCTCGTCCAATACTAATTTTAACACGACGTGGACTCGTACAATAACAATCCATATTGTACTCAACAATATAAACTAACCTAATATTGTGTCCAAAGCAAAATAAAACATACTCATGGGTATTTATTGGAAGACATTGCTGCCTTAGGTCTCTCTCTCTCTCTCTGCCTTAGGTAGCAATGGATTCTAATCCAATGAACATTTCCATTTTTAGCTATTCCCCGCCCATCACTAGCTAAGCTCCACCAACACCTCGCCGTGTTTGGATTGATCGATCCCCAAGTGCCCTAGCTATCAATTTCCTGAAAACTATACAGGGAAGCTGTTGAATATTTTGTAACTAATTTAACTGGGTGCTGTTGCTGCCTATGGCAGCAACAGCGCCCAGTCAAATTTGTTTTAAAAATATTCAACCAATTTATTAAATAGTAAAAGCAAACAATGTGTAGACCATCTTCAAATATGCGTTCGTGACGTACTTTTTGACGTCATTCATTATGATGTCATTGTACACATCACGCAGTTCATTATGATGTCATATGATGGGTGGGTACTCTGGAAAGTTGAATTATGTTCAAAATATTCAACATAACATTTCTTACTAACAAACGTTTCGGAAACATGTTAACTTATTTATGAGCTATACTGTACATCATTTTGAATGAGCTAGTTTAATATGATATTTATTTTTAAGCAATGGTAATAATTCTGTTGCAGGGAATGAGGTTGTGATTCAATAAACAGAGCCATTTCTAACTACGCTACGCCCATTTCTAGCTAAGCTCTGCAGCCATTTCTAGCTAAGATCCGCCCATTCCTAGTTAATCTCCGCCCATTTCTAGCTAAGCTCCGCCCACTTTATAGGTGGGTGGAATAGATTTTAACACTTTCAACCTTGAATTCCCAGACTATCAATTTCATGGTAGTTACAAGTAAGGTGTTGACTATTTTGAAACTAATCTGATTGGGAGCTGTTGCTTCCAAGTGAGCAACCACTTCCAAGCTGCATCAAATTAGTTTCAGAATATTCAACAGAAAGCGTATCAACCCTTTCATGGTGAAGTCGGCCCAAACTGACCTCTACAGTAGTAGAGCCAGGCATTCTAGTGATACATTTTCAAAAATACTCTTGTCTTGGCCTGCAAATGTACATATCCAAACAACATTGCAGCTTTCATCATTCCTATGCCATTGTTGTTGTCAGGGTAATTTGTACCCAGGATGATTAAGCGTGTAATCACAATTATTCTTAAATAATCGCTCGTGCTCACTCAAAGCAATAATCTTGTTAGATGACATCACAATCAAATCACATATGCCGGTACTAATGGGGAGAAGGTCTGATAGCAATCATCTGAACTAGTCGCATCTCTGGTTAATTTACAATTTCATAAATGTTTTGTTGACTATTTTGAAACTAATTTAACTGGAAGCTTGTTGCCGCAACATTTCCCAGTCAAATTACTGTCCGACATTCAACAGCGTAGCAGAATAGTTACCGTAAAATTGAGATTCGGGGAATTCCATAATTCATGCTTCAAAGTGTTAACTCTGTCTGCTGAGTTTTTGCAGACGACATATTCCAAGGGTTAGTTATATCTCTGGGTCTGCTAAATATTTAGAAAACAATTTGACTGAAAGTTGTTGGTGGCTAAGCCACCAACAACTTTCAGTCAAATTGTTTTCAAAATATTCAGCAGGTAAGGAGTTTTTGTTCATTCAAATTATTGTCTGTTGGCTTATAGCAACGAGGCAGTTAAACTCGATTCATACATGCATACAAAGGGGAACAAGCTATACTAAAATGGAAATAGAAAAGTTTAAAATGGCTCCCTTTATGCATGTTTCTACTTTGTGTGTTTTGTAGTTAATGGTAATTTATCTACCCCGGGGAATTATATTTAATTATCCATGAAATTTATCTGTATTATATGAAAAGATGTGTGTAAATATGTGAGTCTAACTTGCATCAATATATCAATGTTGCAGAGCTAGGCACACGTGTAAGTAGTATTTTTGTTGAAAGATGATCGGTTTGCAAGTAGAATTTGCAAGTAGAAATCGTGTAAGATTTATATACAAAGCATAGTTAGTTTTGTAATTAGGCTATTTTATTAGTAAATCATTAACTCTTTGTGAGATTATCACATAGATGTGTGAACATTCCCAGGGTGTCTACATTTACACAGACTTGTCAATGTTCACATATTTATGTGTGTAAATTATGATTTATTTCATACCTAATATCTTCATGAATATGCCTTATATACCCCCGTAGACTGACTGTGTTCACATAGTGGTGGCTAGAGCTGTACAAAAATAGCTTCATATCAGCTTGGCTAACGGTACAAATATGTCAATGTCGCCTACATTTTCTTATGGTATTGTATGACAATGCACATACAGTAAATAAATAAATAAGTTAACATGGTTCCAATATAAAAAACAGTAACGTATTCGTTAATACAATTTTGAACATTATGTAAGAAATGTTCTGTTGAGTATTTTGAAGATAATTAGATTGCAAAACATTGCTCCCTTTGACTGTGTTGCTGCCTATGGCAACAATAGCACCCAGTCAAATTATTAATATTCAACCTAATATTTATTAAATGGTACCGATGTACAATTCGTACAAGGTGTCGAACTATTAAGCATTAATAGATGGACTGTATCGAGTCATTCATGTTGTCATGATTATGATGTCATCACACGCGTCACTTAGCCGATTATGATGTCATATGACATCATGTGATGGATGGATGGATAAACTTGGAAAGGTCTGTTATCTTGGATCTAAATATTCAACAGTATTTTAAGGTATTTCTTAGCTGTATTGTACTCTGTGGCTTATCAAGGCATGTAGAAGGAATGGTTTATATGCAAAAGAAAAGCTGCTCTGATCCAAATTAAATTCAACATTTTATATGTTAACCATTGTACTATGGGTGTATAATGGTTAGGCCGGCCAAAATCAATGTCTGCATAGGTCTTGAGTAATGTCCATTTGCAGACCAAGAAAAGAATATTTCTGAATATGTCCACCTGGAATACTTAACTCTGATATCGAGCCAGGCATTCCAATGATACATTTTCTGAACCCTTGTCTTGGTCGGTAAATGGACATTGGTCAAAGCCACTGATGATATCGGTTTTCGCCAGCTTGACCATTAAAAGGTTAATGCACATATGTAGAAATTTACAAAGTAAAATTTTTAATAAACTGATCATACGCTCGTCCTGCTGACTGGTCGATAGCTACATGTAGGCATCTTTTTTCCCCCCTTTAATGCTCAAACTAGTCAAATATGGCACATCATAACTGCATCAGTCATGGTGGTGGTAAATGTTCTTTGTGTACAGATGGACATTCACCAATCAAAATACCGGGATCTTCTTGACTAGTAACTATTTGAATGCTGAATTGCCAGAATCTCAATTTCAAGGCAATTGTACAGGTAAGCTGTTGAATATTTTGAAGCCTAATTTGACAGGAATCTGAGCAACGACTCCCAAGTCAAATTAATTTCTAAATATTCAACAGAATCTTTATACAATTATAAAGGATTATTGGTGCTTGCCTTTAGGGTTCAAAGGGTGAAAATATGGTTTCTCTACAATTCTACAATACCTCTAATATGAACAAATCAGTCTGTGATGTAACCCTTATCAGTAACAAAACTTACACCTGCCATAACTCGCCCCAACACACACGCACACGCACACGCACACACACACACACCTACCCATGCCCAAATATGTAGTATTTAGCACTGTAATGGTGAAGCCGGCCAAAACTCTCCTCTGTCGTGGTCTTGAGCAATGTCAATTTGCAGGCCAAAAGAATACTATTTTTAACAATTTACCACTGGAATGATTGGCTCCATAGCCGAGCCAGTCATTTCAGTGGTAAATTGTCAAAAAGTGGTATTCTCTTGGCATGTACATGGACATTCAATAAGCAAATATTTCAATTTACTTCACCAAATTTTACCATGAAAGGGTAAGTGATCTACAGCATATGTATGTTCCCTCTCCATCCATTTAACTCTATGGCTATCTTTCCTTCATCCCTCTCTCACTTAACTTCCTCTCGCTCTCTCTTGACATCTGTGGATCTCTGTCTCGCTCCCCTGCCAAAACTCTTGCCTTGCTGTCTCTCTCCCTCTTCCCCATCCATCCCTCGCTCCCTCCCAAACCCCTCTTGCCTTACTCTGTCTCTCCCTCCCTCCCTCGCCCCCACCCCTCCCTCGCTCCCTTCCAAACATCTTGCTTTGCTGTCTCTCTCCCTTGTCTCCATCCCTCCCTCTTCCCCATCACTCCCTCTCTCTCTTTCTCTCTCCCTCCCTCTCTCTCTCCCACCCTCCTGCCCTCCCTCTATCGCCAGCGCTGTCTTTATGATATTAATTGTATTACAAGCTGCTTAGTCGCTTTGTAAATATAATAAGTTGTTTGATTGGTTGGTTACTGATTGGAGGTTTTCACAGAGATAAAGATCTATTATTATCGTTGTTATGATTAATAATTTTATGTACATAGGGATATTATAACTAATATTGACGCTAATATTATTACTAATATATTGTTGTTGTACAGCTGTGTATATGTATAAAAATAGAAATTGTATGTGGCTACCATATTTGCCCTATTTTTACCATAGAATTAGACTGCCCCCACCCACCACTTCCACTGTTATAGTTTGTGTTAAAATAGATACTAAGTTTATTATCACACACAATTTACTAAAGAAAGATTAAGGCATTATCTTACTATTAAATAATGTACTATAATCTCTAATTCTACGCACATGTTATATATAATTAAAGAATTGTTTCGTTGTAGTCAGCAGGCTGTATGTCAAAATGTTGTTTGGACACAGAATAAGCGGTCATTGCTATCGTTAATGGTCTGCATAGCATAAATTATACTTCCCGCTGAGATGCACTAGTGTTGTAGGCTTGCCAGGGATTTTACTGCTTAAAGTATTGCACGCAATAAATAGAAAACATATCACTGTTAAGCCTTTCACTAATGAATTCCCAATCTCATTCTCAAGGCAACTATGTAGGAAAATGGGTGAATATTTTGAAATTAATGGAAGCCATTGCTTCCGCCTTATGCAGCAATGGCTTCTTGTAAAATAGTTTTTTCAAACTATTGACCGGTCAATTTTATATCGTAACGAGTATACTTTTGGCGGAATTTGAAAGAGTTAAAAAGTTGATACTATTTTACCAACTAACCTGCAAGAAGTTATATCCAATGCGTGTGTGTGTGTGCGTGCGTGCGTGTGCGTGCGCGCGCGTACATGTGTAACATTTCATTTTTCGCTGTTTTTTATTTTGTTTTTCAATTCCTCCCATGTAGTGTGTAATCCCTACAGTAAAAATAGGGCAAATCTGATATTGCTGATTTTGTCATCACTCTCTCAATCATGCATTACATTGCCATTACACTAGCTACTATCGCTTTATTTTGAGTGCAACAAGTTTTTTGTTAAGATTGCCAGGAAAGTTCTTCAAACTTGCTATTATTCCGCCATTACTAATGTAGTAATAACATATTGTACTAATCACCTATACACCCTGTTTTTACTGTAAGGTTCATGTGTACTGGCTAAGTGAAGAACATAGAACTAAAGAGGAGTCCAGTTCATCCATCAATCATATGACATCATAATCAACAACATGACGTGTGATCAATTTCGTCACAAATGCTTACTTGATGACGGACTAAGCATTGTTGTACGAATTGTAGGACGTTACAATTTAATAAACATACTTTTGAATATGTTGAAACTAATTTGACTGGGCACCGTAGCTGCCCACCCAGTCAAATTAGCTTCAAAATATTCAACAGCTTACCTGTATAGTTTTCTGGAAATTGAGATTGAGAGAGTACAAAGCGTGGGTGGCGCTATGTGCGGGCATAGCTACTCCATTGCATCGATCATTACTTTAATTTAATTGCCTCTGTTTGGAGTGTAGATAGTCAGTAAGCTCTCTCCAGGTCACACTGTAGTGGGCCGTGGTATCTAGCTGTCCCATGTTTCTGGCCCAGTCTCTGGGGATCCTCTCCTCGTGATGTGATGGGGTTATCTGTTGTGAAATTAACACTATTGCAGACGATACTGAATACACCTATAAAGCCTTCCTTAAGGTGAACATTGAGGCCATACATGTTCTTACCATAGGAACTCCATCGAAGTGCACACATGATGGCGGTTCTTTAAGACAGGTGGTTCTTTAAGACAGGTAGTTCTCTAGAACGTTAGAGAATGTTGAATGCTAACCATTGCCATAACCTTACAGGAAAGCTGTTAAATAAATTGAAACCTATTCCGCTGGAACATATGCCATGGGCATCAATCAACAGCTCATAGGCAGCAATCGATCCCAGTTTCAAAATATTCAGCAAAATATTTGTTACATCAATCAATTTGTCATAAGGGTTAAAGAGAGACTATCTTGTGAGTCCAAATGCATGCACTAATTATAAACAGGTTTGAACTATTGTAAAGATCACAGCATTGAAAATACATTAATAAATAATTTATACTCACTATTTGTGAATTGTTATTTTTAATGAAATTCTTGTACTCCTTTGAGCTCTTCATTTATAGTGCTTACGTTGTTGCCCGCAGCAGCACTTTGTACTATAGCCATTTTCTGCAAAACTTTGTCATCCCTGAATTTTGGGAGCAATTACCCTCAATGCCATCCCAAACACCAATTTTTGCCGCAATCGCCACCAAGCTTAAATCTATCATATCAGCAGTGGTCAATAAAACTGTTTTGAAAAAAGTAGCAATCGCGGCAAAGTACTTGCTATATAGCTTCAGGCATTTTCATACTAAATGGGTAAACACGGGACTATCGGGCAAGGTAATGGAGGGATCCTATCTGTCACTCGAGTATATGACATAAGTAAATATATGACTACGGTAGTTCATAATCATAATGATACATCGCTCCTGAATAATATTCCAAAAGTTTACCATGAGTCTATGAATGGACCTTTCCATATTTAGCTATGCCCCGCCCATCACTAGCTAAGCTCCACCCACACCTCGCCGTATTGGGATTGATCGATCCCCGAATGCCCTAACTATCCTGAAAACTATACAGGGAAGCTGTTGAACATTTTGTAACTAATTTTATTCGGTGCAGCACCCAGTCAAATTAGTTTCAAAATATTCAACATAATATTTATTAAATAGTAAATACATAGAATTTGTACAACAACGCATAGACCATCTTCAAATATGTGTTCGTAACGTACTTATCGACGTCAATCATTATGATGTCATTCTATACATCACGTAGTTGATTATGACGTCATACGATGGGTGAATACTCTGGAAAGGTGAATTGTATGTCTCATGAATTTACAATTTAATACAGTCTCTAAGATTTTAAAACTAATTTGTAAGTTATAAATCAAGGACACAACATATTATAACAATGACTTGGCCAATACATCAAAACTATTGTTCCTTCTTTGTACATTATGGAGGATTATATCAACCCATACATATGGGACGAAACACTTATAAATCTTAATTAATCACACCCAAGCTTATATTCCCCCACCTCCACACGCACTAAAGCATGTTCCAATGGGAATAGTGGCTTGCCTTCTGTGAGCAATAGGACAGGGACATGGTATGCTTATGTGGCCTCAATACAACTGCAAAAATGTGCACATGTGCTCGCTCGCTCGGGGGGGGGGGGGGGGGGAGGGGTGTTGTGGGTGGGGGAGTGAGTAAGATAAGTATAAATGGGCTGTCCAAAATCCAGACAACTTTTATCTTAGCAAGAGCCTATGCATGGACTCTATGGAATCTGTGAACCTCACACCGGCTCACATAGAGACTCGCATGAACTCTGGCAGTATAATAATAATAATAATAATAATAATAATAATCTTTATTTATCGAGGGTATATCATCAGTAAACTGATCTTCCTGAGGCCCTCCCAAACACAATAAACTATATACAGTTAAATAAGCAGCAAACACATACATACAAACACACTCATAAATGCACTTATACATATACGCACACACTGACTCAGTCAGTCACTCACTCACTCACACTCACTCATGACTCACTCACTCACACACATTTTATATTACATATATACATTAATATGAACAAGTTTCCATTAACTCACTGGATATGTCCAGGGAAGAAATGACTTTCAAAATATAATTTTCAACAGTTATCTCCCTTGAATCCATAATACTGAGTATTCAGTTATTTAGTATATTAACCATTTTATGACGAAGCCGACCCAAACTGATCCCTGCAGTGGTCTTGAGAAATTACCACTGCAATGACTGACTCGGTAACCGAGGAGTCAATTTTCAGAAACAGTCTTCACCCGACCTGCAAATAGACAGTCACGATTTATTTTGACAAAATTTTTCATTAAAAGGTTAATGTGAATTCATATACTTCTGAATATTATGATAGAATGATGATAGAGTCGGAGATTGTGTAATGCTTTGAGGTAATGCGTTCCAGAGTTGAACTGCTTTATATGTGTAACTCTTTTTTCCATAGCAAGATTTAAATTTTGGAAGATGTAGATGACCAAAGGTTTTTGAACGTAAATTAAGGGAATGTGTATCTTCTACATATTTGAAGAAGTTCTTCATTAGGTGTAATGAGTAAGGTCATTTAAGGCTTTATAAGTCATGCTATTTGTTTTGAGGTTTATTCTCTTAGCCAATGTAGTCCAATTCAATTGTTTATACAGTTGTTCAGTTGGTTCTCTAAAAGGGGCATCTAGTATTATACGAGCTGCTCTCTTTTGTGGTTTTTCCAGCTGGTATACTAATGTATCAGTTGAATGATAGTAGATGAGAGAGCAGTAATCTATATGTGAAAGGATGTAAGCTTTATAGAATAGATTCCTTTGTTCAACATTCATATGATTCTTGTTCTTTTTCAACATGTATATTAAGGAAGAGACTTTTTTACAGATTTTACTTATGTGTTCTTGCCATGAGAGTGTACTATCAATGTGTAGTCCAAGGAGTTTATCCGATTTTACAGTATTTAAGTTTCCATTTTCAGTAGGTATTACAATATCTGTTGTTATGCTCTTCAATTTGTGATTAGTGCCAAGCATCATCAGTTTAGTTTTATCCTCATTAAGCAACATTTTGTTATTTAAACACCATTTCTGTACAGATTTCATATCTTTTGTTAACTGTTCTTGTATTTCAGAGGTGCTTCGGCTGTTAACATGCAAAGTAGTATCATCAGCATACATATCTATATTAATAGATGTACAGAGTGGAAGGTCGTTAATATATAAGATAAATAAGAGTGGACCTAATACAGATCCTTGCGGGACTCCGATGTGGGTTGATACATGTTTAGAGATCTTTCCAGCAATTGAGACATATTGCTGCCTATCGGTTAAATATGACGAAAACCATTTTAGTGATCCTGTTTCAAATTTATATATGGCAAGCTTTTGCAAGAGAATATTACGATTTAAAAGATCAAAGGCTTTTCTTAAATCTATCATGATAGCTCCTATGAGATCACCATTGTCTATTGAAAATCGCCACTTTTCAACAAGTTTTAATAAAGCGGTTTCGCATGAGTGTTTTTGTCTAAAGCCTGACTGTGACTCATTCAGTAACCCATATTGACAGAAATTTATAAACATGATCATGTACATGGCGTTCAATAATTTTAGATATAGCTGGTAGGATTGATATTGGCCTATAATTGCATACATTGTCTTTGGAGTCGGATTTGTGTAGGGGTATAACTTTAGCATGTTTCCACACTGCTGGAAAGACTCGAGAATCTACTCTTGTTAATGATGCTTGTGATAGGTGGGGCTATGACATTTGCTGCGATTTTAAGAAAATAAGCATTAAGATCATCATATCCAGCTGATTTATTTGTCTTTAGATTTTTTAGTTCATTATGTACGTAATCTACTGAAATACATGGTATTTGAAATTTGATGCATTCTGGCACTTTACTATTTACATGTTTTCTTAGTTCACTAAATTCTGTATCTGCTTGTGGTATGGATTCAGCTAAATTAGATGCTACTGTACAAAAATATGTGTTGAATAGTTCAGATTGCATCTGCGGGTCCATAACTTCATTACCGCCATTATCGCGTAGAAAGGTAGGACATGTGTTAGCCTTTGGGTTTATACTCTTCAAGATTTTCCATATATTGGCAGGATTGTGTTTACCTTCATCTAGCTTTGCACTAAAATAGTCCTTTTTAGATTTTTCTATCTGTGCCATAACTTTATTCTTTAAGTCTTTGTAGTTTGTAATATTTCCTGATACTTTCTGGCGATCTCTTTCTTTCATTGTATTCAAAATATCTTTATTTATCCATCCTGGTTGACAAAATCTTTTTACTCTCCGTTCAATGATGTGTGCGTGCTTGTTTGGTATATTTGTGAATATTTTCTGCCATTTTTCAAGAGCCTGAACAGGGTTATTTAATTCATCCACAAAACTCCAGTCATATGCTCGAAGATGTTGGACAAACTTATTCTCGTCAAAGTGCTTAATGCTGCGATACTTAATAATTTGATGTACATTTTGATTCTTGGAAACTTTATTGTTGCGTACTGTGAAGACTGGATAGTGGTCACTACATGCTAGTGTCCCTACTTGTGTTGAATGATATTTGTCCTTGTTTGTTACATAAACATGATCTATCAGTGTTGCTGTTTTGCCAGTAACCCTAGTAGGTATATTTACAAGCTGCTCAAGGTGATAAATTTCTGTCACTGATTGCCATTTAGTGTTTGCTTGCTTCAAAAGATTAAAATTAAAATCGCCTATGAGTGTAATATCAGAGTTTTCTAAATAAGCAGCTTCTAGCCGTGAATCAAATTCATCTATCCAACTAGCTGGACTGTTTGGTGGTCTGTAGACACAGCTAATTAGAAACGGTTTCATTTTGTATGGTCTAATTTCTAACCAGGCAACTTCTATGTTGTGTGTTTCTAAGTCAGCTCGTCTAATATATGACAGGTTGTCAGCTATATACACTACAATACCCCCACCATCACGCTTAATTCTGTCTCTGCGCTCTGTATTATAGCCCTGTATTTCAATTACTGTGTCCGGGACTGTATTACTTAAGCAAGCCTCTGTGACACAACATATTTCTAATTCTTTCCTACTTTTCTCCATTATAATTTTTAATTGTGAAATTTTGGGAACTAAGTGTTGAACATTTAGGTGGCTTTACCCTTACTATTAATATTGAAAGATGGAAAGTCAAGCGATATAACTGTTTCTATAAATTTGTCATTGCATCTCGTCAGTAGAATTGATTCCAGTGCATTATTAGGATTATTGTCTAGTTGACCAATCTCTCCACTGGTTATGCAGTGGGAGAAGACATTAATATAGTTTACAAAACTATAGCCTACATGCATATAATCAAGGATGTCTATATAGTTCAAATATGAATTAGTATTATTATTATTTATTATTATTATTATTATTATTATTATTACCACCACCACCACCATTACCACTACTCCCATCCCCACCACCACCATCATTATCATTGTTATTATAACTGTTATCATCATCATCATCACCATCATCACCACCACCATCATCATCACAACCACCACCACCACCACCATCATCATCATCATCATCATCATTACTATTGCATTCACATACATTGGTTTTGAGTGATTGATATCGATTACTGAGTATTATATTAGAACCATTTGGATGTACAATACACAAAGTAGACTCATCATTACATATGATAGATACTGAATTAATATTGAAAATATTATTAGAGGGGCTTACATTAGGAAGATCTACATTGTGTTGTTTCATACATAATAGAGTATCAGTGTTTACATTTGTGGTACAGTCAGTGGCAACATTTAAATCTATGTTAATATGTACATTACTGTCGCCGTTATTTATGCTGCTAGCATGGTAATTGTTCACAGTTATAGTTCTATTTAGGGCTGGGCGGTATACCGGTTTCACACCGTCTCACGGTTTTTTTTAAAAACCATTACGAAAATAAAAAACCCGAAAAAACGTCCATAAGATTGCCATTGCGCAAAATCTGGTGACTGTCCGAAACTAGTTTGTTCTTGACTTGCAGTTTAATATTATCATCTAGTGTAACATTTGCTACTAGAGACATAAAATACAGTCATCTATAACTATTAGCCGTGGGAAAGCAAGGGTGTTGGTGAAATCCCAACAAATCGGCCGAGGACGATCCTCGGCAAATATGATTTTATTTGCCAGCAATGAATTTTACATGACGTAAGTAAGCTCTGCGGTTCAATGTAAGATTGAATAATTTGAAAATCAAAAGTTCTTCTTTGCAACAAATAATCCTTTTTTCAATTCAAGTTTGTACTATGTTTAATTAGGATTCCAAATGTGACATGATACAAAAAAAATCAAGAAACGCGCTGCGAAAACAACGTCACTATACAATGAACTCCCAATCAAACAAATCATGATTTCCCTTAGATTTCGACAAACATAAAATGATCCATCACAGACTACGAAATGAAAACGATGAAGTCGCTTCTTACGTTGGCGGAGTACAATGTAGTTACAAGTAAAATACACCTCTTAGCCTCTCAAATACGAGCAGGCGTAATGTGACTGGTTGTTAACAAATTCTTCCGCCGGGGTATTCACTACTATCGATTTTATGAATGAAATTCGTAGTATTTTTTATCACGTGACTTCTGCTCAATAGGCGTTAGAATCACATCGTTTTGTTTAACCGCCCAGCCTTTTTCGTCTTCGTATATCTTCAAGTACGAAGTGTTGATTTAAGTAGATTTAAGTTAGATTCACGAATCATTGCGTTTATGTTGTCAAATTATCATAATCTCTTTATTATATGACATATGAACCTCGAAAAATAGTCAAACACATTTTTTGTGAGAATTCTTGAGGCGCGATTTCCGGGAAATGACTACTCTTTAGTTACGTGCTGAATGACATTCACCCGCTTGAACGACAGTTTATTGAGGAGTATTACTAAATACTGAGTACTCGAAATACAAACACATGACTTACTAGACTAGATCATACTGTAGGTGGTTATACGAACGCTAACCATATGTGCGGTACTCTACTAGGAGCCTAAACTCGCTCTCATATCCGGGTTCCTACTTCATAACACCTACATCTGTTGTTGTTTTAGTGGCATTAGATTTTACTACGCTTTCGAAAATAGTTACCTAATAACAGTGTTGAAAATCAACATTTTAGTAGTTAGTGTTATTTTCACGACATCACATGAACCAGACTTTATTTATTTTATTTATTTTAACTACTATTTTGAGATAGATAGCGTCGAAGTGAGCAGTCGTACGTAGTTACCGTTCTAATTTCGTGGCAATTTGCGTCACTTGTCAAATCGCAAAATACATGTACTGTAGCTAATGAAAACGGCATATTTTCATATTTCAAATTATTTTCGATCATTTTAACCCCTTAAACCGGTATTTCGTTAATACCGGTTTAATTAGTGATACCGTCACCGGTTTTCTTTTAGGCCAAACCGCCCAGCCCTAGTTCTATTACGGTTGATAGGCGTGAATACATCTATAGCACAAGCAATGTGGCTGGCGTAATATTCAGGATTGTTGGTTGGCGCAGCTTCTTGACCACATTGCTAATGTACTGTACACCGGTTTGACTTATGGCCAGATTTGTTGCATCTCCAGCAGTGTACAGGCTGACCATGGCGACACTGTGAATGTTTGTGGTTTGGTTCACCACAAAATTTGCATGTTGGCTTTCTGATGATCGCTACATAGTCATTAATGCACTTTACTAGAACAGATGTCCCATATGTATTTAAGTGGAGTTTGTCCGCATAGTATAAGGAGCTGTCTATCAAACCAGGTTTATATAAGGAATAGAAATATCCACTAGACTGAATCATTGAAAAGTTAAGGAAATGCTTTCGAACCTCAATATGCTTGTTAAAATTTCGAATGAAATCCTGTCAACTGCAACATCATCACGTGGGCACAGCTGGCATACATGTATCGTACACTTAGGGACGAGAGACTGAACGTCGCTAATCAAGTTCTCCATCGCATTAAGCACTTCACTTAATGCGCCATCACAATTGTTAGTGCCGGCCATTATAACAATATCCTTATATGTGTGCAAGTCAATGCTCAGAAGAGTTGAATGAACATCTTCAATTTTTGCTCCTCTGAGGCATATCACTTCAACTGTATCCTGTAGTCCCTTGGAATTTACATGTTTTATTATAGAGCTCCCTATAATCAGTCTCTTTGGAGTTGTCATTGCTTACTAATGGTGGCTGTATAGCATTCTTAGCCACATTTCTGCTATCTTGTGGTTTACGCATATGGTATGACGGTTGTGTCTGTGTAGGTGGTTCATACACATTTATTGTAGCTTGTTGTTTCTGAAATTGTTTTGAGAGCCTTGGTGCTGGGACTGGTTTGTCTACTACACAATGTTTTGGTGATTTCCTAGAAGCAGTTTTACAATTAGCAACAGGTTCTACTATAGTAACTGTTTCTGACATAGCAACTGTTTCAGGAGCAGCTACTTTAGATTCACCAATGACTTCTGTCATAACACCTACATCTGTTGTTGTTTTAGTGACATTTATTTGAGTCAATAATTTTCTGTTTTCAGCACAAAGTTCTTTAATAGTGTTTTCTTTTTCTAGAAGCAGTTGGCCAAGGAGGAACATCTGATTAATTAAATCCTGTTGGCTAGGTTGTCTAAGCTGGCTGATCACTGGTGTGATTGTATGCTCAGGTGTAAATAATTGTTTAGGAATTGTCTCTCCAGCTGCTGGGCTACATAAACACATCTTAGGTGGTGTGTCCTTGCTATAGTGATCTTGGCTGGCATTTACCTGTGTATTAACTGCCCCCACTGAAGGGGCACAGCATACACTAGTGGTGGCCTCCATGCTACCTACACTCACTAATCTGTTATCATCATAAATGGTAGCAGAGAAATAAATAGTCTCCTCTCACCCACTCATAGTAGTCTGAGCCCTGAACATGAATAAGTCCTGTAGATTCATACAATGTTATGGTAACATTGCACTTGTCACAGGAAATGAATTGTTCAATGTGAACTAATACACCGTTATCCCCTTTATCAGTTCTTGCTCCATACAGGTCTTCTAGTTTAGTGATCCATTTAGAAATTGAATTTACATCTTTCAACTGAATAGACACAGAATAACAGTTATACTTCACAGTGAAATGCGTATGTTCTGTACAGCTAAGTGTCTGTAAATCAACACTTGTATATCCATTGAATAGGTCAGCATTAGTTGTAGAGGTCAATAGGCTTAGACAGCCCAGGTCAGAGGTCTCCATTAAAACAACTACACTGCTGGCTCTCCTATTTGAAGTCACTGGAGCATAACAATAGCCTTAACTTTTCACAGAATTTAACAAAGGATTTGATAATATATTTTGAAATTCAAAGTTTTAATTTACTGATAACTTTTTCCACACTTCTAATTTTTGAAAATAAAACACACAGTTGTGAGCAGACTGTCCTTAGCTACATCTACATATTAAATTTAGTTACATTACTAAACTGTAAACTGCTTAAATTTAGCAAAAACTCCAGAGCAAAATATGTGCTGGCATCATCAATTTCAGCTAGCTATTAGTATGAAAAGAGCATACTCAAGTGAATGAATCAGCAGCAGATGGTGCAGTCAGTGTACATGCTTTTGGATGCACAAGCAATTGAAATAGATGTTGACTAACACTATTTGGAACTATCGCAAGAGACAAACGGTCCATAGAACACAACATTGCTCTACAACAAATCGTAAGAAATCGCTGTAAAGATAGCTGGTTTGTTCGCAAGGGTAAGGTTTTAATGACATACAATCTGCAACCAGCCGTACAAATCCTAGCACATGATCTGACAAAACAGCAATGGAAAACTGAAGTTGCTCGTGCTATTAACACAAAGGTACTTGCTGAACTGAAGAAGCCATTGGCCAACAAATCATTTACGGGCGCTCTCATACAGAATGATGAAAATCGGTAATCTCTACCTCTCATGGAGAGCCTCCAGCTAGAAAATGAAAAAAATAAAGATCCACCTGTTCACAGAACATATCAACCTCGAGGACCACACGCTCATTTTAACCAGTTTAAAAATTATTCATTCGCTCCCTAACCAAGGAGTTCATGACAGGAAACCATTTTATATCTGCCTGCATATATCTCGACCATTTGCGAGCACTGTGGCTACTGCAGATATGAGAAACACCCAGAGCAATAGACCTGATATGAACTTTGGGTTGCAGCAAGAACAGGTTCAGAGATGTCTTTAGCTATGCCCCGCCCACCACTAGCTAAGCTCCACCCACACCTCGCCATGTTGGTAGTGATCGATCCCCGAATGCCCTAACTATCAATTTCCTGAAACTATGCAGGGAAGCTGTTGAATATTTTTGCAACAGAGCCTAGTCAAATTAGTTTCAAAATATTCAACAGAATATTTATTAAATAGTAAAGAAACACAATTTGTACAGCAACGCATAGACCGTCTTCAAATATGCGTTCGTGACGTAACCATCACTAGCTAAGCTCCACCTACACCTCGCTGTGTTGGGATTGATAGATCCCCGAATTCCCTAACTATCAATTTCTTGAAAACTATACAGGGAAGCTGTTGAATATTTTGTAACTAATTTAACTGGGTGCTGTTGCTGCCCATGGCAGCAACAGCACCCAGTCAAATTAGTTTCAAAATATTCAACAGAATATTTATTAAATAGTAGACACAATTTGTACAACAACGCATAGACTCTCTTCAAATATGCGTTCGTGACGTACTTATCGACATCATTCATGACATCATTTATTATGATGTCATTCTACACATCATGTAGTTGATTATGACGTCATATAATGGGTGAATACTCTGGAAAGGTGAATTTATGCTCGACTGCACTAGTGATGACACACTACTACAAACAGCCATTGAAAGTAATGCAAGAGGTATATAATTTATGATGTTCATCAAGAGAGGACAGACTATATCATCTGCGGAACAATCATGCTTATACTATGCACAAACAGCAAATGAACTCGTATCATCATCATCCATCACACGTTCAATCATTCGTAATTTAAAGGACAATTCCGGGATGGATAAAAGTGGACTTTATTTGAGACTATTATATGACTAGCATATTGGATCCTAAATAACAACAATAGACAAATAATACGACGAATTATAATTATACCATCGTAAACTTGGGAGTATTTCGTCTGGTGGGCGCGACCGTTTTCTCGCAACGAGAGGGCATCGTTAACCCCTAGACCGCTGAACTCTATATTTCATAGATTCCAGTTTCTCTGTCCTATCAGTATGTGTTCGTTTTGGTGTAACAATGCTGCTGTAAGTCATTGCTGTGCACGAGAGCAAAACGTTTCAGCAACATTTTCACTGTCTCTAAGTAGGCTATTATACATTTACACCACACGGTAAGGGTTAAATTAAGTGACTCACTTGACATGTGCGTATTGTCAAAATACTTAAGGAGCTCTCACACTGTACGAGCATTCCCCGATGTGAGTACGAGGTAAATACAGGCTGTGCCGAGCTACCCACAAGTCGAGCCGATGTAAGTACGAGCTAGCTACGAGTTGTAATGATATAAGTACGAGTTACCCCGATGTATTCACATGTTTCCCCGACCTACTCACAAGCTTTCACGAACTGCCAAGAGTTGTAACGAGCTCAGTATGAGTTGCTGCGATCTATGCAAAAATCATCAAAAATTAACCTCACACGTACATTCTGGCAACAAGGTGGTTGCCATCTCCTCATACAGCCTACTCTTCATCTGAGAGTCATTGTAGGCCTTGCGACGTCTATTATACAGGCACTCATCGTCTCAGTACCACTCGCCGATGTATTTCTGTTCCTCGGAGAAGAGGCAATGGGTTGCGCTTGTTTTTCTTGGGGCTGCTGGCTAGGGGTCTCTTCAAGTGGTGCTAGTGGTGGAAACAACACTTACATTACTCGTTAGAAATTCGTCGAGGTTCAGTGTTCTGCGTGGTGATGCTTCTAAATCCTCATGGCTTGTAAGTAACTCGTAGAAGGCTCGGATTGACTCATAAAGGACTCGGGTGACTCTTATTAAGTCATTGCAGTTCGTATCTAATCAGCGCAATGTTTTGTCCACGACTTTACACGAGTCATCCCAAGTTCAGGTCAAGTCATCTCGAGTTGCGACGATCTTAATGCGAAAGTGAAGTGGGGAGGGTCTCTAAGCCACTCATTCCCAATACTACAAGGTGTCCGACAAGGGGGCATCATCTCCACTGGGTTGTACACAGTTTACATTAACAACCTGCTGCAGCAATTAGAATCTTCACAACTAGGAACATTCATTCTCACCTTACTGACCAACTCAGAATTTGAACTGCAATATATGCTTGATATTGTATATCAGTATCAGCTCGTGACTGATGCCTAATACATCCAGAAAAGTCTACAATACTGCACAATTCAGTACGCACAAAATCTGTTCCGCACTTGCCTAAATGGTGTCTTGGTGAATTAGAAATACCTGTCTCTGGAATAGCAACTCATTTGGGGGTATCTTGAACTACAAAACAAGAAACGAAGCTCAATGTTCAAGAGCGTATATCTTGTGCTAGACGCACACTCTATAGTCTCACTGGAACAGGTCTGCATGGCTCTAATGGTATATCAACAAAAATTGCATACCGTATCCTCCAGCTTTATGTCATCCCTCGACTACTCTATGGATTAGAGATCCTTGTACTATAAAAACAAGAACTTGATCAACTAGAAAGCTTCTTGACATACTTATGAAGATACAAGCCCTTCCAACGAGGACCGCAAAATGTGCTGTAGGCCTACTCCTACCTGGCGCTAGACCAATCATTGCAGAGCTACACATACGTCAGCTAACACTTTTGAGGAACATCCTGGCATGCCAAACAGGCCACTTAACCACATACTAGTAAGACAGCTGGCATTCGAGACTCCAAAATCAGGCAGTTGGTTTATTTATATTAAGAATTTACTAGAGAGATACAACTTATCAAACATCCAAGAGCTTGTTCTGAATCTACCCTCAAAGTTAAAATGGAAATCAGTAGTAAAATCTGCCGTGGACAGCCAATGGAACGAGGACTTACAGTTTGCATGTGAAACCGAAAATACACTTCAAAACCGCAACATTAAAGACTTTTGTATTGGGAAATGCGATATATCCGTGCACACTGTAAACAATGACAACAAGGATGTAAAACGTAGCACTGTCATTAAAGCCAGGCTCATCACAGGAACCTACCTAGTACAGGCAACACTAAGTAAATTCAACCAAAACACTGTGAACCCCACATACCGTCTCTGTCAGTTGAGTTCTGAAGATTATCAACACTTCTTCCTACACTGTGGTACACTCCATCAGTGTAGATATCAATATTTATCACTACTCAAGAAAATCATCATCGACCTCCTTGGCAAGAATTCCCGGAAATATATCTCCAGCATAGAAGATCGTCTCGTAAAACTTATTATGGACTGTACAAGTCTAGTCAGGGCTGGATTACTACCTAGCAACTTCTCATTATTATGTGAAGTGGATTCTTGGAACGTTTAACTAGAAAACTATGTTACAACCTACATTGCGGTGGAAGTTTCCTCTTTAACCAGCTTCCACAACAACATTAATCAACAGTAACTGCTTTTAACTGATATCCTGAATCAGAACTGTACGTATTTATATATAATTATTCATGCACTCTGGTGCTGAACAGTGTTTATGTTATTATTATTGAACTGTATTCGGACAATATATTTAGCTAATCTATAATCGCGGACTAAAATTATAACTATATAGTGTTCATAAACCGAACTGTAGTCTACGTAACCACATCTGTGGGTGCTCCTATCAAGAGGAGGGATATACGAACAACAACAACAACAACAACAACAACAACAACATACCCCTGATGAATACGGGGACACTGGCTTTACTGAATAGTTCCAAGTGCGTAAATGGAGCTTTCCAGAGCATCTATACATGATCTGACCTCGTATGACGTCATAATCAGCTCACACGTGTATGATGACGTCACAATCATTACGTCATAAAGGGTTCCATATAGACCGTCCTCAAATCTCAAATCGTCCGACACGTTGTTTAAATTGTATGTCTTTGTAATTCTTTGCAATTTAATAGACATGCTGTTGAATATTTTTAAACTAATTTGACTGAGCGTTGTTGCTGCCTTAGGCAGCAACAGCGCCCAGTCAAATTAGTTTTAAAATGTTCAACAGCTTACCTGTGTAGCTTTTGGGAAATTGATAATCAGGATGCTCAGAGATCGATCGATCCCAACACGAGCGAGGTGTACGTGGAGCTTAGCTAGAAATGGGCGGGGCATAGCTAAATCCGGAAAGGTCCATTGTATGCTGCACATATACACGTTTTAATCATTTGAACTCGAAATGGCAAATTTAAAAATGCATTTATAATTTGATACATATTCTGTTGAGTAATTTGACGCTAATTTGGCAGGCTCCTGTCAAACTAATTTCGAATTATCCAACAGCTTACCGGTAGATAGAACTTTAACATTGATGTAAACATTGCCATGTTCTTCTGCTGCTTAGAAGAAGCGTGTGCATAGGCAACACTGCGTAAAAGATTTCATTATAAGGTCACTCTGATAACACGCAAATGTTGGATACTCAGTATAAATGTTTGTTGTGAGTCTTGGTTCTCATGGTATGCAAATAAATACAAAGTGTGATGTCGTAGAACTTATTTATCTCCCTTAAATGTCATAGCAAATAATGTTAGTTTATCGGCGTTTATGCCAGAGGGCGAATTACACAAAAGATGTCAAATTGTTTCGTCTCTGTCTCTAACCAAACACGATAGCCCAAGAATGATGCTAGTCTTGGAGGAGGTTCAACTGTTGTTCACTGGTTTATAATAATTGATACTGGCCCACTTGACGCGTAATGTGTGAATGGCAACCAGTGTCTACATAAGTTATATTAACGGCATACCATGTAATGTGGGGCTGTTTCAAATTGTGGTTCAAGATAATTTGATTTTCATGCCGTTGTGTACATTCTGATAGGCCTAAGCATTGCAGGCTGCTTGTGTTGTATATCAACTTATAACAAAGTACAATACATGTAATAAATAAATATAATAAAGTACTGCATTTAATCAAATACCACTTTAATTAATAAATTACTGAATAATTATAAGTAATTGCAACTGGAGTCAGCTCCAAATTGTTTATAACAGACATAATATATTGCCTTTGGGGGTCAAACTGTGTTGGTTCATTGAGCCAGGTGGTCTTATGTTGCAGCAAATGAGTTGAGTTAGGCCCATTTATCTTATGTATCTGCTCCAAATTAGTACACTCCTTTAAGATGGTGCATAGGCTTCACAGTATCCGTCATACATTTCACTGTATTAACCTTTTAACCCTCGAATTTATTCAAGAGAATTTCAATTTTCTCATAGAAAATGTCCATTTGCAGGCCAAGTGAATAGTATTTTTAAAAATTTACGACTGTAATGACTGGCTCGGTTATCGAACCAGTCATTCCAGTGGTAAATGTTCTAAAATAGCCTTCTTATTGTCTGCAAATGGACATTTCTCAAGACAACTGCAGAAGCAATTTTGGCTGATATGAGTGTTAAAGGGTTAACTTGAGAGAATTAGGTTTGCATAAAATGTACAGTTTGTTTTAATCGTCAGCATCTGGTACGACAGCGGAGGCCGGTAAGCTTTATTGTCGAGACAACAAATCGAACTATTGTCCATTATATATTTCAGATCACCATTTTCTCAATTGAAATTACATGTTACTATAGACATTATCCATCCGTGGATTCGTAGATCAAAGATCAAATATACTCCGTGTGTACAACGCAGCGTGCTTATTCTTTGTGCTGTATAACTGTACCCGTTGGGTGTTAAATGCCATTTTAAATTTATCATAAAGCAAGTACGCCACGTCATAATTGCAACATTGACAGTTTTGTCTAAAATGTAAAAGAACAAACCGACCGATCGAGAGGCCGACAGACAGACTGACAGGTCAACTTATACTAGCAGCAAGTGTGAATCGTGGAGAATTTTCTGACGGCTATTTTGGGTCATACTTTAATTAAAACAAAAATATGGCTATTAATTAAAATGTTTGGGCCCATGTGAATTTCTACAGTACTAGCATTTCCGTAGCGTATAGACAGAAAAGTTGTTGGTTTTATAGATTACAATAACCTTGGTCATTTGGGATCAGCTTGTTATTGGATTCTGAAAGAAGAACTTTGGCATCAGATTCGAGACATGTATATGAAATGTGAATTAAAAAGTAAAATTCTTGGCTCAATGCTTTTTAGTACCGCTGATATTGCTTCACGCTGCATCATGGGAAACATAGCTTTCCAGTCATTCTGGAAGCCGTGGATTCATAGATCAAAGATGCCCTTTGCAAACAGACTGCGTTTGCACAACAAAACCTGCGTATCCTTGATGCTGTATAACTGTAACAGCTGGGAGGCTCCAAAGGCAGCTCTAGACAAACTTGTTGCCTGCCACCTCAAACACCTCCACATCATCACTGGGCATCGATGG
Source organism: Chaetoderma sp. LZ-2023a (assembly GCA_034401795.1). NCBI lineage: Eukaryota > Metazoa > Mollusca > Caudofoveata > Chaetodermatida > Chaetodermatidae > Chaetoderma > Chaetoderma sp. LZ-2023a. The sequence continues at coordinate 50,253,757 of CM067368.1, forward strand.
TCGGACAACATAATTTCATACGATGCACTATACAAAATTTGCAATACATCACCGCTGTCCGTAGAGCAATTATGGTTCAGGTTTGACCGTGTGCTCCCCACACCACCCCGCCAGCACATAGAGCTTTGAAAGTCTCCCATCTGAGAGACAGTAAAGATAAAGCCAAGAGAGGACGTCACTGTATAAATTAAGCGTGCTGGGGCGATTTCAAGAAAACACGACTTAGTACACTCAGACCAAGAATAGAAATGAGGAATAGGGCTGGGCGGTTTGGCCTAAAAGAAAACCGGTGACACTAATTAAACCGGTATTAACGAAATACCGGTTTAAGGGGTTCAAATGATCGAAAATAATTTGAAATATGAAAATATGCCGTTTTCATTAGCTACAGTACATGTATTTTGCGATTTGACAAGTGACGCAAATTGCCACGAAATTAGAACGGTAACTACGTACGACTGCTCACTTCGACGCTATCTATCTCAAAATAGTAGTTAAAATAAATAAAATAAATAAAGTCTGGTTCATGTGATGTCGTGAAAATAACACTCTAACTACTAAAATGTTGATTTTCAACACTGTTATTAGGTAACTATTTTCGAAAGCGTAGTAAAATCTAATGCGTGTAAGTAGGAACCCGGATATGAGAGCGAGTTTAGGCTCCTAGTAGAGTACCGCACATATGGTTAGCGTTCGTATAACCACCTACAGTATGATCTAGTCTAGTAAGTCATGTGTTTGTATTTCGAGTACTCAGTATTTAGTAATACTCCTCAATAAACTGTCGTTCAAGCGGGTGAATGTCATTCAGCTCAGCACGTAACTAAAGAGTAGTCATTTCCCGGAAATCGCGCCTCAAGAATTCTCACAAAAAATGTGTTTGACTATTTTTCGAGGTTCATATGTCATATAATAAAGAGATTATGATAATTTGACAACATAAACGCAATGATTCGTGAATCTAACTTAAATCTACTTAAATCAACACTTCGTACTTGAAGATATACGAAGACGAAAACGGCTGGGCGGTAAAACAAAACGATATGATTCTAACGCCTATTGAGCAGAAGTCACGTGATAAAAAATACTACGAATTTCATTCATAAAATCGATAGTAGTGAATACCTCGGCGGAAGAATTTGTTAACAACCAGTCACATTACGCCTGCTCGTATTTGAGAGGCTAAGAGGTGTATTTTACTTGTAACTACATTGTACTCCGCCAACGTAAGAAGCGACTTCATCGTTTTCATTTCGTAGTCTGTGATGGATCATTTTATGTTTGTCGAAATCTAAGGGAAATCATGATTTGTTTGATTGGGAGTTCATTGTATAGCGACGTTGTTTTCGCAGCGCGTTTCTTGATTTTTTTTGTATCATGTCACATTTGGAATCCTAATTAAACATAGTACAAACTTGAATTGAAAAAAGGATTATTTGTTGCAAAGAAGAACTTTTGATTTTCAAATTATTCAATCTTACATTGAACCCGCAGAGCTTACGTCATGTAAAATTCATTGCTGGCAAATAAAATCATATTTGCCGAGGATCGTCCTCGGCCGATTTGTTGGGATTTCACCAACACCCTTGCTTTCCCACGGCTAATAGTTATAGATGACTGTATTTTATGTCTCTAGTACCAAATCGTTACACTAGATGATAATATTAAACTGCAAGTCAAGAACAAACTAGTTTCGGACAGTCACCAGATTTTGCGCAATGGCAATCTTATGGACGGTTTTTCGGTTTTTTAATTTTCGTAATGGTTTTTAAACCGTCGCCATAAAAAACCGTGAGACGGTGTGAAACTGGTATACCGCCCAGCCCTACTGAGGAAGCTAAAGATGTTGGCTAAGGTGAAGAAGGGCTGACCGCAGCTGTATGATGTTTCTACTAGGTTATATGTGGATTCCATAGTGTAGTTCTCAGCTTTGAAGTTTGCTACGTTTGAACTGGTTCAAGCGCACGGTTAATCAGTGATAATTCTGACATGCCCTCAATGGTCATAATACGTCTCGCCTCGAAGTGTTACTGAATAACTGTAATAGACCTGTCCGTCATCCCATCCGCATGCACGTCCAGCTGTCCATCCACTCATCCATTATTCCATCCATCTGAGCATGCTCACCGTCCGCACACCAACCCAGCCACCCACCTGGGCATCCATCGTCTGTCTCTCTGCCTGTCTGTATAGGTCTCTGCCTGTGTATGCCTGCTTGCCAGCCTACATGCGTGACTGCCTACCTGCCTGTATGGTTGGTGTCTGCTAACATTTTCATGACATTGAATTGTTGTCTTTTATTCCATCAAAATGATAATAATAATTATGATACTTTAATTCACAGAACAATATTGACATAATTATAGTCAATCACAGAAACCGCGTTATGAAAGAAATAATATAAACAATTGTAATAAGGAAATATAAACCAGCATTTATTCTCCATAGCTTCATCTACACGCTTTTAAACTGTAACATAGACATATTCTTCCATTTTAAGACCACGGATGCTTCAGACAATTCCAATGGTCAATTAATTAAATTGAAGCTAAGCGAACAATGAACTCGTGACGAATCCCTTACAACGCAGGTCACTGGGCTGCCATTGGCCCATTACTGGCCCAGTAATATGCGTTATTAGGAATTTCTTCTCAGAAGAGAAGGAAGTTAAAACAAGGACACATATCAGCTGATCTCTGATATAAAAATACTGATTACAGATAATAGGTCTACCATTAAACCTCTCTCAATGGACCACCTTATATAGCACAAAGAAGCTCTTTCTATCAACATGCGCTGCCACCATAGGATATCGTAATAACACTTCTTCAATACGAGTTAATTAAACACAGTTAATCCTGTCTATTACGGGCATCTGTATATTGAGACCGACATACGTACTTACGTGCATATGAGTGCGCTTGTGTGTGCGCACACGTGCACTGATGAATGAACATGTTGTTTTATTACGCTGTTGGAATTTGGTGCACACCTGATTTGCAATTCTAAGCACATAACAACACACAGGAAAGATCTAAAATATTTGTAATATTATGTTTGTTCTTATTGAAAATCGTTACAATTCTAAACACAATATGTATGATTACTGTATTCTGCGGCTGTAGTAGTAGAAACATCCTACAGCTGCAATCAGTCCTTCTTCGGTTTTGCCCACTGTGTCTTGTCCTCAGCCGAAATCCTTAGCTTCCTCAGGTCCATTCTTGACTTGAGTGTACCGAGTCCTGCTTTCTTGAGGTCACCTCGTAGCACGCTTAGCAGGTTTATGCAATGCCGTCCTCTCCTGGCTTTGTATTTGCTGGCTTCGAGTAGGGCGAATTCCAAGGCTCTCTGTGTTGGTGTCAATTCTGGTATCCTGAGCACATGGCCAAACATGGACCATCTTTGCCTGGCGACCTTTGCAGACAGCGGCGACGTATTACACATCTTGTATAGTGCATCATTGGAAATTATGCTGTCTGGCCATCGGTGTCCAGAGATGGTGCGTAGGTGTTTGCGGTGGCAGGCATCGAGTTTATCTAGAGCTGCCTTTGGAGCTGCCCAGCTCTTACAGTCATACAGTAATATGTAATATACAGGATACGCAAGTTGCTTCGTATAAACGTAGCCTCTTTATCAAGGGCATCTTTGATCTACGAATCCATAGCTTCCAGAAGGACTGGAAAGCTATGTTCCCCATGACGCAGCGTGCAGAAATGTCAGCAGTACTGCAAAGCAGTTAGCCCAGGATTTTACTTTTCCTCCATAGTTTGCCGCCACGAAGTGGGTCGTCATTTTCTATAGTTTCATGCTTTGCCGATAGGTATATGTGGGTGAACGCCGATTTGGATTCATTCATAAAGAGATTCCCAATTTTTAGTTTGCTTGCAGCTATTGGGAGAAGTTCGTCAAGGGGTTTCTTTTCTTCGTCTATGAAATCCACATCGTCGTCATATTCCATCTCTAGCAGCATTCCCAGTATTGACACTGGGGCTTGGTCTTGTGGAACGTTCCCGCACAGATTTCAATGTGGCAGCAAGGTAGGAGGTGAAAAGCACAGGAGACCATCTCCAGGTGGGGAACTGATTGATGTCTCAAACTCTACAGACTTCGCTGACCTGACTCGTACTCTCAGCTTGGTGTCTGCAAGCAGTAGTCTCACTAGTCGTAGCTCATCTTCATTGCAACTGATCTGGTGTAGTACATCTAGGATCTGCCTAGTACATCTAGGATCTTTGAGCGTTTAATTGTGGCAAAGGCTCGTGACATGTCAATTCCCATTTTGTGGAAGTCCCAGTGTCTGGACATGACTACCGACACGAGCATGCTTTGAGCCCATACAATGTCTGTGCAGCTGCGTCCATGTTTGAAGCCACTTTGACATGATCTGGTGAAGTTTTCGATCTTGTCTCGGATGCGGCATAGAGTAACATTGGATAGGATTTTCCATATGCTGTTGAGGAGCACAATGGGCCGCAGATTGGCTGGGGGACCAGGTGTCTTCTTGGGCTTGGGTAGAGCTATAAGGGTGCCTTGGCCTACAGTGTCAATGGGAAGGTGGTGCATAAAAGCTGAATTGATTAGGTGCGTGACCGGTTTTGAGATAATGTCACTTGCATATTTGAATAGTTCATTGCTCATGCCATCAGGTCCAGATGCACGTCCATTTTTCAGGGCTTTAAGTGCCTTCTTAACTTCTGCTGTTTAATTGGTGTTAGTAATGACGTTAGTAATGGTCTGGGGTCTCCTGAGAACGGGTGCAAGGGCTCATCATCGTTGTCAGTGAACTGTTCCTTGAACTATTCTCGGATCGCCTCAGCTTTTCCCTGGTCAGTCCCGATAAAGTGTCCTTCAGAGTTGTGTACAGTGAGTGGTGGTGTATAGTCAGTAACTCTCAGGACTCGGGCTGCCCGAAACATTTTGTGACAGTCATCCGTGGCAGTGATTTCATCTGCTAGGGAGTCTGCCTGTAGAATGGCAAGATCTTTTACGTGTTCGCTAATGTGGCGCAGAATAATATTGCGCTCCCGGCGTAGTTTGGTGCGGTTTTCACTTTGGCCAGTTTGATAGATGTGCAGCCGTAACTCTTTCTGCTCTGCTGACAGTTTTACTACTAGAGTCATCAGTATACCTAGTATGAAGTCTATTTGATTGAATACAGTTGTTGTAGCCGTAGCACCTTTTGGGGCTTTGCGATCAGTAATGTGTCCAGTCCATGTTGTCTGGTGATGGCATGGGTGTTTGAAAGCCGTATTTGTGACAATTAGGCCAGTGGAACTAAGGAATACCACCAGTGCATCTCCATTACTGTTTCGTGTGCCCTCTCCATAGGATTCCATGTATAAGCCAAGTCCTGAAATTTTGTCTGCAATTCCGAGTTTACCCAGCTTGGAGCTGCAATCTCCACACACAAACAGTTGCCATCTAGCTGGGATTGTAATGGCAGAGCTCAGTTCTGCATAGAAGGAATCTAATATTGCTGGATTCTCTTTGGCTTTTTCGGTAGTTGGGCCATATGCGTTGACAATTCGACACTTAGTGCTGGTGTGTTTTTGCGTACGTATAGCCAGGTCGATGAATGCAATGCGATCACTGACGTATCCAAAACTAATGATATGATCCAAGACCCTTGGTCTGATTACGAAGCCTAAGCCCTGGTGTGTGACCGGTTTTTCCTCCATGAACACTAGCTTATGGCCTTCTGTAGTTGCTGCTCTGAGTGTTTAGCTACTTGAGTCTCTTGAATGCATGCAATATCGATGTTATAGTGTTCACAGTCTGCACCTAAGGCTTGTCTCTTTGATGTTGCACTCAGACAACGTACATTCCATTTAGCTATGGTAAGCTCCTGGGAGGATTGCGTTGTCCGAGGATGTCGAGCACAGTTTCTTGTTTGAAGAAGGGTAGACATAATCAGAGTTGCCTCTGTATGCGGATGCCAGCCCGCAATCCTTGATACTGTCTCTTTAACACTAATAAAAAGAGATGGTCTTTATATCTCATAGTCTACATTCTCAAAGGCTTTCACATATAAGAATAAATTTACGGAACATGCTGTACAAAGTACTATATAAATCTCTTCAAACTAATGATTGTTCTATACACCTGTGCAAAAGTTAAGCACCACCCTATTTTTACGCACATGCGAGGGTATATTCATGTGCTATGAAGAAAGCAATAGCATAAACATTTTTGTACCCATCCATCTTAGTGCAAGAGGTAATAATGCAACTAGAGGAATGCTGATTATGATGGTGGGGAAACACTGTATGTTTTTGTTTGAACTTGAAAACGAGGCCTGAATATGGTTAAGTTGACACAACTGACAACTATTGCCCTACAGTTGACACACATGGCTAGATTGTCATTAATGGTGTCTGAAAACGAAGTTTAACATCTGTGCACAAGTTTGAGACTGTCATTATTAATACCTGGTATATCCACCTTGTGCCTGGATGACGGCCTGGACACGACGTCTCATGCTGGTCACCAACCGACTGATACGCCATTGTGGTATTCGTTGCCATTCAAGATGGAGTGCATCTGTTAATGCCTGTAGGTTCTGCACAGGAGGCTCCCTCCTTCTCACCATGTTTCCCAGAATGTCCCAGATATGCTCAATAGGGTTCATGTCAGGGCTCCTTGCTGGCCATGATAGGGTTTCGATGGCATTCTGGCGGAGGTATTCATGCACAGCTCTAGCACGATGTGGTCGGGCGTTGTCATCCATGAATATAGGGTGGGTTCCAGGTGCATGATTTACAAAATGAGGGACCACAACTCTATCCAGTGTGGAATCTTGATATCTTTGTCCATTTAGTGTTCCAGGTACAGTCAAAAGATCCAGCTTACAATCAAATGAGATGCACCCCCATATCATAACGGAACCTCCACCAAATGGAACTTCTTCCATGATGTTACGTTGGTCGTACGCCGTGCGTCTGGACCTCCATACACGAGTTCGACCATCTGTGGCATGAAGCAGGAACCGACTTTCATCGGACCAGTGTACCCGTCTCCAGGATCTCATGTTCCAGTGTCTTCTTTCGTTGCACCACCTCAGACGCTCCTCTTTGTGGTGTGCAGTGAGGAGAGGACGTGTGACAGGTCTCCTAGCTTTCATGCCAGTAGCATACAGTCTCCTTTTGACGGTAGACATTGACACTCTATTGCGCGTTTCCCATTGCTGGCTGAGCACTCTGCTGTTGGTGAATGGAGATCTCCTAACAAGGCGTACTAGGGCTCGATCATCACGGGCAGTAGTCTTCTTCGGTCTTCCAGATCTAGGCCTGTCCTTCACCTCGTTAGTTTGCCCATGTTTTGCAATCAAACGACTGATTACAGTATGGTTAATGTTCAGCTGTCTGCCAATCTCTCTGCATGACATACCAGTGGTATGCATGCCTATGATTTGCCATTTCACACGATCACTTAACCTTCGTCTTGCCATAGCGGTTCACAATCAAGAGCTAATTCTCTCTGTACAAATAAACCACGGTCATGAACACAAAATTCCTAATCTTGTCGCCTAAATCTGTATGTAATGTTCTACACCTCAAACTGGACTTTTACATAACTGAACACGTGTGCTGTTTCCCGCCACGCACGGACATCAAGCGGCGTGAAGTCATGCATGCATGTGCATTTCGTACTTGGAATTATGTCAGCTAACGCGGGGACAAAAGGTATGGCAGCCTAGTTGTACCATCATGTTTCTACGTTCTATTGTTTTTGCTGGTGCTTAACTTTTGCACAGGTGTATAGATAGAAAATGCGAACTATTTTGAGATGATATATCTCGTACATCTTTCCTGTTGCATCAGTATCAGTAGGCAGTGTTAGAGTTTTGGGCCTTGAACCAACTCCCCAAAAGTGAGCCAGGGACAGGGCCATCTCCTATAATCAAAATGCTTCCAGAGCACATCTTCAGTATTTTCGGTGATAAAAAGCGTGTGTTTCAAAATTATAGGTTCTTTTAAAGGTTGCAATGAAAGCTCTTTGGCAATAGAGTCGATGTATGTGTGCGTTAAAGTGTGCCATAACTAGAATTGGAGTAAGTATATGTTGTAGTCCGTTGCAATATTGTACAATATAACACACACGTGACTAGATTTCTGATACCACAATGTGATACGTGTTATCTTGTAGGAAGAGGTAGGAATACTAAAAATACAAAAATTCATAAATCGCCAGGATACAGTGTCCTTGACTCAATACTCATACATCTATAATACATGCTACGTAAACGAGTGCAATCTACTATGTTTCCTGGAATATGCCTCAGTTGCCATGCCTACAAGTCGTTGTGCATGTTCATAGTCGTGATCAGTAATCATCTTACAAAACATGGACTCAGGTCTCTTCAGCATGAGGTATGGCTCTTCAAAGTCCACTACTTCACCAGCATCAAGCACCTGTAAGACATTTACGAACATGGGGTTAGACAGAGTTCAGGGTTTAGACATATTTCAGCGTGTAGGTATAGTTCAGGGTGGGGAGTAGACATAGTTCAGGGGTTTAGACATAGTCCAGGGGTGGTGGTCATAGTTGAGGGGTTAGACAAAGCTCAGGTGGTTAGACATAGTTCAGGGGTTGGACATAGTTTGGGTGGATGGGGGGGGGGTAGCCACAGTTCAGAACGTTAGACATAGGTCAGATGGTTAAGCACAGTTCAGGGGCTAGATATAGCTCAGATGGTTAGACATAGTTCAGGGGTTTAGACATAGGTTAGGGGGGGGGTTTAGACATAGGTTAGGGGGGGGGGGGGGGTTTAGACATAGGTCAGGTGGTTGGACATAGGTCAGAGGGTTCGACAGAGTTCAGGCGGTTAGATAGAGTTCAGGGGGTTCGACAGAGCTCGGGAGGTTAGGCATAGTTCAGCGGTTCTACATAGTTCAGGGGGGTAGACATAGTTCAAGGTATTAGGCATAGTTTAGGGGGTTCGACAGTGTTGGGGGGGATAGGCATAGTTCAGGGGTTAGACATAGTTCAAGGCATTAGCCATAGTTCAGGAGGTTCGACAGTGTTCGGCGGTGGGGGGGGGGGGCTAGGCATAGTTCAGGGGGTAGACATAGTTCAGGGTGTTAAACATAGTTCAGGAGGTTACACATGGTTCAATCTTTTCAAACCAAATTAAAATTTTTCCATAAAAGTATCCATTTTCAGACCAGGAGATTATTTTAGAAAATTTACCATAGAATTACTGGCTCAGTCATCGGTCAATTTGTAAAGAGATCTAGTCTGACTTCAAAAATAATGTCATTGAGGCCCCTGAGGTCAGATTGGATTTGACCACATCAGTTTTATAGGTGGGGCAGCTATGTGTGTAACTTTAAGTTACACAGGGCTCTCAAAGATTTAGACAGAACTATTTTTTGTGTCACTTCTTGGTGGACGTGGAAATTTGGGGAGCCTGTGCAAATCCACTTGTTGCACTAGGGATAGCCGTTTGAAAGTGAAAGATCATGGAAAGAAATCATTTAGCCTAAAATGGTAAAATTAACCTTTCCAGAGTATCCACCTATCATCTGACGTCATGTGACGTCATAATCAGCTAAGTGGCGTATATGATGACGTCATAATCATTACGTCATAAATTATTTTGTTTGGCCAGTCTTTAACTCTTAATAGTTCGACACGTTGCACGAATTGTATGTCTCTACAATTTAATAAACATGCTGTTGAATATTTTGAAACTAATTTGACTGGACGCTATTGCTGCCATAGACAGTCAAATTAGTTCCAAAATATTCAATACCTTACCTGTATAGTTTTATGGAAATTGATAGTCAGGGAGTTCAGAGATCGATCGATCCCAACACGAGCGAGGTGTGGGTTGAGCTTAGCTACAGATGGGCGGGGCATAGCTAAAACTGGAAAGGTTCATTGTCAGTTGAATATTTCGAAACAAAGTGGACTCCAGGCTGCTGTTGGCTATGGCAGGAACTGCCTTTCGTTCAGTAGGGAAAATGTTTCAAAACGTTTAGCTAAATCCACAAACTATTGACAATCCGTTGTTAACGCATTAAGGGTGGCAGAATAAGGGGGTGGGGGTGGAAGGGGCTGAAACCTGTCCATCTTTATGAGGGTGGGGTTACAGCCCCTCGATTAAAGTGTGTTATTTTTCATTATTGTATACATACTTTTTTAACTCATTCACTGACGACAGATCCTTTGTCACTGACCATGCAAACATACAGGAAATCCACTAAATATTTTGAAATTAAATTGCCTCCTAGCCGTTTCGGCCAAATTAATTTCAAAACATTCAACAGAAAATGTCTACCGACCTAAAGAATACGTAATATCTGCTCATTATCATTGAAACTAGTTGAAAAACTTGAATACTCAGAATACAGGAGAACGTTTCTAACTGTTAATAATCAGAATACAGGAGAAAGTTTCTAAGTGAATCTCATTTTTTTAAATTGTTACTGATAGGACTCTGGGGATCACGCGTCTCTATGAAGGACTAGACGCAGCCCAAGTCACCATCGTCACATTCTAAGTGCGTCCGCCGACTCTGCACCTTCATGCATGTCAAAGTTGGTTTATGTACTTGCGCATTAGCAGTCTACTTACGAGTATTCTATCAGAATCTATGATGGTCTCCAGGCGATGTGCCACTGTAATAACGGTACAATCTCGGAAATGTTCATGAATCGCATTCTGGATTAACTGATCAGTCCTGTAAATAGATAATTCAGTGATTGACAGGGTGATTACATCTTCCATACTTGTAATCCAGGTATCAATATTGTAATATTAACGAATCCTATCAAAATTAATTTGAAATTACTGAACATCAAATTTGCGTAGATACGAAAAATGTGTCAAAGACCATACAAAATTTGTCCATGACGCTATCTTCTCCAAAACCATTTGGCAGAATTGACTCAAATGTGATATGTGAGCTGGCCACATCATTGCGGATTGTGAGATGTTGCGAGATGACATTATTGTTTGGCTCCGACCAAGAATGCAGGGTCGCGAGGAAAACACCATATAAATTCAGTCTATCATGCAAACTGTCAGAGGGATGGGGAGGGAGGGGGCAGAAGGGGGAGTGAGGGAAGGAGGGCAGGAATGGGAGTGAGAGAGATGGGAGGGGTGAGGGGGTGAGTGGCAGTGAGAGAGATGGGTGGGGTGAGGAAGGAGGGAGTAGAAGCAAGAAAGATGGGAGAGAGTGGAAGTGAGAGAGATGGGAGGAAGTGAGGGCGGGAGGGTGGGTTGGAGGGAGGTAGGTGGGGAGAGGGAAACAGATGCTGATGATCGGAAGGGAAGGATGAAGAAAGAGATATGTACTGACCCTGAGTCTACATTAGCTGTCGCTTCATCAAACACTAGCACCTTGTTGTGTGACAGCATGGCCCTGGCCAAACAGAGAAGTTGTTTTTCTCCTTCACTAAAGTTTGACCCTCCTTCACTCACTAGTCCTTCCAGACCTTCTGGCAGATTTTTTATAACAGACTTCATCTGAACCTGTTATAACGATAGAAAAGAGTAAACAGTAATGTCGTTCTGCAGATGGAACAGCAAAAGCTAGGCCGAAAATACAATACAACAATGGCCGGCTTGCTTTATTTGTGCTAGGACCTGCAATAAATCGTCGTTGGCACCCACGATTTTACGTTATTTTTAATATGACATTTACATTTCACGTCAATATGGTGCTATTTTATCCATTATGTTAGAGACACGAATTTAACCATTCCATCTTTTACTGGCTGAATATGGGCCACGTAGGTGCACCCATCTTGCCATGTGTCGTCTATGTAGATATAGTTATGGTGACAGTACCAATGATGCACCCACTCACTCGACGATGCCACTCATCAGGATAGCTACTGTAACACGCCACGAACGTGCTGGATGATAATATCAGGGGACCAACTTGTTGACCTTTCCACTTTGTCAACCTATCCTATGGCATCATAATCAACTACGTGACGTGTAGAGTGACATCATAATGAATGACGTCGATAAGTACGTCACAAACACATATTTGAAGACAAACTATGCGCTGTTGTACGAAATGTATGTCTTTAATATAAAATAAATATCTATAGGCAGCAACAGCACCCAGTCAAATTAGTTACAAAATATTCAACAGCTTAACTGTATAGTTTTCAGGAAATTGATAGTCAGGGCAATCCCAACATGAGCGAGGTGTGGGTGGAGCTTAGCTAGAGGTGGGCGGGGCTTAGCAAAATCTGGTCCATTGGTTAACCATTTCATGACAAAGCCGGCCAAAACCTGCCTCTTCGGTGGTCTTGAGGAATGTCCATTTGCAGGCCAAGAGAAGCCTATTTTTGACAATTTACCAATGAAACGACTGGCTCAGTCGGTAACCGAGCCAGTCTTCCAGTGGCAAATTTCCAAAAAATGGACATTCACTTAGCACCCGTTTAGATTTTCTTGACCAAATTGAGTCATTTAACGGTTAATTGACATGACAATAGTGTATATTCACCTTCTCTAAGGCGCTCCATATTTCACTGCTATTCGCTCTGTGGAAGGGGTCCAGGTTGGTCCGGACAGTACTGTGAAGCAGCATTGGTGTCTGAAAGAAAGCGCGGTTACCTGGATATTGATACTGAATAGAAACTAATGATACATTGGACAGTTCCAGTGTTAGCGATGCCCAGCCCATCCCTAGCTAAGCTCACACCTCTCTCACACTCTCTTACTCTCACTCCCTCCCCTCTCTCCCTCCTGCCCGCCTCTCTCTCTCTCCCCCTCCCTCTTCCCTCCCTCCCCCCCCCCCCCCCTCCCCCCCTCCCTCTCTCTCCCCTCGCTCTCTCTCTTTCTCTCTCTCCCTCCCTCCCTCCCTCCCTCTCTCTCTCTCTCTCTCTCTCTCTCTCTCCCCCTCCCTCCCTCCCTCCCTCTTATTTCCTTGTTCTGTCTCTCACTCAGAGTGCTTTATGGTTGGGTTTACTGTTATTGTGTAAATGTACTTCAAGTAGACGTTATGCTTTCCGTTGCTACCATAGCTGCTCAGTTATCTTGACTTGTACAGGTCTACTGCGCACAGGTGGTTTGGTTGTTTAGTTGTGTACTCACCTGAGGGATTATAGACATTTTACTTCTAAGTTCATGAAGACCAATGTTCCCTGCATTTACACCGTCAATGTAGATATGTCCATCACACGGATTAACCAGTCTGAATAATGCAGCGAGAAGTGAGCTTTTGCCAGCACCAGTCCGGCCAACAACCCCAACCTTAAATATGACAAACAGCACTAATTGTAATGACGTTTTGCAAAGATTGTTTAATTAATAACGCTTTAAAATCTATAATCCAGGTATGTATATTTACGGTGTCCTTTAGAACCAGACATCTCTGCATGAATGCTCTTGTGGCCTTATAGATGACAAAGAACTACGTGAGACAGAAATGTACCGAGAGCAGCATGGCATAGGGCACATTATCAATGGTGCCACCTAACAGTGGCCTTCTCTCAATTACAACTCTAGATAAGCTTTTCAGTAATTGAGTAAATCTACTCGCAGAATTTATATATATATATATATATATATATATATATATATATATATATATATATATATATATATATATATATATATATATATATATATATAACTGGCTACATCGGTACTCATGATATCTTTTAATTAATTCATTAACACACCATTTTTATTGGGTAAAATACTCAGAAACCTTGCTTATCTAGAGATCTGCTCTCATTGAATACTTTAATAGACAGAAGGCCAGTAAAATGACTATATATGTAAGCAGGTGTGAAACAGATGATTATGTTAGCTTAGTGATACTTTCACTTTCATTGACATATATATACAACCTGTATGCAGTTTATCAGGAAAGCAAAAAATTATTGAAAATTTAGCACTTGAATGACTGGTTTGGTTACCCAGCCAGTCTTTCCAGTGGTAAATTAAAAAAAATAGTCTTCTCTTAGTCTGAAAATCAGAGAGTCAGACATCTTCCCCAGATGTAGAAACATTAACTGCTATCTCCGAGAGGGAACCGTGGAAAGCTTCTGAAATAGAAAACACCATTTCAATCTTGCTCTCGATTTCAGGGATTGAAAGCAAGGGAGATCAAGCAGGGGTGACAAACAAAGTTCTTGCATTGAGTCATATTGCAGAAAACTACCCTGAGGAAGAGCGGATACATGTTTATAGATGGATCAGCTATCCAGGCTGTCAAGAATGGAGGGGCAGGTGCTCACATTCGGTTTCCATGTGGAGATATAACAGACTCATGCTTGCCCACAGGGAAGCACTGCAGCAATTACACTGCAGGAATCCAGGCACTGATCTTAGCTAGCCAAATGCTGATACAACGAAAAACCAGAAATGAAAATATTGTCATCCTGACAGACTCCCTCTCAGCACTCCAGGCACTGGAGAGTGGACAGGAAAGTACAGACTTAATTCATGAAAATCTTACGCAACTGGCTAAGGAGAAAAATGTCAACTTACAGTGGATCCCCTCGCATTGTGGCATATTAGGAAATGACAAAGCTGATCAACTGGCTAAGGAAGGGCCAAATAGAGAACAATTCAACCGCGAGGTTGATTTTGAATAACTGAAGCATATCATTAAAGCCACAAGAACCACCAGCAGGCAGCATAATGAAGCAATACACAGCCTCAGTAGGGAGGATCAGACATGTATCTTCAGATTGAGGACTGGTCACAATCGTCTCAATGCTCATCTTCACCATCTCAAGATTACAGATTCTGCACTTTGTGAGTATCAGCAGGCAGAAGAAACAGCAGAACATCTCTTGCAGCACTGCCAGCGATATGAACAGTCTAGGAGAAGCTTCTGACCTATTGAAGTATCTTTTGAAGAGAAGATCAGACAAGACAGAGACAGTTTGATGACCACTTCAGCTTATATGCACCAAATAAGGAAAACAGTCTAAGATTACTGTCATGAGAAAGATGAATGCAAAAAGAAGTCTGAAAATGAACATTCCTCAAGACCACCACCGAGGCCGGCTTTGACAGTCTTCGCTATGAAAGTGTTAATAATAACTGGCCGTACAGTAACAGTAACACCTACCTTTTCTCCAGGTTTGATACACAACTTAAGATTGTTCAATACATTTATTCCCATTGGTTCGTATTTCAGTGACACGTGATAGATGTCAATATTTCCATGTTTTGGCCAATAATCAGGTGGTCTGGTTTTCTTTGGACTGGTTAGTTCGCCTTCAGATGGCAGCCTGATATATTCCAAAGCCCGCTCCACCGATACCATCTGTAATAGAGATATCCAATCTGGCAGTTAAATATATGAAGTCATAATGAACTACGTCATGAATAAGGTATATAAGTCCGTGTTAAATGCTTAAAAGTCCCTCAAATTGTATGAATTGTATGTCTTTATAATTTAATGGCCATTCTATTGAATATTTTGAAATTAATTTGACTGGGTGCTGTTTCTTCCATAGGCAGCAACAGCACCCAGTCAAATTAGTTTCAAATTATTAAAAGGCTTACCTGTATAGTTTTCTGGAATTTGAGATTAAGGGAGTTCAGGGTTCGATCGATGCCAACACTGGCGAAGTATGGGTGGAGCTTAGATATAGATAGGCCGGGCATAGCTAAAACTGGACTCATCCATTAACAAGAGGAGGGAGACCAATGTCATAGATCACATCTGCAAATCCAGAATAGGCACATACGTTATTACTTAATCGTCCAATCTAAACACATTCCCGCGGGTTTGAAATATTCCTGTCAGTTTGCGCCAAAACATGGTGTTTCTTTAATACAGGCAGTGCAAAGGAACTACACCATGCAGTGCGCCCCATAAGTGCATACCATTGGTCTTTAATGACCTTTTATTGGAGGGTAAATTATCTACCCCCGAGTAGACTAGTGTACCACGTGTTTAAACTACCTAGATTTCAGTACAAACACATGATTTGCTCGACTAACCCTCGCTCATAGGTGGGTAGTCCCGAGTAGACCTGTACTCGAGTATGAACGAACGTAGGCGCTACTCACGTAACTTGCATAACTAGTCTACTAGGGGCCTAAACTCACTCCTGAACATGTATTCACATGCACGCATGCACACACACACACGCACGCATGCACGCACGCACACATACACACACGCACATGCCCGCACCGTCACACACATGCACGCACCTATGCACGTGCATACAGTTAGCCTACCTGGTTTTCTACATCCACAGTTTGCCTCACTGTATACTGGAAGTAATTGGTCAACATGAAAGCATATGTCAAGGATAGGCCCACTAGTCCAGCATCCATTTCTGAAAGTGTGACAAGCAAACAGTGAAGCATGCAAACCCATTGAATTTAGCAATCCGTTTACAGCTAAGCTGAACCGTATACATTTAGCCTGTTGAAATTTTGAAACTACTTTGTCTTGGAGCTGCTGTGACAATTGTAGCAACAGGTCACATTAAAATTATTTTCCAAATATGCAACAGAATGGTTATTAAATTTTTAATTCACCAAAGACATACAATTCAGATGGTTACTCTAGGATCTTTGCATTTTTTGTCAGAGAAGCACCATTTGATTGTGACGTCAGCTGACATGTGATGTATTTTGATCACGACAGATACTTAATTGGCAGATTGTATCCTTGAATTGACGAATTCCTTCATTCTGTTGTATTAGACTGGTGAGAAAAGTTTAGCAAAGACTTGACATAGTGTTGTTAATTCACTAATAACTGAGTATAGACCGACTGATGACTTCTCTAGCGTGTATGTGCATGCGTGCGTATATGAAACCATGCATGCACATGAAGTGATACAGCCCTGATAACGCAGCTTACTGGGCTGATGCTGGGCCGATACTGGGCTGAAGCTGGAAGTATTGGCCCAGCATCGGCCCAGTATGCTGCGTTATCTGGGAGTATACATGTGTGCCTACTGCATACTCACTAGCAGCGCTCCATACAGAACCAAATGCCACCAGTGTAATGAACAAAGTGGTGATCAAGTCCAAGAGAACACCGAAGCAACGCGCACAGGCTAAGTTCATCATACACGCTTCAGACTGCAACACAGAAAAACACATACATATATGATGGGGAACCTCTCGTACATGTAGTACAATGGAATTGACGAATTTCTTCCATTTAGAAAAGTTGTCGCTTTACAGAGGTAAATTACTATGTAACAATTAATGACTTAGTTCTACACCAGGAGACTCAGAGCCACGTGTGTAGTTACCTAATATCACTGGATATCAGCTATATACACACACCATATGACACAAGGAGTTAACTATTCTAATCATGGTGACTCATAAACCAAATGTCCCTTGTTCGAATCCTACGTCCTCCACCTGATGTGATCCAAAAGAGTGAAATTGGTTATGGAGTGGATGAGTCACATGGTGTGGAGATAATTCATGAATTACCTGTCCACAATAGCGCAATTACCTGCGTAACATATGTAACAACTGAATCTGGATGAAGAACCCTGCCCTGTTTAGAGGTTTTTGGCTTCGAGAGACTTCACTAGGTTTCAATGTAATATATGAATTCGCATACCATAGTAAGGTCTACTTGTCCAGTATGGACACCATGTAGACCATTATACAGTGGTGACAAATGGCAGGTGGTTGCTTAATGCAAATCTTTGAATATTTGATTAAAGCAAATACATGTATAATACAGCTCATATGTAACTTAATACTTTAATGACTAAATTTGGTCAGGAAATCAAATTATTTGATTATTCAATGCTCATTTGCAAACCAGAAGAATACTATTTTTCAAAATTTACCACTAGAATGACTGGCTCGGTTACCGAGCTAGTAATTTCAGTTGTAAATTTGTTTAAATGATATTCTCTTGGCCTGCAAATGGATATTCCTCCAGCCCACTATGGATATTCCTCCAGCCCACTATGGATATTCCTCCAGCCGACTATCGATGCTTGATTTGGCCGCCAAAGGGTTCACATGTTTCCAAAGCAAAACACATGTTAGTAAGAAATGTTCTGTTGAATAGTTTGAACATATTTTATTTAGAAGACAAGAGTATGTTTTATTATCTTTTGGAAATATTCTACGTTGTTTCTGAGCTGTAATGTATGATGCTGGTTAAATTAATAGGGGTCGCTTTACACCACTCTTGTTCCTATTTACTATGCTATACATTGTTCCTGTCAGTTTGTCCTCACCTGTAAATCTTGAAGGTCATCATAGAGCTGTATTAGGCGATCCTGTGTTTTGTAAGCCCGTATAGCGAGCACGCCATCCATTGTTGAATGTACAAGTGAATATACAGGACTTCGTGCTGGACAAATACATTAGATCGTATATACTTAATAGAAATGATCAGGGAGACAGGCATGTGTTCCGACCAACCGTAGATTATTTGCTGCTTTTATACAATGGTAAAACTTTTGGACATAAGCCTTTATATAAGCAATAAGAACAGTAATAAAAACAAACAACAGCAGTGGAAACAATAACAACAACAACTACAAAAACAACAACAGCAACAACAACAACAACTACTACTACTACCACAACTACTACTACTACTACTAGCGTGACGCTTTTTATCAGCTACAAAGAATATGATTAAATCAGTTTGTGTGCGTGAGTACGTGCTTTCGCACATGCGTTCGCCCATTCCTACGTGTCTTTCGCAAGAGCATCCACACTCATGACACCCAGATCACAAAACGTGTTTATTAACATGTCATCATAAAGGCAACTCGATTTTACGTGTCTGCCAACACCTAGTTGTTGTAGTAGTAGTAGTAGTAGTAGTAGTAGTTGTTGCTGTTGTTGTTGTTGTTGTTGTTTGTATACATATCACACACTATTAACGAATGGTCTAAATGATCTTTTATGTTTCTTACTTGTGGCCACAAGTCTGGCTACTTTCCTTGATGTCCGAACGAAGTACTGGCGAAACGCTACGAACATGATCACCATGGGACCGCCAAGAATCAACACCCACGGATTGACCACGCCTGCTACGATAATAGCGCTGAGACAGAGTACAACAACCTAAACAAAACAAACCATCGTATTACTAAAAATTACATACAGAACTTATGGGCTGGTACAATGTATATCTTTACTATATAATATCATTGCTTTCACTAATATTAATAGAGATTCAATTTTTTTAAGTAGAAGACAACAGGTGACATAATCTCTCTCTTTATCTGTACTGGACTGTTACAACAACGTGTCATACAAGGTTTACACACACCCAAGGCAGTAATGTCGTCCAGTCCAATTGTGTTCAAAATATTCACTAACACATTTCTTACTAATAACCTCCTGCTCCTCCTCCTTCTCCACCACCACCACCAACAACAACAACACTCTACCCACACCATGTCCTCCTCAACCGCTACCACTGCCGCTACCACCACCACCACCACCATCACCACCACCACCAACATCACAACGTTACTGATTATTATCCTATGTAGTGGTTATTTGTGTTATGAATTTTGGGCTATCTCCTTTCCGAGTGTGAATGGTTACTATACAAATTTTGGTAGCTGTACGTACCACAACCATATCATTAAATGCAATAGGCAACCAATCATCCACACTACCAATGTCTTTAGAGAATCTGTTTAGAATTCGACCTGAAAAATTACAAATACAGGCACAAATCAGGTATTAAGCACATCACAAAACGATTTGTCAATGTCTATTCAGAAGTAGTGCCGACTATTAAATCGTGATGTCCATGGGTATGGCTTGAGTATCTTCGTCAAAGCAAATGAGTCATGGCTTATGTCCAAGAACTTAATTTTGGGACACAATCTCCGCATTATGTGTTTACATCGAAGGAGGACCAATCTAAAGCTCTGTTGAAAGTTTAAGTCCAAAAACGTTAAGACGAAATCTGAGAATTTCAAAAAGTAAAACACTTCCTATACAGTATTTAACATCGCCCAGTAATGGGGAGACGTGCGTAGCTGAGCATACACGCGCAAATGCGTGCGCGTGCATGTGTGCGTGTGTGTCTAGAGTTGTATTAATTTCAAGGGATAGCCTACTGGAGGCTGACACACACATTTTTACTCAAACTGTTGCCCAAATTTTGCTTGAATTTTAACACGAGAAAGGGTCTGACTGTACACTGGGATTTTACAACTTTGCGCGTGATCCGAAAAAATCCCGAGAAAATCATGAGAATCTGAGAAAAATCACGATTATCCGAAAAAACATTATACGGTGACAAAAATGTTAGGCGATGGTCAGCAATCTATGATCGCTCTTGTCTGATTAGTAATGATGCAAACTGTATGTGTATCCATAGAACATAATTTAAGTTCCATTGCACTGTAACGAGGCATGCTCTCAAGACACACTGGACACATTGGGTTTAGGAAAAATATGTAGCATAAAATGTAGGGCCTACCAAATTTCAAAAATAGAAACGAATCATGATACAGACTGCAGTTTTACATGGTGGAGAACATATCTATAAGCGTCCATTGAAACCTAAACATCTATTGCTGGAACATTGGCCAACGAAATAATTATACGAAGAAAATCTTCTCGCTGTTTTAGGAATTTAAGTATTTTATTGGCATTACAAAATTGCAATAGTGCAGGTTGCGTCCGTTATAGGACACATTTCTACAATTTCGTTGGCATTCGAAATTAATCGCCAAAGTCTGATGTTTCCGACGCCGCAGTCGCTAACACATCTGATTCAATTAATCGTGTGCATGTGCGCGCGTGTGTGCATGCATGCATGTATATGCGTTCGTGCATGTGCACTGATATATGCATGTATGGGCATGCACACACGCATTCAGTATTACCCACCTGTTGGGTTCTTGTCAAAGAATCGCACACTTGTTCTTATTAACGAGAGGACCATATCATCATGGAGTTTTCGTGAAGAGAAGGCAGTCATTATAAAGAATATCAATGCTCGTATTAGCACCAATATAAAAGCACCAATGACTAATATAGTATATACATGTAAATAAAATAAAGTGTCATCCTGTGACGTCATTCCAGATGTTACTTTGCTGTCATTATTATGTACTTTGACATCTAGTGACGTTGCCATGGTGAGTCCGGGTTGCGTGGTAGCCATGGTTATATTATTATAATCTGTGTGTATAGAGTAAGACGAGTTGCTTCCATTTTCTTGTAGAGTATTCAGTGCTATCACTTTGTCTTCATCGTGGTTTATCCTAAAAAAGATAATAATATGTGATGAGATAGCATAATTAATCAGTACCAATAAATTTTGCTTCATTAAAGGAAGATCTATCACGCTACAACTAATACACGTATGAGATCACTGGACAAAAATCTCCGATGCTTCAGGCGAGATAAATGAGTCTTATGGTGAAACTTGAAGCTTATGGATTTGGTGACAGAATGTGTGATTGGATAAGGAGGGTTTCTAAAGAAACGCAGCCGGCACGCCTAAACAGCACATTCTCCCCTTGATACGACACGCATTGGCCCTATCTTAGTCGTCATATACATAAATGATCTCCCAGACAACATAGATTCTGAAATCTATCTGTAAATCCAATGGTGTAGGTCGATGTGGCAAAGGTCAGACAGTAAGCGTATGAAATTTATGTCTTTTTACATTTAATAAACATTATGGTGATATCTTGAAACTAATTTTACTGAGACAAGTTACTGCCATTGGCAGCAACAGTTCCCAGTCATATTAGTTTCGATATATTCAAAAGCTTACCTTTAAGGCTATTCAGATTTGGAGAATTCGGTGTTCAAACAGTTAAAATAAATGGAGGATTCTAGTTTATCCATCAATCATATGGTGTCATAATCAACTACTGTATGTGACGTGTAGGATGACGTCATAATCAAGTACGTTAAGAATGACGTAGCCAAGGTCATCACGAACACTTAATCGATGACGGACTAAGCATTGTTGTATGAATTGTATGTCTTTACTATTTAATAAACATGCTGTTGAACATTTTGAAACTAATTTGACTGGACGCTGCTGCTGCCATAGGCACCCAGTCAAATTAGTTTCAACATATTCAACATCTTACATGTATAGTTTTCTGGAAATTGATAGTCAGGGAGATTTGAGGTCGATCGATCCGAAAATGGGCGAAATGTTGGTTGAGCTTAGCTAAAGATGGGCGGGGCATGGCTAAAATTGGATTCCTCCAGTTAAACACGCATCTACTATCCTCAGTGAAAATGACTGACATATGACATTGCAAGAAATGTATTCTAAAAAAGAGATATTCTGAGGAATATTGTCAAATTATCCAACATCTTGTGCATACAATTGTTGATTTATTAGCTCCATACCGTGTTGAAAACGTACCACACAGATAGCCACCAATCAGACAGCACAAATCCTGCATGCGTTAGCGGATAGAAAATGATCAGAAATATCAGCCCAGGTATTCCTCCACCTGCGCGAATATAGTCCGTGTAAACTGACCATGTGACGCTGCCCTGTTTACGCTCTTCCTCCTCAGCTACTTGAACTGGCTCTGGCTATGAACAGGGAAATGTGATAAATATTATCGTATCCACAATGGAGACATAAACATACACACAATTATGACATTTTAGTCTTGAAACATAAAGCAGCAACAACTTATGTAGCTCTCTCTCTCGCTCCCTCCCTCCCTCCTCCGTGCCCCTCCCTCCCCCCTCCCCCCTCTCTCCATCTTAAGCATGAATATGGAGCACACGTATGGCACGTATAGGACATGCTGCAATATGAGATTATTTTTATTAATCGATTTGCATATCAATTGACTTATTTCCTTAATAATAGGGGCATCTTCTCGTTAAGCTCACCTCATAATCTGCGACAGTGCTGAAAGTCATAAGTGACCAAGCAGATGAAGAAATATGATTCATACGCAATGTCTCATCTTCCAAGGACAGATTTAATGATTCATCGTCATTGTCATCATCAGAATAATTGTATTCCTTTGATCCTATTTTTTGTTTGACATTGTTTTGTGGATGTGTAGAATGGACATTGTTTGTCAGATTATGACCTGTGCTAATCCTCTTGCCGGATCGATCATTAGCTGGTGTTTGTTGTGGTGAGCATTGCTCTGTGGTAGCTGATGCTTTCTCAGCATCGTCATTCAATTTCTCAACTAAAGATGAAAAGTCTGCGCCTGAAGCCACCAGCTCATCATAGGTTCCGTATGCTGCCCGTCTACCCTACATCACAGAAATATATCAACACAAACAAAATAATAGGAGCAGCGGCAACTTGCTAACGTTCATTGAGGTAACTACTGTTTAGCGTTAACCAGAACCTGTGCCTGTGCTGATACCACTTGCATATAACAACAGTCCAAGGTTGGGCTTTGTCGTGGTCTATTATAGCTGTTACATTGACAAAAATAGTCATATTTACAAACACACGCATGACGAATTCAGTATGGATTCTTCCTGTATGAAAACACTACCACAGACTCACCTATATTAGATTTATACTGATAAACATTCTTATATAACAATTTTCACCTTGTAAACATCAAATGGCTAAGTTTGTTTATATACAACATCAGGTAGAGAGCCGGCTTTTCCTACCCACAACATCAGGTAGAGAGCCGGCTTTTCCTACCCGGAGCCATCTTTTAATCACCTGAGTGACGCTGATCTATTTGCCAACTCAAATTGATGGAACCACCCACCGATATTTAGATACATTATTGTTAGGTCTACAGTCCAGTATTGTCCCACACAACACCTCGCAAGGGGTGGGGGGGGGGTGTGTGCACAGACTGACAAATACACTACGAAATGTTACCTTTGGTTTGTTGTGTATGGAATGGGCAATGGTAGCAAACAAAAATCTAAAAAACTGGCATTTATCGAAGTGAATGGCGTCATGAGTTCTATCATTACATGAGGTCAAAGCAATTTAATTCATTCACGTTAATAAACGATATCGGTTCCTGCTCTCTTATAGATAGATGTTGCCTAACCATTTAATGATCAAGCTGGAAAAATCATGGTCTTCAGTGATTTTGAAGGATTATTATTTGCATACCAAGATCTTTGAATATGTATCAATTGAATATTTGTCTCGATAAGCGAACTAGTAAATCCGGTAATAAATTTTCAAGAAATGTTTGCAATTCGAGCTTGGCATTTAATAAGCAATTATTTTGTTAGCCAATTTTAACCACCAAAGAGTTCATACCGTATAGGCGACGTAAATCCTTACCTCCTGCAGTACCAGTATTTTCTCGGCATCCTTGATGAACGACAGATGATGAGTCACAAGTATCCTGGTTTTGTTCATAAGAACGCCTTTTATACACCTGAAAATCAGAGACATAAACAAATAAGCTATCCTTTGTTATAGGACTGTTATTATAATACAGTACACTATTAACTCTTACCATTCTGATGTCAAACTTTTAAATTTTCAAATTAAATTAAAAAGGTGAACTGGTGTTCATTTTTCAACAAATTTGGTGGAAGATGGTGCTGTCGTAGACAACAACATCGTCCACCAAAATTGTTGAACAGTGTACACCAGATTCTTCGCTGTCAAACCAATGAAAATAGAATTTTGACACCAGAGTGGTAAGGGTTATTATAATACAAATACAATGGTGTCTTTATATGGCACATGGATATAATATATATTATAGCCACTCCTATGGCAACTTAACCCTTTAATGGTCAAACCCGCCAACATGATCTCTGCAGTGGTCTTGAGCAAAAGTAGTCCCCTCTTGACTTACTGATGGGCAATGGCTAGGCAAAGACTTCTGTCAGCTTGCGTATTATAAGCCCTCATAGCGCCTCTTACAATAAACAAATGAAACATTCGTTAAATCATCTGGGTACAGTTTAATAATAATATCAATGACGTCATAACTTACTTTTCATAGAGATGTTTTGCCACTGGAACATCAACCGCACTCAAAGGGTCGTCCAGTAAAAATATATCCGCCTCACTATAAAGAGCACGTGCCAGACTGATTCTGGATCTCTGACCTCCACTCAAAGTCACACCACGGTCACCAATAAGAGTACCATCACCATGTATAAGACTATCGATGTCCTGCATAAGATGAAACAAAATATTGCATTTGATCAAGATAATAAATGCCCTACCCTGTTACTTCCCTTTGCAAAGTTTGATCTGTAAATTATCTCATGTCACTAGCAGATGAATCAATAAGCAGTTGGAAAGCAGATGAGGTAACAATTGCTGCAATGCTGTCGTACCTATACTAATTCATCTACTCATCACCCACCACTATCATCCTCTATTTGGCATTCACAGCAACGCATATACTTCGTGATAAATCAAATAAATGGAGGAACCAAGCTTTAGCTATGCCCCACCCATCTCTAGATAAGCCACACCCACGCTTTCCGTGTTGGGATCCATCGATCCTGAATCTCAATTACGGTATTAGCGTGGGAAAGTAAAGTTCTATTGACCAATCAGAATACGCAGTTTCGTGGCATTTGGTATTACTGCAGCAGAGTCGAGCATTAGTGAGGCACATTACGACGCAACAATATCGTTTGTGACGTCCCATATTATATGCGATCTTTTTGCCAATGTATATTCAAATAAAATAAAACTTGATTGTTCACATTACAATTAATATATTGTTTGGCGTAAGACGTCCAATAGATGTGTTAGTTGCCAGTGTGTGAGTAGCTGCCATTGATGATCTAAACTTAGGTTTCAGGGATCGACATTAGTGGAAAATATGTCAAAATATTAGTTTATATGATAAATAAAATCTCAACTTCATTCAAGCTCATGCGAAGTTATGATTTCAAACTCGGTTGATAATAGTGATATTAAATGTGATCTCGTTTGAGATCCTCTATTTACCTTTGTAAGAGCGCATGCCTTGAGCGTCCTGTAATACCGGGTACTGTCGAAATGTTTGCCAAACACAATGTTCTGCCTGACACTGGCAGAGAATACCCATGGCTGTTGTGAGGCATAGACAAGCTCACCGTGTACATCTACATTGCCGGATAAGATGGGCAACTCACCAAGGATTGCTAGCAATAATGATGTCTGGAAGACAACGACAACGTTACGTTAACTTTTAGTGTGTTTTAATATTTTTAATGTTGTATAATTGTGATAACGCTGCTCCCATTAGTAAGCACACCGACTCTAAAGCATTATTGACGATATCGTACGATATACATCGCACGCATATATGGCCTATAGCTTTAGATAGGCATACTTGTTACCTCTGTCTTCAAACTAACTTGTTTGGCATTAATGGCAGTTTGACGACTTTGGTGTTTCCTTAGAATGCCAGTTTGAATTTATGCATGGCTCATTAGCAAACAAACTGTCAAGAAAGCGGTTCTTTTACATACGATCTCATTATCAAAATCTCTTAAACGTATAAATATTCTTCAACATAGTGCATCAAAGACATTGAAAGACAGTACGACAGTGATACCAGGATACGCCCATGCAATAACATGAGGGTGTCAATAAACTTAACATGGCGACACTTTCTCAAATGTCTCTTTGTATTATGTTTCAGTCACCATCACATTACATGTCTATGTAATATTTGTATTACATTTCATTGCAGCCATAATACAATGACCTACTGTGTAAATTAAATCAAACACAATATGTTGAATTGAAATCAATTACCTTTCCACATCCAACGGGTCCGACCACAGCTAGTAGTGATCCTGGCCTAATATCCAGGGATATCTCATCTAGAGTATTTGTCTCGGACTCCTGCACAAATAAATATCAAAGCTTTGGCTAACCTCTGAAGACCATTGTATTTTGTTTTCAGCATCATCAACAAAGACAGGCCTAAAACCATAAACAACTAAAACAACAACGATATAATACCAATGATGACGAAGATGACGACAATGAAGATGATGTCGATTGGAGCCAACTCAATCAATAAATTGATCAATCAATGATTTTGATCGATCAATTGAGTATTTGATTTAGCAGTTGCTGAATGATTGATTGATTGATTGATTGATTGATTGATATATTTGAACCATTGAACAACTGACAAACTGACCGACTGGCCAACCGAGCGACCGGCGAAGCAACCGACTAGTCGAATCGATCAATCAATTAATAAATCATTCAACACACAAATGAGTTAATAAATTAAGCACTAAATTCATCACTTCATCCGAAAAACGATTATTTCAACCATTTAATTAATCCATATTGATTATTAACTTACAATAGAGCGCAAGACTTTCATAACTAGTTAACTGACCTCAGTCCACTTGCACGCGACACTACACAGAGATACAGCACTATATGCCTTTACAACCAACTCCTTGTTCAGTTCGTTTGACCATCTATCAGGCTTGTACTCATCTAGCAACAGGAAATCCTGAACACAAACGTCACATGACATTAAATGGCAGGATCCATTTCTAGTTATACCACTCCCATTTCTAGATAAGCACCGCCCACATTTTACGGGCGTTGGAATCAATTTGAATATTTGAAACAATATGGCAACAACATCTTCCAGTCAAATTAGTTTCAAAATATTTAACTAATTATTTATGACTAATGACGGTTATAAATCTGTCAAAGACATACAATTAGCTCTGACAGTTGATGGACTTTCCAAGCTTCATGACATCTTTCAATACATCATTATAATTGTTCTGACGTCAGCTTACATGTGATGTGATTGATGTTGACGTCATATACTTGAGTACCAGATCGGATCCCTCCATTTATGACCGTGTAAATACGAAACTTCTTATGTGATTTGAAGATAGTTGGATTAGAAGACATTGCTGCCTATGGCAGCTAACC
The DNA here is from genome assembly GCA_034401795.1 of Chaetoderma sp. LZ-2023a. Taxonomy (NCBI): domain Eukaryota; kingdom Metazoa; phylum Mollusca; class Caudofoveata; order Chaetodermatida; family Chaetodermatidae; genus Chaetoderma; species Chaetoderma sp. LZ-2023a. Next base: position 50,281,535 of record CM067368.1, read on the forward strand.
AGCTTAAAATGACAATATCTCACTTGAAATCTTTTTGCAAATGACAATACCATACCTAGGGTACCTTTCAGAAAGTGAAGATGTCAATAGATGGACCCATTTCTAGCTATGCCCTGCCAATTTCTAGCTAAGCTCCACCCACACTTTGCCAGCGTTGGGATCGATCGAACCTTGAATTTCAGAACTCCAATATCAAATTAACTATACAGGTAAGCTGTTGAATATTTTGAAACTAATTTGATTGGACGCTGCTTCTGCCTATGGCAGCACTAGCGCCCATCAAAATTAGTTTCAAAATATTCGACAGAATGAGTATTAAGTAGTAAATCCATCACATACATACAATTCGTACACTTGACGGACCATTCCAGTTTCATGACGGAGTATTCTTTGTCAATTATGATTGTGACGTTAGCCTACACGTGACGTAATTGATTATGACGTCATATACTTGAGCGACAGATCAGATTCATGCATTGAAAATTATCAAATGCTCAAAACGTTACCTGAAATCGTTTGAATGTGACAAGAACCTCAGCTAAAAATCGGATAGATAATGTAAAGAACATGAGCTGGTTCTTCCTGAGATGGTCAAACTCTGCCACAGTGATGTATGTCCTTCGGGCCAGTAAGGGGCCTCCCTTCAAAGCGTATGCTAGGATCGTGAAATATAGGAACAACTTGGAGCCCATGTACCACACTGCATGGAAGACTGCCCAGATGAACTTTGATTTTATTATCCATTGCATCTCCCTCCTGGTGAATGAATGAAGATATAACAGGGAGATTAAATGAATAAATATATTATAGGAAAGGGGAATAAGATTGATGAATGAATGAATGAATGGGTGGGTGGGTGGGTGGGTGGGTTGGCGGGTGGGTGGATGGGTGGGTGGATGGATGGACGGGTTGGCGGTCGGGAGGGCGAGTGGATGGGTCGGTGGGTGGATGGATGGATGGATGGTGGGTGGTTGAGTTGGGTTGTGGCTGGATGAGGAATGAATAGTATTTGATTCATGTATGAGATCCAAAAACAAATTACAAAATTCATGCGTGAGAGAAAGTAAGAGGGAGAGATGAGGCAGGTAGGGAGGGGTGGGCGAGGGAGGTATAAAAGGAGAGTGAGAGAGGAGGAGGGAGGGAGAGAGGTGAGAGCGAGGGGAGAGATATGAATGAACGCCCACGAGATTGAGACAATCTCATGGATTAGAGGCAGACAGATTATACTGACACATGTCCAACTCCTTGCCACAATGACATCTGTTATTCCATCTAGCGCACCAACATACAATTAACTCTATTGCAACCATTGTCTTGACTTACTTTCTGACCGCCTTCACCATATCTAGATAGAGGAACTCCCAGCAGTACATTTTCACAGTACGTACTGCTCCAAGAAGTTCTGTTAGCAGTCTGATTCTCTCATCCGTCTCCTTAGCAGTGCCGGCCCTGAAATACACATGGAAACGAGTCTATAACACACACCTGTTATCATGAACAAGGAATTGCTGGTATTTAAGATGAGTTCAGTGATTCTCGGAAGGGTCCTTTTGTGAGCATATATCCTTAAAGTAATGTGCAAATTGGGAGTTCCAAAAGCATAGGCAGTGGGTCCAATTGGACACCTGAAAATCTTGTTTGATGCTAAATACGAATTGTTTTTATCGGCTTTGCACGGAAATATCACCAAGACCTATCATGACACCTCAATACTGTATAGCAGCATAAAGTCGGTACTGTGTAATATCTGGCCAGTACGGCCCGGTAACCTGCTTTGTTACGGTTGTCTCCTTTCCATCTGTCTTAAAATTGTTTTAATATATTAACCGCATTGTAATCAAAGGATGGTGGGTCTTTCATAGACAGACTAGAGAACACTTACCTAAGCTTAGCGAAGAACATTCCCATCCCGAGTTGAAGTGGTACTAGTACGAGTAACACCCCGAGCCCTGCCATGGAGGCCACACCCAGTTGGTACCACAATATGACAAAGACTGCGATGGACTGTAGAGGGCTGATCCAGAAGAAATGTATCGTTGTTAAGAACTGTAAGGAGAAGGTATAAGCAGATCAATACAACTCTGGTAACATGAATATGAATGCCTGTATTCTTCTCCATAGAATGTTCACTGCAACATATAATAATTGAATTATGCAATGGAAGGATTCGATCTGTTACTCAAGTAAATGATGTCATGCCCAATTACTCCTCTTCTTAGCTCACGTCACAATTATAATGAACTATAGCTCTGTCACGAAAATCGACAAGTCCATCACCAGTGCAAGAATTGTGTCTTTGAGATAGATTTTCAATTTAATAAACATTCTGTTGAACACCTTGAAAGGTAGATATTGTAGAGAGCAACACCCGCCAGTCAAATTAGTTTCAAAATATTCAATAGCTTATCTGTACAATTCAGGGATCAAATAATATAAATCGGTTCCAACACGAGTACAAAATTGGCGGACCTTAGCTAGAAATGGGCGTGGCATATCTAGAAATAAATACAGAAGAATGTATTGATCTGCTATAAATCCTGTCTATAATGAGCACTTGCCTTTGGGACAAAGCCATTGTATTTTAGATGGGTGGTCTATTATAACATCATCAATATTTATGATCCGTGATCAGTTGGACCCAATAACTATTTATTATAGCCATTATTCTGTAATGATCACTTTCCAATGGCTCAATGGCTTGTACGATGCCTATCAGCAAATCTTACATCGATATTTTGTTATACGCCGTATATATTAGTATGTATTTTACTAACCAAAGTATCGAAATAAGCACATGATATTTATTATAATGTGTACTTCTGATGGCCCGTTGACGTCATGAAGTGCATATGCAATAGTGATTTCAGTTTCCATTAAAAGAATTTCCTATATGTAATTAGCTATTGTTCTATGACGTTGCACACACAACTTCTGATTTTGGTACGTATATGTCGCCTACCGATTCCAGCCTGGAGGCATCATTGGACATCAGATTGACCATCTGTCCCGTGGTTGTCTGACCCATTCCTGACATACTAAGACGAAGTGACTGAAAATATGAGAATATAGTGCCTCTGTAAATGAGCTGCACGATAGTTTGAAACTAATTTGACTGCAAGATATTGCAGCGGCTTTCAGTCAAATTAATTTTAAAATATGCAACATAGGATTTCTTGTGCTATTACACCTGGTCTCTCTGACTAGAAACGTGGGGAGGGCTCGGTGGTGGCTTGGGGTTTACACAATAAAATCTGTGTCCGGTTGGGCTGCTATTTAAAGAAATGCCTTGCCATTTTATTATACTTATCAGACTGGCTTCAATGATAGAAATCTGACACTTCATCAGAATTACAAAACTTGTGTTGATGACATTGCCCTGTGATGCCAAGGGCAGTCCCTACAGCAAAGGCAGCCCTGAGAAAGATCATCCACTGGTTGGAGCATTCTCAGATTTTATACGATTTTTTCAGATTTTTCCTAACACCGAATTTTTAACGGGATTCAGATGTAGATCTTCAGGAGGGTCGCCATTCGGGAGGGGCGGCAGTGGCTCGGTGGGTACTTCCCTGGAAAATTTTAAAATCTAGGTGTTCTCAGAAGTCTTCGGGACATTAAATTATTCTATTTTAGTAAATCTTTTCTATGACATTATTCCGAATAACATAATTTCTCAAAATTATGATCGCGATAATTACCAACGCTTATTGTTAGAAGAAATTATGCTCATTTCCTCATAGCCTTGGTAGTGTCCCATACAAACGGAATAACAATGTAACATTTTCTAATATTTACTGTCAGCCTTTCAGAACATATTAATTGAATGACGCGGTATTGTGTTAACCATTCCAAACTCACAGAGACAGACAAAAGAAATTCTTTACAATATAAGACATATTCTGATGAAGACTTTGAAACTAGACGCTCTAGCAGAGAAGTATTAAGCCCATAGGGAGTTCTGATCACATATATGTTAAGGAGCCCTTATACAAGGCCCTGAGAAATATTTTGATATCTCGGTGCTTTCAGAATGAATCTCTTGCATTTCTCAATGTAAATGTTAAAAATAATACATTGATGTGCCCTGTGGATTGAGTTGGTAGTGAAATTATATTATTTTTACCTATTTTAAATTGAAAAGATTTACGTGATATTATGTCTGGGTAAATATAGCTGCAACCAACATCAGAGCAGTCAGTCCCAACCCAATATCATCACCAACTACAACATATATACGCGAACGCCCACACACACACCCACCCATCCGTCCATGCATGCGTACTCACGCACGCACGCACGCACGCACGCACGCACACGGCCACCACTCACACACGGGACTGTAATTAAAATATGGCGACCCTCCTGAAGAGTGCAAATGCCCAAGGTGGGCGTATCCCATGGCGCCCTGGACATATCTTTTACCTGCATTTCAAAAGGAAGATGTCATTATCATCAAATGGCTACCAAGCTACTGAGTTCTTCTATTAACATACAGATATGTGCAATCTGTGCAGTTACAGTAACAAATGTGCAATTCCAGTTCTAAAATTCCTAAGTGAAGCCCATGTGGTGGGGTTGGTTTGTGGGGTGGGATGGGTATTCTTGGGGCATGGGCAAACGCTAAATTTTCCCACGCACAATTTTCCCACAGTTAATATGGCCCTGCGCTGTGTAGCCCAGGTTCTCTGGCTCTGCCAAACACAAATTCTGATATGGCGTGCTGCTGCTGTTATTGTTACAGCTGTTATTGCAGCTGCTGCTGTTGTTGTTGTTGTTGCTGCTGTTGTTGTTGTTGTTGTTGTTGTTGTTGCTGTGGTGGTGGTGGTGGTGGTTGTTGTTGTTGTTGTTGTTGTTGTTGTTGCGGCAGCTGCTGTCGCCTTAAACATTTCCAAAGATCGATTGTCTATTATCTTGCTTTTTTAAAACCAATCTAGAATTGAAATTGTTAGTTCCGCCGCTTATGGATTTGCATGCTTTATGACATCTTGGTATTTTAGCAAGCTCATTAATATACGGCCATCGTGTAGTGATATAAGATTCAGCTCTCAGGTCCTAATCTAATGTTGCAACGACAATAGATAATTTATTCTAAGGTTAACATGCCATAATGGACCTTTAGTTTTAGCTATGCCCCGCCCATCTATAGCTAAGCTCCACCCACACCTCACTCGTGTTGTGATCGATCAATCCCCGAACTATCTGACTATCAATTTCCAGAAAACTGTACAGGTAAACTGTTGAACATTTTGAAACTAATTTTACTGGGTGCTGTTGCTGACATACAATTCATACGTGTCGGACTATTAAGCGTTAAAGACGGACTAAATCGAGTCATTCATGACGTCATGATTGTGACGGCATCCTACATGCCACGTAGTTAATTATGACGTCATATGACGTCATATGATGAGTGGATAAACTGGAAAGGTCCATTTTGAATGAAAAATCTTATCCATGACGAAAATGGAGATAACGTTGTTCAATAAATGGATCTAGTTCTATCTAAGCCCCGCCCATTTCTAGTTACGCTCCACCCACGGTTAGCGCGTGTTGGAATCGATTTATAGCATATACGTTGAACCATGAATTCACAATTTCAAGGTAGCTATACAGGTAAGCTGTTGAATATTTAGAAAAATATTCAGCACAATGTTTCTTAACCTGTAAATTCATTAAAGACACAATTCGTACAATTAACATTTCCTGCTTCATGGCGGAGTTATAATACATCATAGTGATTGTGACGTCAGCCTATATGTGACGTAATTGATCGGATCCCTTCAAGTGCATAATAGACTAGTTCCCACCTTTTGTCCTGAATATAGTCAATGCCAATTCGTAAAGATTTAGACCCGAAGACGGTGTCATTTATTTCTACTAATGACTCACTTTTCTATACGCAAGGGAGCAGCATGCGGCTCGTAGCCTGACCCCTAGTCTCTGCATGTGATAGAACTCCTGATGGTTAATGACCGCGAACAGGAAGGCACAAACACTGACCGCTGCTGCATACAGGTATGCACTCTGCGACGTCATCTCTGAACCAGGTGTGAAGTACTCGATAAGTCCACCGAGCAGCAGCGGCTGAACTACTCGAATTGCAACCTGTAGATTATCTCATACAATCAAGCATGCACATTCACACCAGAATTCTTGAAAATAATTTTTCATAAATTGTATACTTTTAGACGCATACATTGCGTAACTCTATCTCGTGAAACTAATACAAAAATCTCTTGGCCTGCAAATTGGCATTACCCAAAATTATGGGCGCATAAGAGAGGTTTTACTGCAATAGTTTAACGGAAGCCTCACATAATCTATCCACGGCATTGCAGGGTTTTATTATGCCGAGAGAGAAAGATTTTCAGGCTGTTGTAGCTAACTGTTTATACATTTCTCCAGTCTATGAAGGCAGCCATGATTTACTTTTCAACCAATCAGAAACACCCCAGTCTGTCTGCCTTGACATATACGCTCAGTTATAGAGGTGTCATCTATTGTATGGCATTGTGGTGTGAGAACAACCATGCAGGTACACAGTTGAATCTTTCGAAACTGATTTGACTGGAAACTATTGATGCCTTATGCAGCAATAGCTTCCACTTAACTTACTTTCAAAATAGTCGTCATGCTAATTGATACATAATTTATAGTGTTGTATTGGCACCTTTCTTGCATCATACACTATCACTTGACGAAACACAATGGATGAATCCAGTTTTAGCTATGGGATTGGGATTATTGGGATAAATCGATCCATGCACTTTCTGAATCTTAATTTCCAGAAAACTAAACAGGTAAGCTGTTGAATATTTTAACACGTAGTTGAATACTACGTTATATGATTGACTGATAAACTGGATTCCTCAATTGCACAAAACACAAATCGACATTAACGTACTGTTAATGTGCGACACATAGTATCTCTTTAATAAATATTAGAATACCCACCTCACTCTACACACACACACAGCCCATACCTAACCAACCCACCCTACACAGATACACATTCCTGACCACATCAATCTCGTAATCACATGTAATCACATCTCACATCATTGACAAAGATTTGAGGAGATACCGTACAACTCATGACAAAATTAAATTGTTTAAAAAAACCGCAGAAACATGTTACTTAGTAAGAAATGCTCTCTTGCCTATTTTGAATATAACTGAATTGCAAGCCATTACTGCCTTATTAGGCAGCAATGGCAATGTCTTCCAATCCAATTATGTTCAAAATATTCAAACGTATGTTTTATTTTGCTTTGGAAACGTGTTAAGTTATTCCTGAGATGTATTGTAGTGTGTATGGCAATATGTTCGTCACATGAGCTGATTGATAGAATAAGATACGACTTGTTTGGGTGGCATGAGGGTTACGTCTTGAGTGCTTACTAGATTTGCACCTTTCGAGACCTCTGTACACTTAGTTAGACACTGTCATTGATGGTGGATGATATCTTATGCACAAGCTCTCCTAAAGCTTTATAACATGGTGCCATTGTGAAAGATTATGCACCTGAGGGGTCGTGCAATGTGCTTAAGTGATGGTCACGCGTGCACTTGCAAATGCTGTGTGTGCGTGTGCGTGCGCGCGCATACGTGTGGCCGTGTAAATTGTGTGCACTATCTATGGTCATATCAGCTTGAGGCATGTGATCCACACTTTCCCAATGAACCTTTACCAGTTTATCTATCATCATCTGACGTCATAATCAACTAAGTGACGTGTAGGATGACGTCATAATTAAATATGGCATGAATGACTTAATTTAGTCCGTCTTTAATGCTTAATGGTCGGACACGTTGTACGAATTGTATGTCTTTATCCTTTAATAAACATTCTGTTGAATATTTTAAAACTAATTTGAATGGACGCTGATGCTGCCTCTGTGCGTATGGCAGCAACAGAACCCAGTCAAATTAGTTTAAAAGTATTCAACAGCTTACCTGTCTAGTTTTCTGGCAATTGGTAGTCAGGTAGTTCAGGGATCGATTGCTCCAAACACAGGCAATGTGGGTGGAATCTAGCTAGGGATGGGCGTGGCATAGCTAAAACTGGAAATATCCATTAATACTCTATTCTCGCCTTTATTATTTGCTCGTCAAGTACATTGTAACGCGCGAGTCTGTACGGGGTCTATAATAGTGATTACCTCCATAGCAACAACTAGCCCTAATAAGAAGAACTGAAGCCCAAACGCTCTGCCAGCAGCACGGCGTAGACTGGGAACGCCTGCAGGTGTCTGCTCCAAGAGTAACAACTCCTTCTGCCATTCTCTGTGAATATATAATATGGTTGAGGTAATAGCAACTTTTTCCAATACAATTTTTTAACAGAAAGAATCAATAATTAATACACCTAATTAGCTTATCTCGCATATAACTACCGTACTTTTTTTTAATAATTCAGATCACCCTGATATTATTTGCGTAATTAACGTAATATTTTTTAATCTTTTAGGCAGGTAGGCAGACTTTTTACTGTACACGCATGGCCGGGGTTAGAAATACTAGGTGCATGTAGAATTTGGCCTGTGCATCTCCCATTATTGGATGTCCTAATATGGAATGATGGGCTTGACATTTATTGCGTCTTCGTCCGCATTTTCATTCTTCCGTAGCTTCAACTTCTCGTTCGTTTGACTTCCTGGCGATTTGTAGTCTGTTGTGTAATCATATTTCACCTCCTGATCCTGCCAAAAACCATCCAATCCTACCTCAAATGCAAACACTGTTTCAACATTTATCAGTGCTGTCGGTAGACCATTCCACGTCTCCACAACTCTGTTTGTAAGAGCATATTTTCTCAGATCCTGTCTACATCGCTTCTTTTAGGGTGTTCCCCTTGTTGGTTTGAAAGTGGCCAGCTCCAACATATTTGCAGTAACTTCAATGTCATATATTCCCTTCATGATCCTAAAAACTTCAATCGCATCACCTCTCAATCTTCTATATTTGAGGGTAGGCAGCCCCAATCCTTTTGGTCTGCTTGGATAATCCATTTCATTTAGAGATGGCACCAGTTTGTTGTCCTCCTTTGCACATTTTCCAATAATGTGATATCCTTTTTCAACTACGAGCTCCAGATACTAACAGCATACTCAAGATAGAGTCTTACAAGCAACTTGAATAGCTAGACAAATATAGCCTCATCTAAATATGTGAAGCCTTTCCGAATCAGGCCCATGATGCCCTTTGTTTTGTTGATTCTAAATGTGAGGCATTGGTCCACCACCACACCTATGCCCTTCTATGTGTCTACTTGTTGGAGTCCCACCTTCTCTTTATTTGGGTTGTATAGAACATATTCCTTGCCTTTATCCTCATCTTGCTTCCTGCTTGACACAGTCATGAATTTGCACTTATTTTGGTGGAAGCGTAGTAACCAAGGATCTGACCATCTCTGCAACATTGTTTATTGTTACATGCACATGTATGCACATGTAAGGCAATCAATCTCTTTCGCTCTGCCCGTCCTGCTGAGCAGATCAAGAATTAACCACCTCATACAGATTTATTACCCAAATGAAAGAAGGGTTGCTTAGTTACTTGTAGGTATTGTTATGCTTGGATTCCTAAAATGGTATAAATAGTGCTATTTTGCGCATATATTAGAGGTTGGTTTTCGGGCATTCTGGTGTGGATATGTGCCTTTATTAATAGCATTACATGGCAATCTATACTAAGCAGAGCACACATTTGTCTAAATAGTCTCCCCACCCCACCCCACCCACCACCTCCTCTCGCTCCCTCCCTCCCGCTCCCTCCTCTCTCTCTCTCTCTCTCTCTCTCTCTCTCTCTCGCACTGTATATGTTATTATTGGGAAATTGTGCAAACTGATCATTGCTAGTTAATTGCATTTATTTAATTTATTAGCAGCTATTAATATTACTGTTGGGAAAGGGTCTAACTAAGTTGCAAGAGCTTGTACCCAATCCCTTTGCAATGAAATATGTTTGAATCAAAAGGTAATGCTTTTCTATCTTACAGAACTCTGTCAAGAAACACAAGCATTATGAATTCTTGAATAATTGTCACAGAATTTGTGCTCACATATATGACATAGAATAAAGTTAATACAAATCTTTAGTATGGAACAAGAAATTCAAACATTATGTGATTCGACTGATTGAAGCGGTGTGGATGTAGTTTCTTAAAATTAATCCGACCGCTGATAGTAACTATCCTGATTTCATTGGTTAGCTTCATAGACATTTTATAACCGTAGTAGGGGCATGCGCATACCGTCACTATGGAATGTGTTGTCCCGACGTGAGTGCAGTAAGATGCAACTGCGCATGTTTGGATGGGCTCACGTAGACGATCATCAGCATATATAGCCTTCAAAAGTGAGTAAATTATCTTTTGGTAATTGGAAGAAATTGAACAGACGCAAATATATATATAATTTTATTAGAAATAAACTTGTATTGGCTACATTAATCAGACGCTTTACACGCCTGCGTAATAGAATACGTAACAAAACATATTAATTTGGAGACTATGATAAAATTATGAACTGGAATTCTGCATTTTGAGAGCGCCATAGCTGTTCTACATTTATTAGATTTCTATGGTCAGATCTCCCAATCGTATGATCAAGTTAAGACGAAGATTAAGCTTATCCAAGTTAAAAAATCAGAATTTTATTGAAAATCTAACAAAACTCCTCTTATTCGGGATTTCTGTTATGTGGAATCACTTCGCCAAACAAGACATAGTCTACTGGGACGATGACAACACTCGTCACGTGTCAATCCGTACATCGAAGCTCTTGAGCAGATGCGACAATTCCACACAGAACAAGGTATTGACATTCTGAAAGATGAGGTCTCTCTTCTGGGAGTGTCACTACAGTATCTACTTCGCAGAAACCGCTCAACATATACCAGATGTTAGCCTTTATATCCCAGGCAAGGAAGCTTAAGAGATGCAGAAGGGTGCCATTGTCAGTGGATCCAGCATCGTGTTCACATGATATCACAAGTCTGGTGTTACTCGAATTCGCCAAGGTAAGCGAGTATGTCAACGTCTCCTTGGTTACGACGTGAATGCGCTGTATGTGTCAACCACGGCCCAAGCAATGCCTTGTGGTAAAGAAACTGTACGACGGTGGGGTGGTCGTGTAAGCACTGATATTGAACTCTTTAAGGATGATCTGCTAGCGGATCATTGGTTCGGGTTTGCTGAGGTCGACATTGAGGTACCTAACGCGTTATGGCCAAAGTTCGAGGAGATGTCTCCCATCTTCTATAATCGTGAGATCCCAGAAGAGGCTATACCTTCGGAGATGCTTGCATACCTTAATAAAACAGGTTGACAAAAGTCTACAACTAGCAAGCTCGTTGGTGCCCTCTCTGGTAAGAAGAGGGTATTGTATGCACCAACTCTCAAGTGGTACCTTGCCAACGGGTTAGAGAGTACTGCTATCTATCACACTATAGACTACACCTCGCAGAAACCGTTTGAATGGGTTATAGACTCTGTTACTGAGGCACGTCGTACCAGTGATGTTGACAAAAGTAAAGCCTTGTTGGCTGGTCTCTTCAAACTCCTCGGCAACATTGCATATGGGAAGCTGATCGAGGTATTAGAACGTCATACCAACACGAGCTTCACTAAGGATGAACGAGCGGTAGACAGAGCCTTGCATAGCGCATCGTTCGAGGATCGAGAGGAGATCGGTGATTCTTATGAATTGCAGAGCCATAAGGCTAAAATCACCGTTCGTCGCCCCTTCCAGGTGGGTATAGTAGTATACAAGCTCGTGAAGCTGTGAATGGTGGAGTTCTACTACGACTTCCTCGACCGCAACGCAGCTCATGACAGCTTCGAGTACCTGCAGATGGACACTAATTCTGCCTATATCGCCATAGCAGGCTCCAACCTCGATGAGGTGATATGCCCAGAGATGCGAATGGAGTATGAGGCCTGCAAATGGGACTGGTTGCCATGAGACAAATGGTCTAGCCGCACTCTGGGATATTTCAAGCTCGAGTTCGAAGGAACTCCTGGTATTGCTCACTGCACCACGTGCCACTACGTGGAGAATACAGACCGCTGGAACAGCAGGAACTCGCAAGCGAAATGCTCGACCAAGGGAATGTCTAAACGGTAGAATGATGTCTCCTGGTAGAGGTTCTACAACACCCTCCATGATGTAGTGGACAGAGCCACCAATCGAGGGCTCCATCTGTGCAACCAGGGTATGGTGACGCATGAACAGGAAAAACCTGGTCTTTCCGCCTACGACGATAAGAGATATGTGCTACCAGATGGTGTCCACACCGAGCCCTTCGAGTATCACAGCCCAAATGCAGAACCATCTACCATGGTTCAACCAGCGCAAGCGCATGTCAGCGCTTACGATCTGGAGGATGTCTACTTGATGTGAGCACTCAGGGTTGAAGTAGCTGTAATGGTTTCTTCTTGGAGAGTTGCACTGGTTTCTGACCTCCAAAGACGATTTGTTGGAGGACTTTACCAAACATCGCCATTTAAACCTGTATATAGCTAGACGTTAAATATGCGGCAGTATGTACAGCATCCAGATGGGGCAGTTGAACCCACGACCTCGCACCACACTGATCCTCGGAAGGACTGTCTGACAGTCATTCGACCTAGTATCCATGATGTGAACCCTTTATCCGCTGTGGGGGAGTACATCAACTATTTCCAGACAGAACCACGAGATTTGGAGTATGGTGCTCAAGTTTAAGCTTGAGAGCACTGAGGAGAAGGATGTATAGCTCTCACAGATGGTGAGCAGGTGGGAGATTGTGTAGAATAACACCACCTTAGACACAACCTACATAAACGATGAGTATCGAGTCCTGCCTCCACTGGCTCGTGGACCTTCCTATTACGCGAAGGAGAAAGGGTAATATGCTGTCTGACGTAATGAAGGCTTCACAGAATTCGACTTACAACCAGACGTAGAAATACCGGTCGTGGTGCCACTCCCTCCTCCAGAACACACACGTGAACCCGGCCTTGATGCAGGACAAGCTGTTCCTCCGGGTGTACACTGAACATCTTGATGGAGTAACAATGACAATTACAGGGACGATGACAATACTCGTCACGTTACACGAGACATAGTCTACAGGGACGATGAGAACACTCGCTGTGTTAAACTAGACATAGTTCAAAGGGACGATGACACCACTCGCTGTGTTACACTAGATATAGTATTATAGGGACCATGACAACACTCGTCACGTAACACTAGACATAGCCTACGGGGATAATGACAACACTCGTCACGTTACACTAGACATAGTATTACAGGGACGATGACAACACTCGCTGTGTTAAACTAGACATAGTCTACAGGGACGATGACAACTCTCGTCACGTTACACTAGACATAGTCTACAGGGACGATGACAACACTCGCTGTGTTAAACTAGACATAGTTCAAAGGGACGATGACACCACTCGCTGTGTTACACTAGATATAGTATTACAGGGACGATGACAATACTCGTCACGTTACACTAGAAATAGTCTACAGGGACGATGACAACACTCGCTGTGTTACACTAGACATAGTCTACAGGGACGATGACAACACTCGGTGTGTTACACTAGACATAGTATTACAGGAACGATGACAACATTCGTCACGTTACACTAGACATAGCCTATAGGGACGACGGCTATGCCCGTCACGTTACACTAGACAAAGTATTACAGGGACGATGACAACACTCGCTGTGTTAAACTAGACATAGTCTACAGGGACGATGACAACTCTCGTCACGTTACACTAGACATAGTTTACAGGGACGATGACAACACTCATCACATTACACTAGACATAGCCTATAGGGACGATGACAATACGCGTCACGTTACACTAGACATAGCCTATAGGGACGATGACAACACTCGTTACGCTACACTAGACATAGTATTACAGGGACGATGACAACACTCGCTGTGTTACACTAGACATAGTCTACAGGGACGATGACAACACTCGCTGTGTTACACTAGACATATTATTACAGGGACGATGACAACATTCGTCAGGTTACACTAGACATAGCCTATAGGGACGATGGCTATGCTCGTCACGTTACACTAGACATAGTATTACAGGGACGGTGACAACACTCATCACATTACACTCGACATAGTCTACATGGACGATGACAGCACTCGTTACGCTACACTAGACATAGTATTACAGGGACGATGACAACACTCGCTGTGTTACACTAGACATAGTCTACAGGGACGATGACAACACTCGCTGTGTTACACTAGACATAGTATTACAGGGACGATGACAACATTCGTCACGTTACACTAGACATAGCCTATAGGGACGATGGCTATGCTCGTCACGTTACACTAGACATAGTATTACAGGGACGGTGACAACACTCATCACATTACACTAGACATAGTCTACAGGGACGATGACAGCACTCGTCACATTAGACTAGACATAGTCTACAGGGACGATGACACCACTCGCTGTGTTAAACTAGACATAGTCCACTAGACATAGTATTACAGGAACGATGACAACACTAGCTGTGTTACACTAGAAATACTCTACTGGGATGATGACAACACTCGTCACGTTACACTAGATATAGTCTACATGGACGATGACAACACTCATCACGTTACACTAGACATTGTCTACAGGGACGATGACAACACTAGCTGTTTTCCACTAGAAATAGTCTACTGGGATGATGCCAACACTCGTCGCGTTACACTAGATATAGTCTACAGGGACGATGACAACACTCGCTGTGTTACACTAGACATAGTCTACAGGGACGATGACAACACTCGTCACGTTACACTAGACATAGTCTACAGGGATGATAACAGAACTCACGGTGTTACACTAGACATAGTCTACAGGGACGATGACAACACTCATCATGTTACGCTAGACATAGTCTACAGGGACGATGACAACACTCGTCACGTTACACTAGACATAGTATTACAGGGACGGTGACAACACTCGTCCCGTTACACTAGACATAGTATTACAGGGACAATGACAACACTCGTCACGTTACACTAGCCATAGTCTACAGGGACGATGACAACACTCGTCACGTTACACTAGACATAGTATTACAGGGACGGTGACAACACTCGTCCCGTTACACTAGACATAGTATTACAGGGACAATGACAACACTCGTCACGTTACACTAGACATAGTCTACAGGGACGATGACAACACTCGTCACGTTACACTAGACATAGTCTATTAGGACGATGACAACACTCGTCACGTTACACTAGAACCCTGTCATAGCAACCGTCTAACCCGCATGGATTATCATATCTTATACAAATTTGTTAAATAAGATTATATAATGCTTGGGATAAAGGCAATTTTATAGCAACATTCTGTTAACAACTTATATATATATATATATCATATTTTGAATTTCTGGCAGCCTGGATCAACCTTTGTGGCCAGGAACCTCCGAATCTCAATAATGTAAGCCAATCATTCAGACAGACTATCTAATAATCTGAAACTACTGACAGAATCCAGTTTTAGCTATGTCCCGACCACCTCTAGCTAAGCTCCAGCCACACCTCACCGGTGTTGGGATCGATCGATCACCGAACTCCCTGACTATCAATTTCCAAAAATCTTTACAAGTAAGCTGATGAATATTTTGAAACTAATTGGACTGGGTGCTCTTGATGCCATATGCCCAGTTAAATTAGTTTCAAAATATGCAACAACATGTTTATTAAAGAGTAAAAGCATACCATTCGTACAACAACGCCTAGTCCATCATCAATTAAGCGTTCATGATGAAATTGTCTACGTCACTCATGATGTAATGTATTTCGACGTCATCCTACACGTCACGTTACGTTGATTATGACGTCATAAGATTGATGGATAAACTGGAAAGCTCCATTTTCCATACACGTATTTGCTGCCACATGCAAACAAATCCAAAAATTATTTTGGCATGTGTGGTCATTCGGGTCAATACGAACTCAGAAAGAAACACAGTGCATACATCGTCCATTCTAACTACTTTATTTCAATGTTATTGGAGGAATCCGATCTGTCACTCAAGCTTATGACGTCATACACAATTACGTGACATGTAGGCTGACGTCAAAATACGTAGTGACGTATCTAGCTCTGTCATGAAGAACGAAAAATCTGCCACGTGTAAAAATTGCATGCCTTTGATGGATTTAATATTTAGTAAACATTCTGTTGAATATTTTGAATACTTTGAAACGAAGTTGACTGAGCGCTGTTGCTGCCATATTTCAAAATATTCAAAAGCTTACTTAAATATTTACCTTGAAATTGAGGAATTCAGGATGCAAAGTATATACAGTGATTCCAACAACCGTAAAAGGTGGGCGGAGCTTAGCTATAAGTGGGCGGAGCTTAGCTATAAATGGATCCCTCGATTTTCTAACAGACTAACAACCCCCGGCACACTAATGCCCTAGCTCAGGTAGGATAAATCTAGCTTACATGCGGCGATATTTCTGTACTACATTCCTAGTTCCGGAGGTCAGCTACATGTCAGCTTAGCTTAGTTGTTTAATTTCTGCATTAGATCAATATTTGATATTTACACGGACAACCCATAGCTGCATCATGTAATGCAATTCACAAACACAGTGCCGTGGGTGTGCATACGTCATGTCTACACTGAATGGTCCATAAAATATGGTTATTAGAGACATGATGATTCCGATCTGTCAGTTAAGTATTGACGTCATAATCAATTACGTTACGGGTAGGCTGACGTAACAATCAAAATACGTAATGAAGTCCATAATGAACGCATGATAGTCGGTGAAGTTCACAAATTGTATGGCTTTAATATTTAATAAACAATATATTGAATATTTTGCAATAGGCGGGAACAGCCTACAATTAAATTAGTTTCAAAATATTCAACAAGTTATCTGTATTGTTACAATGAAATTGGGATTCTGGGAATTCAGGATTCAAAGTATATAAACCGATCCCAATATGCGCAAAGCTTGGACGGAGCTTAACTAGAGATAGGTGGGGAATAGCTAAAAGCGGATTGTGTAAATGATTAAATGTATTCTGCGGCTGTAGTAGTAGAAACATCCTACAGCTGCTAGCAGTCGTTATTCGCTTTTGCCCAATGTGTCTTGTCCTCAGGTAACATCTTTAGCTTCCTCAGGTCCATTCTTGACTTGAGTGTACTGAGTCCTGTTTTCTTGAGGACACCTCGTAGCACGCTTAACGTTACGGGCAATGACACAATGCAATGACGTCCTCTCCTGGCTTTGATTTGCTGGCTCCCAGTAGGGCGAATTCCCAGGCTCTCTGCTGGCGTGTCCACTGACATCCTTCGCATATGGCCAAACATGGATCATCTTTACTGGGCGACTTTTGCAGACAGAGGCGACGTATTACACATCTTGTATAGTACATCATTGGAAATTATGCTGTCTGGTCATCAGTGTCAAGTAATGGTGCGTAGGTGTTTGCGGTGGCAGGCATCAAGCAGGCAACAGCGATTCATCCACTGTATGTGGTAAACAGATTCTGGGGCCAAATTCTGGAGGTTCATTAAGACGAGTGGGTCCAAAGGCACGCATCCATCAGAGAAAACTTTACTATGCACGCATATAATTGACGAATCCATTTCTAGTTATGCCACGCCCATTTATAGGTAAGGTCTAGCCACTTTGTACGCGTCTTGGAAGCGATATTAGCCTGAATTCTAAATTCCTATAATCCCAATTTCTAGGTAATAATCATGACAGGCAGGGGGTGGGTGGGGACTATGTTGTGGGTTATTTTGAATATATTTTGCTTGGGAGCTATTAATAGTTAATTAATAAAATTAGTTTCAAAGTATTCAATAGAATGTTCATTAAATTGTAAGTTCACCAATGACATATGACCGTCATGGCCAACTTTTCGGCCCCGTGACGGACGTCAGCTAACAAATGATGTATGTTGATTATGGCATCAGATATTTGAGTGACAGATCGCATCCCTCTATTACACGGTTCGGTGAATAATGGAAGAGATTTAGTAAATTAACCCTTTCATTACGAAGCCGGCCAAAACAGGCCTCTGTTGTGATCTGACGAGCATCCATTTGTTGGCCAAGAGAAGACAATTTTTGAAAGTTTACCACTCGATTGCAGTACTAAGTAGGGATAGATTTTTACGTGGTAGGCCTATATGCTAGATAGCATATCCAGTATGTCTGGTTCTCATCTGGTATCAATTGAAAGATATTAATGATTTAGTATTGACTGCTTTGTGGCTAATGTTCTGTTGATTCCTGTAACTATTGACATATTACATTCGCATCTTCGCTAATGCTGGATACCCACGTACCAATTAAACATTGACCATTAAAGGTTGAATTAAGTTTTGAGATAATGTCACTTACGTATTTGAATAGTTCATTGCTCATGCCATCAGGTCCGGATACACATCCATTTTTAAGGCTTTCAGCGCCTTCTCAATTTCTGCTGTTTTAATTGGTGTTAGTAATGGCCTGGGGTCACCTGAATACTAGTGAAAGCGTTCATTATCGTGGTCAGTGAATTGTTCCTTGAACCTTTCTCGGTTTGCGTCGGCTTTGTCCTGGTAAGTCCCGATAAAGTGCCCTTCTTGCTTGTATACAGTGAGTAGTGGTGTTTAGTCAGTCACTCTCAGGGCTCAGGCTACCCGAAACAATTCGTGACAGTTATCCCTGGCGACGATTTCATCTGCTTGTTGAAAGGTCTTTTAAGCATTCGCGGATGTGGAGCAGAGTGTTTTCGCGTTCCCTTCCTAGTTTGGAGCGGTCCTCACTTTGGCGACTTTAATAGTTGCGCAGCCGTAATGCTGTCTGCTCTACTGATAGTTTTACTACTAATGGGTCATCAGTATACCTAGCTCGGGTGCTGTTTTTGAGAACTCTGATGGTGCTGATGGCTGAGGATTCCATACATTTGATTAGTTGGAGAAATTGGAATGCAGCACACAAATACATTATCTCTGTTATAGTTTACTTATACCATGTGGCCTACAACACGTGGCTTAGCCCATGTGATCTATGCCTTAGGTGAAGCTAGGCGGTTAATGGACTCGGTACTCGAATTACTAGAGTTGCATCAGCACGTCTAGCGTTAATAATCGAATATGTACCACAGACAATCGAGCATGCTCCCTCAACTAAATTTACCAAACCTCGTTTTGCACTCACGACATGTGACCTACACCATGCAACCTATCCGTATTGTCTGCGCAGTGTGACCTACATAGCGCGAACTATGTCACGTGACATACACCGTGCAACCTATCCGTATGGTCTGCGCAGTGTGACCTACATAGCGCGAACTATGTCACGTGACATACACCATTCAACCTATCCGTATGGTCTGCGCAGTGTGACCTACATAACGCGAACTATGTCGCCCGCCGTTACCTACCAGTGTGGCCTACCCCACATGACCTACGCCGTCTATCCTATACTGTGTAACCTACATGGCGGGACAGCTGCCGTGTAAGTACATCATCTGACCTACGTCCTGCAAACTCACTATGCAAGATGATCAATATGACGTAATTGCTAACTCACTTGTCAAGTGCAGCATGCGCCGCTTCTGATGACTCTGAAGGCAGCACGTTGTACAAATCATCTAGCTCCAAATTACGGCGAAAGCCTTTGTAGAAGATTTTACGTACCCATCTGCGAGAAATAAATAAATAAATAAATAAATAAATAAATTTCACCGAGTTGACTTTCTTAAGTATGACATAGGCAGGTCGTCTCAATGGAATCCTGGCGTGTGTGCCGTCAATATAGAGATAACCGAACGACAATATTAGGGCATCTAGTCCCATTCTTAGGTGTGTTTATAAAACTTCGCAGGATTGAAATATTCAGAGATGTGGAAGGTTTGAGTTTATCTGAAATACTTGATCAATGTTTATTTCATAATATATTTTATTATGGATGAATCTAGCAACACGCTTTCATTCTGGAGCTTAGTTGGTGCAAAACTGTTATATGTAAAGGACATATTTTGTAAATTAAGGAATATATTTTTTACTGTTGACGAGCTGTCTTTAAACAGTGCAAATTCTTCTTTGAGAGAGAGAGAGAGAGAGAGAGAGAGAGAGAGAGAGAGAGAGAGAGAGAGAGAGAGAGCGAGAGCGCGAGCGAGCGAGCGAGCGAGAGAGAGAGAGAGAGAGAGAGAGAGAGAGAGAGAGAGAGAGAGAGAGAGAGATAGGAGAGAGAGAGAGAGAGAGAGAGAGAGAGAGATAGGGGGGGGGGGGGAGATGTGAAATGGCAGGTAAATGCCCTCAGAATTCAATACTGGTGCCGTTTTAAAATGAAATGGAGTTCACCAGACAGATGTTAGCAATATCTTTTCTGGAATATGATGACGGTTGTTCTTTAACTAAGATTGCATATGAGGCTTAACATGAACATGAATTTTTTGGTTATTTCCGTTAAACGTTGAATGTGACACGTGAAAATCCTCTTACCCATCAGAATGCTGGTAAACAATTCGGCTAATATTGTTGAAGAAACTTAACAAATCAGCCCAAAAATCGGGCATGTCTCAATATTTTGAAACTCTCTTCAAGTTAAAATTAATATGATTCTGTTTCTGTAATTATTTCCATTTACGTTCCCAAAATGCAGATGTGTTACCCCTCAGAAAGTTCGTTTTTTCCCAAGAACATATCAAAACAATACATATTTCTTTACAAAAATCATTTCATGTCTGTTGTCTTATTCCATACTCCATTGACAGCCAATTTATGCAAAGGTTTTTTTCAGAGAGTAAAGGTGCAAAATGAAGCAACAATTAATAAAATGGTTAATTTTTCTTTTACAGGTACGTCTTAATTGTATTATTCCCTTGTAAATTAAAAATGAAGACAACATTTAGCACGATAAGTATGCCGAGGGCACGTTGCCATCGTTCAAGTTCCAATTACAGAATGCTTTGGCAAGTTATAAATGAAAAGGTAAATCAGATAAGTGACGCAGTTCAATATTCCATTGTGACCAATATAATAGGTTAGTACTGCGCTCCAAACAAGGTACTACCCCTTGATCAAACATGCAAACTGCAATTCTTTTTAACTATAACTATAACCAATATCTATGTAAATTTCCAATATACGTAGGTTACCCCCACTCCTGTCCATTTTCACTGTAGTGCTGAAGAGATGCATACGTTTCTATTGAGAATTCTGGTGTTAAAGTTTATATACAGTTTTTTGTTATTAAATAACCTCGAAACTTTCTGACATAAATTGGGAATTTTGCATTCGAAGCTTGTAAATACACATGATCTACCTGACTAGTAAAATGACAAATTCCTGACCAGTTATTCGTTTTCTTTAGACAATTCTGGTTGTCCACCCGCATTCCGAGGGGCATGCGCATTTTGAGGCTGTACAGTAAGCATTAATACTCACAAGAATAACAGTTTTGATAGCGGGTTCGCAGTCAGATATGGGCTGGGATTGTGATGTTTCACGTCGCTATCCATATTGGGCTTCCTCTCTTCTCTGGTAGATGAATTTGTCGGAGATGTTGCTATCGTTCCATGTATATCATCGGCAGTCTACTAAAAGTTCAATATAGTACAATAGTTTAATAAGACAAAGCTATATTAAGTTGATGCTTGATGTCACGTTTCAAAGCTGATCAAGGCTAGGCTAAAGATTCGACAAGTTTTCACAGACCCATACGCTTCAACTGATGTCGCACACAGCAAACGTCTACTGTTAAACATGTAGGCCTTACACTGTCGACAGTACATCTCAGCAATAACTTAACATGTTTCCAAAACAAATTAAAACGTGCTGATGAGTATCTTGAACTTAATTTGATTGCAAGCCATTGCAATGGATTCCAATCAACTTAACTCCAAAATATCCAACAGAACATTTTTACATCGTGTTCAAAATTGTACTAATACGGCTTGTAAGCATGACTCTGTCTTTGTTATAGAAAGATGTTAACTTATTTCCTAGATGTACTGCACTATGTACTATTGTTTGGAGTATGGGTATTCGGTAGCCTGGCCGTTGTTAGGCTATAACAGTAATGACAATATTACATTCAACGTCCATTCCAGGCCACATGCCCACATGTGGATAACATATTCATACTTAACCTAATGTTCCCCAAGCAGTTGATATTTTGCACTTCTGCTTACACGTTTAAAACTTTAATACTGGCATAGCATTTGCCAGATATAGATCTGATTCAGTAATCACCAGGATGTGCCCATCTTCGTCAATCTCCATAATCGACCAATAATCCTCAACCGGTTCCACCCTCGTCTTCAAAGCATCTTTCCCCACCCAATAGGCCTAACTATTACATCCTGATTCATGGTCTCATGTTGTTTAAGTGGTCTCAACACATCTTTCACCAGTGGTTCGAATTGGAAGCCAAACTTCCTTAGCTGTATGATGACAGACCATGTCGTAGGACCAGCAGCCCGTCATTTGTAGGAATAGCATTGAAGTATGCATGCTTTGTATGTATGTATGTATGTATGTATGATTACTGTACTCTGCCGCTGTAGTAGTAGTAGTAGTAGTAGTCGTAGTCGTAGTCGTAGTCGTAGTAGTAGTAGTAGTAGTAGTAGTAGTAGTAGTAGTAGTAGTAGTTGGAGTAGAAACATCCTACAGCTGCAATCAGTCCTTCTTCGCTTTTTCCCACTGTGTCTTGTCCTCAGCCAAAATCCTTAGCTTCCTCAGGTCCATTCTTGACTTGAGTGTACCGAGTTCTGCTTTCTTGAGGTCACCTCGTAGCACGCTTAGCAGATTTATGCAATGACGTCCTCTTCTGGCTCTGTATTTGCTGGCTCCGAGTAGGGGGAATTCCAAGGCTCTCTGTGCTGGTGTGTCTTCCTGCAGCCTTAGCACATGGCCAAACATGGACCATCTTTGCTGGGCGACGTTTACAGACAGCGGCGACGTATTACACATCTTGTATAGTGCATTATTGGAAATTATGCTCTCTGGTCATCGGTGTCCAGTGATGGTACGTAGGTGTTTGCGGTGGCAGGCGTCAAGTTTGTCTAGAGCTGCCAATTGGAGCTGCCCAGCTGTTACAGTTATACATCATCAAGGATATGCAGGTTGCATTGTATAAACGTAGTCTTTTTACCAAGGGCATCTTTGATCTGCGAATCCATAGTTTCCAGAAGGACTGGAAAGCTATGTTCCCCATGATGCAGCGTGCAGCAATGTCAGCAGTACTGCAAAGCAGTGAGCCCAGGATTTTACTTTTCCTCCATGGTTCGCCGCCATGGAGTGGATCGTCATTTTCTTTAGCCTCATGCTTTGTAGATAGGTATATGTGGGTGAACTCTGTTTTGGATTCATTCATAAAGAGATTCTCAATTTTTAGTTTGCTTGCAGCTATTGGGAGGAGTTCGTCAAGGGGTTTCTTTTCCTCATCTATAAAGTCCACATCGTCGGCATATTCCATCTCTAGCGGCATGGCAAGTATTGACACCGGGGTGGGGGAGCGGGGTTTGGTCTTGTGGAGTTTTCCCGCACGGATTTCAATGCAGCAGCCAGGTAACAGGTGAAGAGCACAGGGGATAGGCCTTCTCCATGTGGGGAGCCGATTGATGTCTCAAACTCTACAGACTTCACTGACTTGACTCGTACTCTCAGCTTGGTATCTGCAAGCAGTCGTCTCACTAGTCGTAGCTCATCTTCATTGCAACTGGCCTGGCGCAGTACGTCTGGGATCTTTGAGCGCTTAATTGTGTCGAAGGCTCGTGACATGTCAATGCCCATTTAATGGAAATCCCAGTGTGTGGACCTGACTACAGACACAAGAATGCGTTGAGCCCATACAATCTCTGCATAGCTGCATCCACGTTTTAAGCCACTTTGACATGATCCAGTGAAGCCGTCGATCTTGTCTCGGATGCGGCATAGAGCAACATTGGATAGCATTTTCCGTATGCTGTTAAGGAGCACAATGGGCCGTAGACTGGCTGGGGGGACAGGTGGCTTCTTAGGCCTGGGTAGCGCGATAAGGATTCCTTGGCATACAGCGCTGATGGGAAGGTGGTGCATAAAAGCTGAATTCATTATGTGCGTGATCGGTTTTGAGACAATGTCACTTGCATATTTGAATAGTTCATTGCTCATGCCATCAGGTCCAGATGCACGTCCATTTTTCAGGGCTTTAAGTGCCTTCTCAACCTCTGCTGTATTAATTGGTCTTAGTAATGGCTTGGGGTCTCCTGAGAATGAGTGCAAGGGCTCATCATCGTGGTCAGTGAACTGTTCCTTGAACCATTCTCGAATTTCCTCGGCTTTGCCCTCGTCAGTCCCGGTAAAGTGTCCTTCAGAGTTGTGTACAGTTAGTGGTGGTGTGTAGTCAGCCACTCTCATGGCTCGGGCTGCCCGAAACATTTTGCGGCTGTCATCCATGGCAGTGATTTCATCTGCTAGGGCGTCTGCTTCTTGGATAGCAAGATCTTTTAAGCGTTCGCTAATGTGGCGCAGAATGTTATTGCGTTCCTGGCGTAGTTTGGTGCGATCTTCACTTTGGCCACTTTGATAGATGTGCAGACGTAGCGCTTTCTGTTCTGCTGACAGTTTTTCTACGAGAGTCGTCAGTATACCTAGTTCTGTTGTTTTTTAGAACACCTATGTTGCTAGTCGCTGATGATTCCATAGATATCAGTATTTTGGTTATGGTTTCGTTTGGATCACAGCTGACATCGATGTTAGCTATTTGCTCCCGGAGGGCCTTTTTGTATGACATTTGAGTGTCAGTGTCGCTGATGAGCTTGGGTAAGTTGTAGGTAACTCTACCCTATTGGCTGGTATGGCGTTTATACATTAGGTAGAGCTGGTTCATAAGGAGGCATGTAATGACTGGCTTATGGTCAGAGTTGAGGTCTGTGCATCCATAGGAACGAGCATCCCTAAGTAGGGGTTTTGCTGCTATCTTGCATAGTATGAAATCGATTTGGTTGAAGACAGCTTTTGTAGCCTTAGACCCTTTTGGGGCTTTGCGATCAGCAATGTGTCCAGTCCATGTTGTCCGGTGGCGGCATGGGTGTTTGAAAGCCGTATTTGTGGCAAATAGGCCATTGGAACTAAGGAATGCCACCAGTGCATCTCCAATACTGTTGCGTGTGCCCTCTCCATACGATCCTATGCATGAGCCAAGTCCTGAACTTCTGTCCGCAATGCCGAGTTTACTCAGCTTGAAGTTGAAATCGCCACACACGAACATTTGCCATCTAGCTGGTATAGTTATGGCGGAGCTCAGTCCTGCATATAAGGAATCTAATATAGCTGGATTCTCTTTGGCCCTTTCAGTAGTTGGCCCATATGCATTGACTATGCGACACTTAGTGGTGGTGCACTTTCGCGTTGGTATAAGTAATATAGTGGGTATCTAGTCACTATTGTTCTTTTCGTTGGAATGTGTTTTAACCAATCAAAACGCTACATTTATAGTCACCATTGTTTGGAGAACAATGGCGGTCAGCCGCGCACAAATTCAGGATAACAATGGCGACTATAATCACACGTTATTGAGAATCTGCATCACTCTGGAATGTTCTATTATTTTGAATTAGTTAACCCGTAAAAGTTGTGTATTTTACGTTTAAATGTAGTGGCGGCGCTCCCCCCTCCCCCCTCCGTGGTTATCTACCGTGGTAGATAACGTAAAAATAACAAGAGATGATGTTTGATAATGTAAAAAAAAGGGTTTAAGAGGTGGTCTGATAATGGAGGTCGTAGGAGTCATAGTAGTAAGTATGTGGTTGAGGATGTATGAGGAATTACGGTAGGATATTGATGTATATTTTGAAAATAATTTGACTGTTTCGGCGATAACGTTAATTTATTAGTAAACTATTTTGTAGAATATTTAGAGACTAATTTGACTGTAAGCTGTTACTGTCTTAGTAAGCAACAGCTACCAGACAGATTAGTACCAACATATTAAAAATAATCTTGTATTAATGGTATGGAGTGTTCAGTTGGAATGGTAACCAAGACTTGATGGATTCATTGGATTGTATCATGGGTTAAAAAAGTTAACCCTTTCACCGATGAATTCCCCATATCTCATTTTCATCGATACCATACAGGAAAACAGTTGAATATTTTGAACTAAATTTGACGTTGCTAACGTTAATTTATTAGTAAACTATTTTTGTTGAATATTTTGAAGACGTATTGACTGTTAACCGTCATTACGCACAAATTGTTATTAAATACTTAATATTTCAATAACGTCAGTCGTTTTAGATGTTGCACGATGGTTAAAATGTGGTCATTATGTCTCTGAGGCTTCCGTGTGTTTATAGAACTGTATGTCGAGCGTACTTATGCTAAAAAGATTATTTGGTGCGTATGGTTTTAATTTATCCATACGTCTTGAATAGCCGTGAGATCAATCGTGAATCGAGATACAAACATACCATGTGTTAATAATGAAAGAACGTGTTTGTACCTCACTTCTCGTTCTAAGCACAAGATATTACAACGTCCTCGCCGAGAGTTTTAAAAAAATCGATAATAACTCCAGCACCCGCTCACCGGCTATTGCTGTTTATTGCTGTACACATCCTATATTATACCTAGATTACTGGTTTACTATAGAGTAGGACAGTCCACCCTCTGCATAGTAACACTATACACATGTGTACTACATTCACAAAGATTTATTTAATTAATTTGTCATTAACTGGATGACTGCTGCAAGCCATCAGACAATAATTTCAACTGACAATCACTGCTGACTATTTTGAAAATAACTTGACTGAAAGTGGTTGGTGGCTATGTTAGTCAAATTGTTTCCAAAATATTCAGCATATATCCAGAGTTAAACCCTGTTGAAAATGTAGTCTACAGGAATTCAGCAGTCAAACAATTAATCAATTTATCTAGCAATACATTTAGCTCAGTATTGAGGTATTAGAAAGTTTTATTAGATAGCGATGCATGAAGTATTCTTAATTTGGTCATTTTGAAAATGGGAATGGGGATATCTGTTACTGTCAAATGCAGCAACAGTTTTCTGCAACACTTGTCACACTGATATCAAAAGATTAATTGTTACAAAGCCAGTATTAGGAAGGCTAATATACAGTTTACAAACACTGTTGCTGAAGGCTGTTGCTGCCTAACAGCTTACACCACCCTTATTTGCAGTTATAGGTGGCAATAAGACCCCCCCCCCCCTTCTTATCAAGGTAATGTGTTTATTTATTTATTACTGCATGTTCTCTTTCTACAAGGTTTTTAGGATAATACACGTGGCTGCTATCAGCTGTTTACACTTATAAATCATTCAGAGAACATTTTCCCTCAATTTGATGTCACAGCTTTAGCTCCGCCCACTAAATTCGAATTTTATTCAGCTCTCATGTTTATTTGAGCTAATTCTGACTTAAATGAATATTTTCCAACAATTTCTTCGAGATGACGGTACCAGTGCTATACCAAGAATGTACTGTGCAAATATCTATGAAATCTGTAAGGGTTTTATACCTTATTTTTAAAAATATGCTACCTAGATGTGAAAGGTGGTTAGATTTTGATAGATGTGACACCAGCGCCATCTGGTGCCTTTTATAGTCAAGGTGGGCCTTTAAGAGCAACATTTTGAGCGTAGTAGCATAATCATAGATGGCCGTTTACTACATGTACACGTTGGCTACAGAGCAGTGATACGTTATAACCATGTTTTTTACTATATAATTCAGTCCTGCCCTAAACGACGACCGCATGTTACACCATTACATTGACGCTAGAGACTTTCTTAACCCTTTAACCATCGAATTTCTTCAAGAAAATGTCAATTTTCTTCATATTCATATTTGCAGTACAAGAGAAGACTATTTTTGAAAACTTATCATCGGAATGACTGGCACTGCAGGCTATCCATTTGTCTAGTCATTGTGCCAATAAACACCCCACCCCCACCCACCAACCACCACCACCAGCACCACCACCATCACCAACACCCACCACCAACACCACCAGCATCAACACTACGACCTACACCGAACACCAGGCAGTAACCCCACCACCAACACCCACCCACCCGACAACCCATAGCGAATTTCTTCATAATCATACTTGCAGCCCTAGAGAAGACTATCTTTGAAAATTTATCATCGGAATGACTGCTTCTGACAGCTATCCATTTGTCTAGACATTGTGGTCGTAATGTGTGAGAGCGCTGTGTCTGAAAAATGGTATATAGGTTGGAGAGGGTATGTCATGAGTTTAATATAGGTCACGCTCGTATGCACACATGCTAATACGCGATACTGCTAATTATACGTTGTGTCCTTATGCGTAGGTGCGCGCTTGCCGCGGTGTGCGCATGCCTGCGCCAGAAGACTTTTTGAAAATTTATCATCGGAATGACTGGCTCTGCTGGCTATCCATTTGTCTAGACATTGCGACAGCAAACATCACCCACCAACCACCCACCACCGCCACCACCAAAATGCCAAAATGCATGCGTACATATGCGGTGGGCGCATGTTGCGGATTTGCGGGCGTATGTTGTGGATTTGTGGGCGGGTGTTGCGGATTTGCGGCCGCAGTACATATAATCCTATAAATGCTACAAATTCATTCCCTTTTCTCATTCCAGTTTAAACATCGCAATGTGGATGGACGTGTAACTGCAGAGTAGTTAGGCAGTCAGATTTCTTTGAAGAACCTTGTAACTTGAATACTTGCTAGATTTATCCTATAATCAATATGCCGAGACATAAATGTTTTAAATGTGCTTCAACTTTTAATAGGTCAAATGACCTGAAGCGGCATAAGATCCGATTCCATAATGATGAAGACAGCGAAAATCTAGACAGTGAAGATGAAGAAATGACAGAGATGAATAGTGAAGATGATGAGCCAGCGGAGTCGGAGAGTGAAGCCGGTGATGACTCAGCGGAGACTGAGAGTGAAGATGAAGGTGAAGATGATGAGCCAGCGGAGTCGGAGAGTGAAGCCGGTGATGACTCAACGGAGTCTGCGAGTGAAGATGAAGGTGAAGATGATGAGCCAGCGGAGTCGGAGAGTGAAGCCGGTGATGACTCAACGGAGTCTGCGAGTGAAGATGAAGGTGAAGGTGAAAAAGAAGACATAGGCAATGATGATCTATTTACCATATTCCAAAATATTACGCAGGCCTTAGACGCTGAACAATCAGGTTTAGAAGATGAGGATGGTGAAGTGAACACAGACCCAATGGTGTAGGCAATGTGTCTATTTCCGTATATGCTGATGCTTTAGTTGCAAAGTGTATAGACATAATGTTCCAGTGGAGAAGATTACAGAACTCTACGCTCATTAAAATAATTCGTCAGGATATTAAAGATTTTATTGACGAGGGGTACGCATATGATGAAGCAGTTGTCTCAGCTTTTCGAAAAAGAGTTTCTGATCAAGAAGTACATAAGGAACTATCTAGATGCTGAGGATAATGATGATGATTCTGACGGTGATGGATCTGATCCATAAGGAATCAGTCATCGATAAATGGATCTCCAGAACATTGACTATTTGTTTATGCTACAGTAACTATATGTTTTATCATATGTAATATTTTCTTCAATGTAAAAATATGGATACAAATAAAACATTGGTTCTTTATGCGCGTGTTGATTTGATGATTGTAGCTTCCCAGCCTGGTTCCCCCCCCCCCCCCCCACATCCCTCGATATACAAATCGGAGTGCTGTTGAACTTGGTGATGATGGCGGTGGGTTGGCGGTTGGTGGAAATAGGTGTTGTGGTGGATGATGGTGGTGGGTTTAATACTTGGTGGTGGGTGTTGGTGCTTAGTGGGTAGTGGTGCTGATGGTTATAGAGGGATGGTGATGGTGGTGGTGATAGTGATGGTCGGTACTAGTAGTAGGTGGTTGCGGCCGCAATGTCTAGAACTATATTATTTTTGTTGTCGGGGTCTCATTGACTAGGTACTCATAATGCATTCATACTGTGTGTACCCGGACATGGTAATTTTTCCAAGTTTTATTATCTTTAACTGGTTGACTGGCGAGGTGTTTCAGACATTCCAGGGATCTACTTCCTAGCAAAATATTTTGGAAACGATTTGAGCAAAAGTTGATGCAGACAGTCAAATTATTTTCAAAATATTCACTAAATATCATGGAAACGATTTGATAGAAAGTTGTTGCTAACACCGCAGTCAAATTATTTTCAAAATATTCGTACAACGCACATTGCCGGCCTTGTAAACAAGTATGCTAGTACACCTCATCCCTCGTGCCAGCCATCACCGCGCTAGCATACCTCATCCCTCCTCCTCCTCCTCACTCGTTCGACCTCAATTATGCGACCACCTCTACACTCATTCCAGGGATGTTATTTTCTGATTTTTCAAACCTAAATCATGGCGCATTGGTAGGTTAAGCGAATAGTTTTGATACTAATTTGACATAGGAAGCTACAATTCGCACTAGAGCCTTCGTGCGCACAAACTCTTAAAAAAGTGCTGTTCAGTGCGACAATTTGGCATAGGAAGCCACAATTCCGCTTAGTTTTCTACTACAACCACGAGGGACCGCATCGACCATCTAATTTATACGTTAAACGATACAATGGTGCTCGTCATTATTTGTCAACGATGACGATGGTGGACATTGTTCCCACCATTTTTATAACAATTTTAAAAATTTAATAATTAAATAACTGTCGCTTTAAAGACCACTCCTTAAATATGAGATGCATGATTATTATCTATATAATATTATGCATACAACATCGCTTGGCTTAGCTATATATTACCCGCATAGAGATGTACTTTGCTCTCTTTTAAAAAAATTAAATGACTGGTAGGAAGCTGCTTAGTTTCATGTTTGAGGGTTTTAGATGAAGGTTAACGCGTTTGCATACAAATTGAAGGATTAAAAGCGAATCATAGATGCTTTATGCACAATAACGAGGTGGTCAGAGAAAACATATTTCCCTGGATACTTTTTTAACACACACGGATTTTTATGCGCGTAAACCATTTAACAAACTGATCCATCGCATCTAGCCCGTGAACATATCCAAGATTTTCGCCTGCATGTACATGTGTCATTATATGGAGGCCAGTATGCGACAGTTTTTGATAGGACGATAGTCATCTCACGCTATATTCCTTACATTTTTTGTAGTAGAGCGATGTAGTATAAATGTAAATGTTAATGTACATTCGGCTAAAATGTGTTGTGGATTTGCGGGCGCGTGTTCCACCAAGTATACGCACATGCCTGAACATGCATACACGCCAAAATGCATGCGTGCATGTGCGGACACATGCGGGCGCGTGTTGCGGATTTGCGGGCTCGTGTTGCGGATGGCAACAAGTATATGCACATACCTGAACACGCATACACGCCAAAATGCATGCGTACGCGTGTTGCGGATTTGCGGGCGCGTTTTGCGGATTTGCGGCCGCAGTACATATATTCCTATAAACGGTACAAATTCAATCCATTTTCTCATTCCAGTTTAAACATCGCAAAGTGGTTGGATGTGTAACTGCAGAGTAGTTAGGTAGCCTTAGGCAGTCAGATTTCATCTCACGTGATATTCCTTATATTTTTTTGTAGTAGAGCGATGTGGCATAAATGTAAATGTTAATGTACATTTGGCTAAAATGGCCAGCAGTACAAACTTTGACGGATCAGACACTGGGTATGTGCGATGTCGTTGGTGTTCCATTGACATCCGCGACACCATATGCCGACGGTCGAAACACAAGAGGGTCTGTAGGCATATGATCAAGAAACAGAACATAAAGAGATGGTGTACACCTGCAAGGAGTGCTATTGTCTATTACCAATCAAACAGTATCCGCATGGGTGTCCTGTAATCGGTGATACTCCGACTGATATACAAAAAGCAAACATGACGCAGTTTGTTACCAAACTGACAACCACGCCTGTGCGGATCTGCGAAGACTGAGACCTATCTCAAAACACGCCCTTTTCAGGGCCCACAAATCATTTGAAAGAGAACTCTTTATCTGTTCAAAAAAATAAAATAATGTAATAAAGTTTTTACACACAACAACCCTCTTCACACATGCATATGCAAGCACACATTCTGATCCGTCAAAAGTGGTCGATGGACGCTACTGTTCTAAATGGACATCTGTACGCTATTGTTCGTGGACGATTAATGCATTGCCATTGACTAGGAACGCATTTTGTTCATATTTGTGAACATTTTATAATTAAATGACTGCCATTTCAAAGACATAAATACGATAGCTAACACTATCTATATAATAGCATAGGAAAAATTACCGTGTACGTGTCTGATTTTTGAAAATTAAATGACTGGGGAACACATTTTGCTCATATTTTTGAAATGTTAATAACTAAATGACTTCCACTTTAAAGAATCGCCTTAAATACGTAAGATAAAATTATATATATATATATATATATATATATATATATATATATATATATATATATATATATATATATATATATATATATATATATATATATATATATATCACTATAACCCGAGTAACGCAACGCTCTGATTTTTTGAAAATTAAATGACTGGGAGTTTGTTCATATTTTTTAAAAATGTAATAATTAAATGATTGACGCTTTAAAGACATAAATATGGTAGATAAAACTATCTATATAATATTATACAACATCCATCGATCGTCAACGATGACCATTTCCATAACAATTTCGAAAATTTAATAATTAAATGACTGCCATTTTTTAAATGACAAGGAGGGGGTTAATGGTGACTAAACCACCAGCGGATTACAATTATTTTCAAAATATTCGTACAGAGATATCGCGCAAGACGTTGCCGCGGCAAATACGCTAGCATACGTCAGCCATCCTCCTCATCCCTCGTGACACCTCTACGAGCGACCACCGTTATGCATTTTCTTAAAGGACCACCAGGCGAATAAAGGCGCGTTCATGCGCGGAGAACAATACCGAGCAGAGGGTGGTCGAGATAGCATTCCTCCCTCCTCCTACGACCTCCGTTATCAGACCACCTCTCTATTATATCTAACATCGCCTAATAAGAAATAAAAATTTACACAGTAAAATCGTTTTCAAAATATTCAGCAACCAATCAATTTATTCAGCAACCAATCAAAATATTCAGCATCCAATTATCATAATATTCAGCAACCAATTATCAAAATATTCAGCTACCACTCAAATTATCAAAATATTCAGCAACAAATTATCAAAATATTCGTACATCGTGCATACCTTGTAAACAAGTACGCTAGCATCGCCCTCATAATCATCCAGCAATATCAACTGAGGAGGAATGCTATAGCATTCCGCCTCAACTGACACAGGCAGTCAAATTATTTTCAAAATATACATCAATATCCTACCGTAATTCCTCATACATCCTCAACCTCATACTCACTACTACGACCGCCGTTATCAGACCACCTCTTAAACTCTATTATTTTACTATTATCAATACCACTCTCTATTATTTTACTATTATCACTCATCCTATTAAACTCTATTATTTTTACATTATCTACCACGGTAGATAACCACGGAGGGGGGAGGGGGGAGCGCCGCCACTACATTTAAACGTAAAATACATAACTTTTAAGGGTTAACTAATTCAAAATAATAGAACATTCCAGAGTGATGTAGATTCTCAATAACGTGTGATTATAGTCGCCATTGTTATCCTGAATTTGTGGGCGGCTGGCCGCCATTGTTCTCCAAACAATAGTGACTATAAATGCAGCGTTTTGATTGGTTAAAAACACATTCCAACGAAAAGAACAATAGCGACTAGATACCCAGTATATTACTGGTATAGCCAGGTCGATAAATGCAACGCGATCACTGACGTATCCAAAACTAATGACATCGTCCAATACCCTTGGTCCGATTACGAAGCCTAATCCACGGTAAGTGGCCTGTTTTTGCTCCATGAGTACTAGCTTATGGCCTGTCTGAAGTTGCTGTTCTGAGTGTTTAGCTACTTTAGTCTCTTGAATGCATGTGATATCGATTTTATAGTGTTCACAGTCTGCACTTAAGGTTTGCCTCTTTGACGTTGCAGTGAGACCACATACATTCCACGTCGCTATGGTAAGCCCCTGGGAAGATTGCGTTATCTGAGGATGTCGAGCACAGTTTCTTGTTAGAAGGTTAGACATAGTCAGAGTTGCCTCTGCATGCGGATGTCAGCCCGCAATCCTTGATGACTTAGTTTCCCAACAAAGTTGGTACTTATGGAGGAGACCAGCGTGGATGTGTCATCTTTCACGTCACCAATTTATGCATTCCAATGAGATTAGACCTTGAGTCGTTGTAGTAATTGTTCAACCATCAGATACATCAAATACGCACCATTATTAGGCATCTGCAATACAATCTTCTTAATTTCCAGTTTTCCATGTGCAGTGGAGATTTTCCAAAGTTTGGTGAGGCTTTCTGCTTACAGAGGTTAGATTCCTATGTAAGTACTGAATCCAGACTAAGAAATGGTTTCCGGTTATTAAAAGAGGTTTTAGTTTATAGATGGCCCACTTTGGGGAGGCTTCACTGTCTAAACAGCTTCAACAAGACACAATTACTCATATCACAGATAGAAATATTATACAAGACGAGAGCTTGATGAAATGGCGTCCCGGACCACATTACCTTCAGTTCCTTCATGTCCTCTAATTATTGTTGTTAAATCATTGTCTCTAAGCTGGGCAGGTCTTAATTCCTAGATTGTGCAATCAGAACGATTGAAAAATTATAGGACTGGTCTCAATTCCCAGAATTCCAGAGCCGATTCTACGGTTTCTACGTCATGGTACTGATGAGTCAAGGCATTAGCAATGGCATACTCCTTACCAGGTTAATGGATGATCCTTCCAGTCCCCTGAAAATCCACCATGTCATTAACCCCTCCTGTGTCAACAGCGCTTCAAAGCGCTCAAAATACTACTTGATATATCAATTAAGCATTTTGATGGCCAATTTTTGTAAATTTACCACTGAATTTTTTTTTGCCAGGTTGACAATTAAAGAGGTAATGGTAAAGAAATTTAAAGGTTTTATTTAGCCAGTGTTTATCGGCAGGCCGAGAGAAGAGGATTTTTAAATATTTACCACTAGGATGACAGTAATTCTAGTGGTAAATATTCAAAAATACTGTGCTCTAAGCCTTTCAAATAGCCATATCTGAAGACCACTGCAAAGTTGTTTTGGTCAGTTTAACCATTAAAGGGTCAAGCTGACACAAGATGGGTTAATAGGATGTGTCTATTAGCTCCAGCATTCTCAGATATTATACAGCTGTGGGTTCATTCTCAATACGTTGTTCAGGTATATCAGTTGGACACACCTCAGAGAGCATTTACTCAATATGGCTCATGAATTCCTTAACACTCTCTTTAGGATCTAGGCTCTTGGTCATGATGATGATCCAGTCTCTAGAATGCAGTTGCCAGTCAGCTAAGATGTGCAGAGCTCGATCTTTGAGCTTGAAAGCAAGGCACACTCACTTATTTCAGTCTCCATAAGGGCGCTGCATGTGCTATAATGTCAAATTGCCTGACATAGTATCGCAATGTCATCTTTCCACCATACTAAGGCGGATTATTGGTCGAACATGTCTTAGGAAGTAACAATACCACGTCCAATTAGTTTCAAAAGATTAACAGCTTACCCGAATAGTTTCCTGAAATTGATAATCAGAGAGTGTATGGATCGATTGATCACACACGGGCAACGCATGGGTGGAGCTTAGTTAGAGGCAGGCGGGGTCATAGCTAATACTTGATTCCTCCTGGTGACATTGAGAGTAGGCCAGAGGACAATACCATCGTTTATGTCTTTATGTCTCGTGATGTTAGTCACTATTTCTTTGGCAATTTATTGCGCAGTGTCACAGTCAAGGAAAAGAAAGAGAAACCTTCAGCATCACCCTCCTCAGACTGTACTTATTGACCAAACGTCCAGCAGCAAGACTGGAATCTATAGTTCGGACATTGGCTGTAGAAATGAATATGTTTTGTGAGAATATACAGCATGATGACTATTCCAATAAGGGCAAGTATGTTTCTGTCTATGAAAATAACCACAGTCCAGAAGATTGTTCAAGTGGATATACATTAACAAAGTTAGAAAGATTTTAGTATTCAGCAGAAAAACTGACAACTAATATTGATGATCAACTAGTTAGAATTGTGACTACGCTAAACAATGCACAGCTTTAGATCATCATCGTAAAAACTTATTCTGAAAACACTATATGGCTGTTCAATAAACATTCGAAATCAGAATCTTTATCTAATGTGTTTGTCTGGGAGAAAAAATGATGGTTCATATAGACTAATACTAAATTTAGTCATGCTCAATGATCTGTAATTAATCTTATCAGACCTAACTATTTCATGGCATCTTTAGATTTGTCAAATGCCTATTATTCAGTTCCTATTGTGCAGGCTTGTCGGAAGTTTCTCCAGTTCGAATGCGGTAATAAATTCTTTCAGTACACTATTTTACCAAATGGCCTATGTTCTGCTCCTCCTGTATATACAAATTACTGAAACCTCTACATTTGAGGAAGAAAAATCACATTTCTTTTGGATACTTAGATGACACTTTTCTTATGGTTCAGTCATATGTGCCATGTCTGGCCAATCTCATGGAAACAGAATAGTTATTGAAATCTTTGGGGGGTTTTCCCCATAAATTATGAGTAATTCGTAACAATACCATCTGAAAAATTGACAAATTTCGGTCTTGTGTTAGCTATATCTAAGTGTAACGTCTATAAAAGGTGACAAGCCACGTTTGCAGAGTATCCATCCATCATTCGACCTCGTATGACGTCATAATCAGCTCAGCGCGTGTATGGTGACGTCACAATCATTACGTCACAAAGGGTACCATATAGACCGCCATCAAATCTCAAATGGTCAGACACGTTGTATGAATTGTATGTCTTGTAATTCTTTACTATTTAATAAACATGTTGTTGAATATTTTGAAACACATTTGACTGGGCGCTATTGCTTCCTTAGGCAGCAACAGCACCCAGTCAAATTAGTTTCAAAATATTCAACAGTTTACCTTGTATTTTTTTTGGAAATAAATAGTTAGGGTGTTCAGAGATCGATCGATCCCACCACGGGCGAGGTGTGGGTGGAGCGTAGATAGAGATGGGCGGGGCACAGTTAAAAATGGAAAGGTCCATTTGGTTAACACATGTGAAAAACGTTTTGCAATCAGGAAAATGAAAGATAAGAATGGTAGCAGAACTGATTGGGATTTTTGTTTCGGAATTTGCGTTCAATATGGTCCGTTGTTTTATAGGAATTTGGATTCAGACAAGATTCGTGCGTTAGAACTTTCCAGAGGTGATTTCGATCAAATCATGTCTGTTTCTCACACCGACCAGACAGATTGAATGGTGGATAGATAATATTTACTCAGAAAAAACCCGTTTTATTTATCACGGTAAAGTAAATTACCTTCTTACTACGGGTACTTCATCGGCAGGTTGGGTGCATTATTATCAGCACAAGTGACACCCAGTCGGTAGGTGGCAAATGGCCATTAGAAGAAAAACAATGTCATATGAATATGAAGGAGCTGTTCTTTTCTTTCCTATTCTTTTTTAATCTGTTTACATCGTTTTTCTCCCCTACATCTCTCTCTCTCTCTCTCTCTCTCTCTCTCTCTCTCTCTCTCTCTCTCTCTCTCTCACACCTCTTAATTTATTGTTTCTCTCTCACCTCGGTTTAGTGTTCTCAATCATTGGCTGCTTATAATAATTCTGTAGGGAGAGGGCAAATCTAAGTTGTAAGAACTTGTGCCCGATCCCATTGTGCAATTGTTACAATAAAATATGTTTAAATCAAAAAAATATGAATATCCTTGAGCTTAAAGCAGGAGTATACCTGTTATGCCTTAAATCATTCTGTTCCATCATTCACGATACACCTATTAAAACCCAAATGAACAATACCACAGCTGCTACTCTGGCTTATATTAATTAAATGGATGGTTCTCAGTCGAAGCTTTGCAACGGGATAGCCAATGAAATTTGGCTTTGGTGCAAAGAAAGATTTGGCGTATAGCCGCTCACCTGATTTGTCAACTGAACGGGTCAGTAGTCTCCAAATAAAGAATCCGTTAGTTAAGTACGGTCGTTTAACTGTTGAACGTTACGTGTCAGACACGGGCTGATATCATTGGTCGACTTTGGTTGGCACTTTTCGATTAAGTAGATAAGCTCGCGTCTTACGTTTAAACACATCTAAACTGGTCGAGCAAATGTGGTCGCTTGAATAAAATATGTATGACTCAAATAATTTAAGAAACAGCCTAAGTACGGTCAAGAGATACACTTATATAACGTGCCACTCTGCACTTTGGCATGTAATTCCACCGTTGTTTGTATCTATTTTGCATAGTCTAGGCTGAGGTCTGTAGAAGGAGTATTGTTTTACAAAGCACGAAAATTAAAATCCATATTAATCTGCAGTCGTCAGATGCTCGGAGCACCATACCAGTTGGTAATTTTAATTACCGTCCGTGGTACGTCTTCACGAAACCGTCAGAATTCCCCATAACACATACAGTTTTGATACTCTACTACTAAACTAGTAAAAACGCAACAACATGAAATTTGTGCGCTGCTTTACTTACATATACAGCCAGCCGTAATTTATCAACACGCTACGCGCAACGCGTTGTAAGCCTAGTGCCAGACACAATGATAGAGACAATGTCCGATGTTAACAAGTCTATAAGTAGACCTGCCTTGAAGTCGCATAAGCATTATGAGCGTGTAGCCCTAATTCGTGAACGCTAGGCCTAAACCTACCAACTGTCTGCGGTAGTCTGCCCTATCTAAATATTATATGGCGACTACAAACGTACGTGTAGTGCGGGCAAGGCCTAGTGTTATCAGATAGCCAGCCGATTAGTTTGCATATTAATATCAAGTCTCACCTTTGTATAGCGATCGCTTGCTGGCGGTGTCATGCACCGTAGTCGCGCGTTAAGTTCGGTGGACCATACGCCTAAGAGGAACAGGGATGTGGTCCCTGAATTAATTTAATGTGATAAATGACTTGTTTTAATTAGCGACTTCTTTGTCTTTAAGAGGCTTAGCTGTCTTTGATGGAACAAGAGAGGAGCTGTGTGTATATGCATACTGCATGGGAAGATGAATATATTACAATGCGCTCTTACTAGACAGCACGTATTTCCTCACACAAAATTATGTCTGAATGGTTCTCTTGAGACCAGGTCAGGTTGCCTTTGGCATACAAACGTATCTCATTTGCTGTTACTCCGGC
The DNA here is from genome assembly GCA_034401795.1 of Chaetoderma sp. LZ-2023a. Classification (NCBI taxonomy): domain Eukaryota; kingdom Metazoa; phylum Mollusca; class Caudofoveata; order Chaetodermatida; family Chaetodermatidae; genus Chaetoderma; species Chaetoderma sp. LZ-2023a. Next base: position 50,320,897 of record CM067368.1, read on the forward strand.
TTATTACAAGATGGCGGCTCGGCACAAGAAGAGTGTGCGGGGTGGGTGGGGAGACTGCCCGTCTTAAATAATCGCGAACGTGTGCCCACAACCACCCCCACACACCACCCAATTCATTCAGGTGAGAGTTGACGCGTGGTCTTACTCACCGCATTAGATGATCTGTAACCGTGCGATTCGTTCAAGAAAAGTTAACTACGCGGTTTAGCAGCAACATTTTGTCGATTGCCATCATTCAGTATTTGTTTGTAATTATAATTTCTGCAGTATGTATAGAAACTATTTGATGGTGGTGAAACTCTAGACTCAAAAAGTAAACTTTGAGGCAGAGTTTTTATAGAGGCGTCTCAGCAAACAAAGACACCTCTGTCCGATCACCGACTTCTTAGCCGACCCCGCATCCAAACAGTCCAACAGCTAGAGCATAATGTAGTGGTAGTAGTAGCAGCAGCAGCAGCAGCAGCAGCAGCAGTAGTAGTAGTAGTAGTAGTAGTAGCAGTAGCAGCAGCAGCAGCAGCAGCAGCAGCAGCAGCAGTAGTAGTAGTAGTAGTGGTAGTAGTAGTAGTAGTAGTAGTAGTAGTAGTAGTAGTAGTAGTAGTAGTAGTAGTAGTAGTAGTAGTAGTAGTAGTAGTTGTAGTAGTAGTAGTAGTAGCAGCAGTAGCAGCAGTAGTAGTAGCAGTAGCAGCAGTAGCAGTAGCAGTAGCAGTAGCAGTAGCAGCAGCAGCAGCAGCAGTAGTAGTAGCAGCAGCAGCAGCAGCAGCAGCAGCAGTAGTAGTAGTAGTAGTAGTAGTAGCTGCAGCTATAGCAGCAGTAACAGCGGCAGCGGCAAAAGCAACAGCAGCAGCAGCATCAGCAGCATCAGCAGCATCAGCAGTAGCAGTAGCAGTAGCAGTAGCAGTAGCAGTAGCAGTAGCAGTAGCAGTAGCAGTAGTAGCAGCAGCAGTGGTTGTGAAGCCATCAAGTACCAGAGATTAGGTTAGTCCACTCACCCGTATCTTCACACAGATAACATCATAATATCAGGCTTGATCAGTCAGTCACTATATGAACAGTGTTAAGTTATTGACCTTTCAAAGTCAACAATTACAATTTGGCCGCTCGAAATGTTAACAGATGAATATCCGTTTGCACTAAGCCTGGGCAAAAGGTGGACTGGAAGCGTGTTTCTACTGACAAACATTCATATACGCGCGTAAACACGCAACCTCATCTCGCGTAATAGTGCAAACGTACATACGCACGCGCGTAGCCGCAATGCGCTGGCCGCCCGCCCTCTCTCGGGCCGCACGCCCGCCCGCCCAGACGTCCACACGCCCGCCAGGCTAGCGTGTAAGTACGCACTCACGCACACACGCACGCGTTCGATCGTCAACAGCCAGCAATATGACACATAAGCTATTAATACGTGCACGATATTCTCAGGTTATATCTTCACGACCGCATAAATATTAATCCATTAGTAACTTATGAGCGTTAACCCGTCAAACCGGAAACTGCAGAAAGACCAGATATAAAAGTCATTTTCAATTTAATGAAACTACTGTTAAATATTGAAACTCATTTTTGGGGAGCTGTTGCTAAATAATCGTAAATAAGTTTCAATATATTAAATACCTTTAGGGTTGTCTTGGGAGTTGTGTACTTGGGTTAGAACCGGTTAATCCTTTAGTCCATGAATTTGTTCAAGAAAATCTCAATTTTCTCATAGAAAATGTCTATTTGCAGACAAATAGAAGACTATTTTTGAAAATTTACCACTGTAATGACTGGCTCGGTTACCGAGCAAGTCATTCCAGTTGTAAATCTTCAAACATAGTCTTCTCTTGGTCTGCAAATAGACATTTCTCAAGACCAATGAAGAAGCTGTTTTTGGCTGATATGAGTGTTAAATGGTTAAGACGGTTATAGTAGACCTATACGCATCTCGCCATTAATGATAGCGTATTCAGGTTAAATTGGATTGTTGTCAAAATATTCAGCAGACTCGATAGGCCTGTTAGAACATGTTTGAAAATGACGTAATCGTGTATGTCACTTATTGTTATATGTTGGCTTTTAATGTATATACAAAGTCACGGAGTATAGGATGCCTACATTATTAACGCTTCGAGCACGAAAGAAGAAATGCTATAAATCGTCTACAATGTAAGAAATTTTAACGGTGAATATTCTGAAACTAATTGGACTGGAAGATGCTACTGCCAATTGCAGCGACAAGATTCATGTCGAATTTGTTTCGAAATATTCAACAGCTTACTTGTATGGTTGCCTTGAGTTTGAGAACCAGAAACTGGGAGTCTATGGTTCCAAATGTTAAAGACGTAATCCTCGTTCTAACATAAGATGCCGTGATCTTTTATATGTCTGTCATATTATTGTATGCCTATATTTGCGATCATCGCCAGGAATAGTCTGGGGCCAGTAGAACCCACCCCACCCCAATGTACCATCAGCATCCACCGCTATCACAATTTCTTTAAATTATTATTCTCTAACGAAACTATCTGGACACGTTCCCAGAGAAAAGACGGATATGATTTTTGTTTTCTAGTCTTACAAAAAACCGCATCGTGGTCGTCGAAACCTAACATTTTAGGGAATGGGGAAACACAAGTTAGGAAAATCGTAATTACTCACGGCGCCAAAAAAACCCGGTGTGATTATTGCTGTTGGTTCCGTCTGTTTGTCTTTCTGTCTCCCGGTTTGTCTATTTGTATGTTCGTTTGCCTGTTTGCCTGTTTGCCTGTTTGTCTGTCCGCCTTTATCCGAGGCACATCTCCGGAATGTTAGACTCACTAAATTATTCATGATATGGGTGGCTACAAAATGCTGTAGTTTAACAGATAAAGGTCAATGGTTCACTTAGTGCATACCCGAATCCATATTTTCTTCGATAACTTTGCAATGCAAGAAGGTAGAATCACCAAATCTACATTCATATTGTGGTTGACTAGAACTAAGATTTAGTCTCAGGTCATCAGTTCAAATGTCGAGGTCAATTGCCACTTAGTGCATTGTCAAAACCTAGTGCATATGCGCGAGTCATCATCTCCCTCAAGAGCATTCAAATTTTTTAATAAGTGTCCGCACAAAATGTTGTTTCATGTGTGATTAATGCAAATCAGTTGTGTAAATGTAACAGCAGATGATGTCAAAAGGTCACAGAGCTTGGCAGTTACTTACAATTTGACAACTATGCATTGCTGTAACTAAAAAATCACATAAACAAAATCTTTCTTCTTAAGCTCGATATTCACGATACAACAAGTTATATTCAACAAGTTGGTTCCGACAATACACACGAGCCAACACGTTGCACACAACAAGTTGCATACAACAAGTTATATACAGCATCTGTGTGCAAAATCCAATATATGTGGATAGATAAAATGAATGGATAAAATATGATGTTGGGGGGCATTCAGTTTAAGGACAGTCTAATATATTTGCCATTTCAACTACGTCAGCTCCCAGCCATATTCGTTCTAGCTAGTGAAATAGGGGTTTTCCCATATTTACTAGATAGTAACGTGTACTACGATTATGTAGGCGAGTATCCCCTATTGACGTTTACGGGGCTGACAGCATGTCAGTGTCTGGGCATCAGAAGTTTGATGAGTGGTACGCATCCGTAAAAGAGGGTGTTTTTAATTTCAGTAATGCCATAAAACTTTACTGCAGGGTTGATGTAGAGCTTCTATAAATGCTCTGTGGTATGTTTCGAGACATGTTTATTAGGGCAATGGGCATACCCCATTCTGCGTCTTCCATAATGTTAAAATCATTATGTAATAAGGTGTTCAAGGCGAACTACTCGAATGATCATAAGTTAGTAGCCTCGCCTGTTCGAGTGTACGCTAATCTGCATAGCAAAAAGCGTTACTCCATAGAGGGTTGTCAATGGATGGATTATGTGTCTCATTCTAGAAACATTCGTATTGAGAACAAGCTAATTGGCGTCGCGCGAACACGAGGTATTGGCTAAATTTGTAGACAGGTACTCCCCCGACACTGGCCAGCACTTCGAGTAATATCTCTGGCAGGTTCGTACGTGTCCGAAATGTTTACCACGTAACAGGGCTCCCACGGTATCATTTTAAACCATATTTAACATTAGAAGAGGATTGTCCCACTCTCTCTCCCCCTCCCTCCCTCCCTCTCCTCTCCCTCTCTCCTTCCACCCCTCCCTCTCCTCTCCCTCTTTCCCTCCATCCCTCTCCCTCCCTCCCTCCACCTCTCTCCCTCCCTCCCTCTCACTCTCGCTCTCTTCCTCCCTCCCTCTCCCTCTCCATATCCCTCGCTCCCTGCCTCCTTCCCGCTCCCTCTCTCCCTCCCTCCCTCTCCCACTCCCTCTATCCCTCCCTCCCTCCCTCTCCCTCTCCATCCCTCCCTCCCCCATCTCCCTCCCACTCACTCACCCACTCCCTCTTCCCTCCATCCCTCTCTCTCTCTCCCTCTCGCTTTCTCTCCCCCTCCCTCCCTCTCTCCCTCGCTCCCACCCTCCCTCTCTCCCTCTCCCTCCCTCTCTCCCTCCCTCCCTCTCTCCATCCCTCCCTCCCCTCGCTCCCTCCCACCCTCCCTCCCCCTCCCTCCATTCCACCCTCCCTCACTCTCTCCCTCTCTCCCTCTATCCAGCCGTCTGCAGCATCCTTATGATGTAAATGTATGACATTAGTGCACCATCCGTAAAGCGCTTTACAGGGTATAAGGGGCTCGTGGTAGATTCGTGTATTGAGAAATGCATAGGCATCATGGTTGCTAAGTCCTCTCTCCCTCTATCCCCCTCCCTCCTCCACTCCCTCGCCCTCTGTCCCTCCCTCCCTCCCTCTCCCTCTCTCCCTCCCTCCCTCTCGCCCTCTCCCTCCCACCATCCCTCCTCTCTACCTCTCTCCCTCCCTCCCTCCCTCCATGCCTGCCTGCCTGCCTGGCTGCTTGGCTGCCTGGCTGCCTGCCTGCCTGCATGCATGCCTCCATCCCTCCCTCCCTCCCCCCTCCCTCCCTCTCCCCCTCCCTCCCTCCATCCCTCTCCTTCCCTCCCTCCCTCTCCCTCCCTACCTCTCCCTCTTCCTCCCCCCTCCCTCCCTCTCCCTCTCTCCCTCCCTCCCCCTCCCTCTCCCCTACTACCACTACTACTACTACTACTACTACTACTACTACTACTACTACTACTACTACTACTACTACTACTACTACTACTACTACTACTACTACTACTACTACTACTACTACTACTACTACTAATAATAATAATAATAATAATAATAATAATATTTTGAAACTAATATTCCTGAATCGTTGTTACATGCATATTGCCCCTCTGTACTCGACCGCCATGCCCACTAAATAGATGGCCACTTGTAAGAATCGGTTGCCGTTAATATTTAGTAAGCATTCTGATGAATATTTTGAAACTAATTGTATATACGGTCATAGATCTCAACGGCCCATTAGGTTAAAAATATTTGTCAACTTTTCAGACATAGCTGCTTTTGATCATGGTAATACAATAATTCAAGGTTTCAAAACATATAAAGTCGATTCCAACATATAGTTCAAGTAATCAGAGCTTGCCCAGGGATCTGATCTATTGCCCAAGCCTAGGCCATTTATAATATGCTATGGGTCATATCGTCGCTGTTTTTGTTGTTGCCGTTTGTCGCTGCTGGCTGTTGCATGTGTCAGGTGTTCAAGTATAATGTGTAGCACCCATACGCTAGCTTGGGAAACATTGATAACAACATCAAATACAACATCTAGTACAACATTGATTTACAAAGTGACTCAGACTCGGATTAAAAAAAAATTTAATGACAGTAAAACCAGCAATTAAGCGAAGATAATTAATTACGCGTGCATTTTATAAACCTCGTTCACGACGCTCTCGAGCCACGAGCTTTTACATTTACGGTACAAATGAGCCGGATTTAGATATATGTATTCGTTATTATATAGAGCTAGGGCTAAGTCTTCTTTATAGACATCGTTTAATCCTGGCTCATGGTATAATATGGCATTATCGATGGGTCTTAGAAAATAGTCGGTACCCATATACGAATGTTCTCTCTGAGTTGCCCGACCATGCTGACATACATAACACTTTCTTTTCACTAGATATCCCTATAGCTTCAATCACTAATATAGCAAATATCTTTACATCTACGGCCTGAACTGTCACATTATTATCGTTTAAATCCTCACCGTACTCAATCTCTGAAGGCCCATAGTAAACCCATGGGCTTTCACGGGCGGTACACATTCTTCTCAGAATTGTCAGTTTCGTTCACAGACTCAGATGTAACATATTCCCGAGCTCTGCTACTACGCGGGCACCTTCGGTTGCTTCTTCTTGGTTGTATTAGCCTCTCAGAGCTTTTAAGCTAGTACTGATGCATTAGATCCAGTAATCTTCCAAAGTGATTCAACAAACAGGTACTCTTTTATCTTTCCTGAACCTCCTCCACCGATAAGATACTTAATGATTATCTTAAGTTCTTCGTTGTTAAGGGTAACATACACGCCTTCAGAGATTAACTATTCTCTAATGTCCTCACGGTTATGCAGTGTTGTAGCTATTTCGCTCCAAATATCAACATCCAACATTAACTTATGGTACAGTGTACGGTTAACAACACATCCCTTGACTCTTGCGATATCATGACGTCCATCATCTGGATTGTCTATATAATGTAGTTAAATCAATGTCGGGGTCGCTAGGGCACAGTTGATTACTGCAACGTTAGTGCTTAGTATATGCCAAGCGTCATCAAAGTGGTTAATTCATCTAAACGTAGGTTTTATCTCAATTCGATCTGGAGGTGTGAAGTACCAACATATACACCTGTGCAAAAGTTAAGCACCAGCAAAAACAATAGAACGTAGAAACATGATGGTACAACTAGGCTGCCATACTTTTGTCCCCGCGTTAGCTGACATAATTCCAAGTACGAAATGCACATGCATGCATGACTTCACGCCGCTTGATGTCCGTGCGTGGCGGGAAACAGCACACATGTTCAGTTATGTAAAAGTCCAGTTTGAGGTGTAGAACATTACATACAGATTTAGGCGACAAGATTAGGAATTTTGTGTTCATGACCGTGGTTTATTTGTACAGAGAGAATTAGCTCTTGATTGTGAACCGCTATGGCAAGACGAAGGTTAAGTGATCGTGTGAAATGGCAAATCATAGGCATGCATACCACTGGTATGTCATGCAGAGAGATTGGCAGACAGCTGAACATTAACCATACTGTAATCAGTCGTTTGATTGCAAAACATGGGCAAACTAACGAGGTGAAGGACAGGCCTAGATCTGGAAGACCGAAGAAGACTACTGCCCGTGATGATCGAGCCCTAGTACGCCTTGTTAGGAGATCTCCATTCACCAACAGCAGAGTGCTCAGCCAGCAATGGGAAACGCGCAATAGAGTGTCAATGTCTACCGTCAAAAGGAGACTGTATGCTGCTGGCATGAAAGCTAGGAGACCTGTCAGACGTCCTCTCCTCACTGCACACCACAAAGAGGAGCGTCTGAGGTGGTGCAACGAAAGAAGACACTGGAACATGAGATCCTGGAGACGGGTACACTGGTCCGATGAAAGTCGGTTCCTGCTTCATGCCACAGATGGTCGAACTCGTGTATGGAGGTCCAGACGCACGGCGTACGATCAACGTAACATCATGGAAGAAGTTCCATTTGGTGGAGGTTCCGTTATGATATGGGGGTGCATCTCATTTGATTGTAAGCTGGATCTGTTGACTGTACCTGGAACACTAAATGGACAAAGATATCAAGATTCCATACTGGATAGAGTTGTGGTCCCTCATTTTGTAAATCATGCACCTGGAACCCACCCTATATTCATGGATGACAACGCCCGACCACATCGTGCTAGAGCTGTGCATGAATACCTCCGCCAGAATGCCATCGAAACCCTACCATGGCCAGCAAGGAGCCCTGACATGAACCCTATTGAGCATATCTGGGACATTCTGGGAAACATGGTGAGAAGGAGGGATCCTCCTGTGCAGAACCTACAGGAATTAACAGACGCACTCCATCTTGAATGGCAACGAATACCACAATGGCGTATCAGTCGGTTGGTGACCAGCATGAGACGTCGTGTCCAGGCCGTCATCCAGGCACAAGGTGGATATACCCGGTATTAATAATGACAGTCTCAAACTCGTGCACAGATGTTAAACTTCGTTTTCAGACACCATTAATGACAATCTAGCCACGTGTGTCAACTGTAGGGCAATAGTTGTCAGTTGTGTAAACGTAACCATATTCAGGCCCCGTTTTCAAGTTCAAACAAAAACATACAGTGTTTCCCCACCATCATAATCAGCATTCCTCTAGTTGCATTATTACCTCTTGCACTAAGATGGATGGGTACATAAATGTTTATGTTATTGCTTTCTTCATAGCACATGAATATACCCTCGCATGTGCGTAAAAATAGGGTGGTGCTTAACTTTTGCACAGGTGTATATATTAACGTAAGGATTCTTTGTGGTCATAGCAACTTTTAGCTGAGGTTCTAACTCGTAAACATACTTCATATGCTCTACTGTATTGCTAGTCTTCGCTGTAGAAACAGTATCTTCGAAGACAGGCATCATGTCAGGAAACTTTCTAAATGTCTTATAGTGCATAAAGATTCATTGTCTAACAGGATAGCTGCTACCAACACTACATTCCCGTATGTCAACTACCATTTCTTCTCTTTTTCATAACTCTTACGTACACATTGCTTCCTAGATCGACATGCACGTCACAACATAAAACGTATGCTGCATTCACCGTGACGCTTACAGAGTCTTATTTAATTCTTGAAAGCTTGGTGAAATTACACTTTTTCACACACATTTATTGCAGGGTTGGGAGATGAACTGTGACCTGGATTGACAGAACATGTCCGAGCACATACATACTAGTTCGTCAATGTAAAATTCCTTCAATACGTCAAACAATGGTGACTGTATGAGTGGTTCGTTCTGATTGACTGAGAGTTATGGCGTCATCCATATTTGAATTTAGCTCCTCCTTAACACTTTCACGGCTCATTAGCCATACCAATACCTCAACAAACCAAACATTGTTGACTGTATAAGCAGTTTCCCTGATTGGTCGAGAGTTATGACATCATGAACATTTGACGACTCATTGCACATGTCAAGACCTCCACAGAACAAACACTGGCGACTCTATAAGCGGCTGTCTTGATTAGTTGAGAGTAATGACGTCATCAATATTTGAATAAGTCCCTCAGGCCTTCTAACAGTTTCATGGCTCATTACACATTTCAACACCTTCGCCGAACACACATTGGCGAGTATATAAGCGGCATCCCTGATTGAGTTGGATTTATGGCGTCATCAACATTTGAATTAGGCCACGCCCCCAACACTTTTATGGCTCATTAGCTGTGTTAATAACTGTACAAGCCAAACATCGGCGACTGCATACGCAGCTGTTTTGATCGTCTGCGAGAGGTCGCATGACCTCAATTAACACCGCAGGATCGATTAATGGCGACTGTATAAGCGGCTACTTTGATATGGCTCGATGGGGGTCACGTGCCCTCGGTCTGGACCCACGCCACCCTAGACATTTCACAACTTGCTACACCTGTCAAGAGAACTACAGCTCGGGCAGTGGCGACTGTATAAACGGCGGCGCTGATTGGTAGAGAGGCCACACCCACTAGCACTTTCATGACTCATTATGTGCGTAATTCAGCATTACCGGGGGTCAACATATCCAAAGCCTCGAACAATGGCGACCGTCTAAGTGATTGGCCGCGAGGGGTCACATGTGGCCATGCCTCCTTTCACTCATCGTTGCACCTGTCAATCATCAAACGATCTACATCCACAAAATGTGGCGAAGGGATGCGTGGCTGGTCTGGTTGGTCGGGAGCTTATAATGTTATCAATGACGTCATTAATATTTTTATTAGGCCACGCCCACTCCCCCTCCCCCCCAACCCCGGCCAGAAATACTCGAATCTGATTGGTCGAGAGAAAACAATAGAAAAGGCTCTCGACCAATCAAATTCGAGTATTATTTAGCGGGAAAAGTGGGCGTGGAATAATTCAAATATTGATGACCTTATTGATGACGTGATATGCTCGCGACCAATCGGAAGAGCTGCCCATCATGCCGCCTTTCAACTGAAGGCAGCATTTTAAATCACGTATATTAAATTGGAATAATTGATTGGTCGCATCAAATATTGGATGAAAAAGTTGTACTAAACCGATATACCCGATCCAACTTGCTGTATGCAACTTGTTGGTTGAAAAAGTTGAATGAAAAAGTTGGATCAAAATAGGACACTGTTTTATTTTCTCCAGCCAGCTTTCTGTTGCATGCAGCATGTTTAAGCGTTTGTATACAATTGTGTATTATGTGTATCGAGCTTAAGACTTAATTCAGGCCGTGTTCTCACTAGAGCCTTAACGCTGAATAACGCCATACTCACGTATGACGTTAATCCGGATTAACTCTCTAGTGAGAACACGGCCTTAGTTTATTTTGACGAACTCTCACACATAAATGTGTTCCTTCATAACATTGTGTATTTATTTGCGACATTTATGTGCACAGGTCGTTAAAATGAAGTAAGCTACCTTTAAAAGGTACTATCTTTGAATCATATTTGGTTTAAACAGAATTAATTTTTTGTCTTAGAGGGAGCGCGATAAGACAGGTCTTATAACCGCGTCTCCCATATAATTATATTAAAAAGTAAATGACTCATGGTGTAACACGAATGAATACATACATGTTACTATACTATATCTAATTACTTGGTGGCATTAAATTATACAATTATACTTATGATACATAATAGTGAGTCTGATAAAAGTGCACATTCACAGTTGAATGCCAGATAACAAAACTATCTGATGTACCCAATGTGGGTACCCCAACGCAATGAAAACGAAACAGAGTTCAGCACATGATGATTTCGTCCCGCACAAGCCATCATAATCTTTAGTTACTTAATTGAACTAGGGACGAGTTGTCTCTAGTTCAATTTCAGAACACAAAAAATCATATCAATCTATACGTAATAAAACCATCACAAGCTAAATCCTACATCGACTCACTTCGTCAAGGCCCAAAATTTAAGCGTCCAAAAGTATAAAGTTCTAACAATTCAATCTCCAAGCACTCCACCGCGAGTATGCAACCCCAATCTTGTGAGACGGGGAATCATATTTATTGCCGATACAGACTAATACGGCTACATAACTTAACCTTTCACCGGCATTGCAATCGGCATCAATGTCTTGTTCCATTTTAATTATGTTCAAGATATTCAACAGTTTTGGAACATTACGTTAATACACCGTTCCAGTTGTTCCTAAGCCCGGCCACCTCTAGCTAAGCTCCACCCACACAACGTCTGTGTTGGGATCGATCCAGCTCGGAACTCCAGAGAGAAACAGGTTGAATATTTTGAAATTAATTTGACTGTGAGCTGTTTCTGCCTATGGCAGCAACAGCGCCCAGTCAAATTAGTTTCAAAATATTCGACAGAATGTTTATTAAATAGTATGTATGATTAATGTATTCTGCGGCTGTAGTAGTAGAAACATCATACAGCTGCAATCAGTCCTTCTTCACTTTTACCCACTGTGTCTTGTCCTCAGCCGGAATCTTTAGCTTCCTCAGGTCCATTCTTGGCTTGAGTGTACCGAGCCCTGCTTTCCTGAGGTCACCTCGTAGCACGATTAGCCGATTTATGCAATGACGTCCTCTTCTGGCTCTGTATTTGCTGGCTCCGAGTAAGGCGACTCCAAGGCTTTCTGTGCTGATGTGTCTGCTCGCATCCTTAGAAATGGTCAAATATGGACATCTTTGCTGGGCGACTTTGACAGAGGGCGGCGACGTATCACATATCTTGTATGGGACATCATTGGAAATTATGCTGTCTGGCCATCGATGCCCAGTGATGGTGCGTAGGTGTTTGCGGTGGCAGCCATCGGGTTTGTCTAGAGCTGCCCTTGGAGCTGTCCAGCTTTTACGCAGGTTGCATTGTATAAACGCAGTCTTTTTATCAATGGCATTTTTTATCTACGTGTCCAGCTTCTAGATGGACTGGAAGGCTATGTTCCTCATGACGCAGCGTGCAGCAATGTCAGCAATATTGCAAAGCAATGAGCCTACGATTTTACTTTTCCTTCATGGTTCGCTGCCACGAAGTGTATCGCCATTTTCTTTAGTTTCATGCTTTGTAGATAGGTATATGTGGGTGAACTCTGTTTTGGATTCATTCATAAAGAGATTCTCAATTTTTAAATGAAATCCACATTGTCGGCATATTCCATCTCTAGCGGCATGACCAGTATTGACACCGGGGTGTTTGGTTCTGCGGAATTTTCTCGCACGGATTTCAATGCAGCAGCAAGTTAACAGGTGTAAAGCATATGGTATAGGCCATCTCCCTGTGTGGAGCGGATTGATGTCTCAAACTCAACAGACTTCACTGACTTGACTCGTACTCTCAGCTTGGTATCTCAAGGTGTAGTCAACTGTAGACTCACTAGTCGTAGCTCATCTTCATTGCAACTGATCTGGCATAGTACATCTTGGATCCGTCACAAGCATGCTTTGCGCTCATACGATGTCTGCACAGCTGCGTCCACGTTGAAGCCACTGTGACATGATCCGGCGAAGTCATCGATCTTGTCTCGGATGCGGCATAGAGTAACATTGGATAGGACTTTCCGTATGCTGTTGAGGAGCATAATGGGCCACAGATTGGCTGGAGGCCAGGTGGCTTTTTTCGCTTGGGTAGCGCGATACGGGTGCCTTGGCCTACAGCGTCGATGAGGAGGTGGTGCATAAAAACTGAATTGATTAAGTGCTTGATCTGTTCTGAGATAATGTTACTTGCATATTTTAATAGTCAATTGACCATGCCATCAGATTCAGATGCACGTCCATTTTTCAGTGCCTTCCCAACGTCTGCTGTTTTTATTTGTATTCGTAATGGCCTGGGGTCTCCTGAGAACGGGTGCAATGGCTCATCGTCGTGGTCAGTAAACCGTCCCTTGAATCATTCTCGAACGCCTCAACTTTGCCCTGGTTTGTTCTGATGAAGTGTCCTTCAGAGTTGTGTACATTGAGCGGTGGTGTGTAGTCAGTAACTCTCAGGGGTTGGGCTGCCCGAATCATTTTGTGACAGTCATCCGTGGCAGTGATTTCATCTGCTAGGGAGTGTGCTTGTTGAATAGCAAGATCTTTTAAGCGTTCGCTAATGTGACGCTGAAGGTTATTGCGTTCCCGACGTAGTTTGATGCGGCCTTCACTTTGGCCACTTTTATAGATGAGCAGCCGTAACGCTTTCTGCTCGGCTGACAGTTTTTCCTACTAGATGGTCAGCAGTCTATCTAGTTCGGTTGTTTTTAAGGACACCTATGGTGCTGGTACTCCATAGATTTCAATATTTTGGTTATGGCTTGGATTGCATCGGAGCTGACGTCGATGTTAGCTATCTGCTCGCCGAGGGCCTTTTTGCATGACATGTGTATGATGAGCGTGGGTAGGTTGTAGGTGACTTTACCCTCTTGCCTGGTATGGCATTTATACATTAGGTAGAGATGGTTCATATGGAGGCGTGTAATGTCTGGCTTATGGTAAGAATTGAGGTATATGACTTCATAGGAACGAGCATCCCGAAGTAGGTTGTTTTCCTTCTGTCTTGCATAGTATGGCGTTTATTTGGTTGAAGACAGCTGTTGTAGCCATAGAACATTTAGGGGTTTTGCGTTCAGCAATGTGGAAGGTCCATGTTGTCCGGTGGCGGCATGGGTGTTTGAAAGGCGTATTTGTGGTAAATAGGCCTTTGGAACTAAGGAATGCCACCAGTGCATCTCCACTGCTGTTGCGTGTGCCCTCTCCATACGATCCCATGCATAAGCCAAGTCCTGAACCTTTGTCCCCAATGTCGAGTTTACACACGAACAGTTGTCATCTAGCTGCGATTGTGATGGCGGAGCTCAATTCTGCAAAATTGCTGGATTCTCTTTAGCTTTTTTGGAGGTTGGACAATATACGTTGCGGTGCGTTTTCGCGCTGGTACAGCCAGGTCGATGGATGCAACGCGATCACTGACGTATCCAAAACTAATGACATGGTCCAAGACCCTTGGTCCGATTAGGAAGCCTAAACCCCGGTATGTGGCCTGTTTTTGCTCCATGAGTACTAGCTTATGGGCTGGCTGAAGTTGCTGCTCTGAGTGTTTAGCTACTTTGGTCTCTTGCATGCATGTAATATCGATGTTATAGTGTTCACAGTCTGCACCTACGGTTTGCCTCTTTGATGTTGCAGTCAGACCACGTACATTCCATGTAGCTCCTGGTAAGATTGCGTCGTCCGAGGATGCCGAGCACAGTTACTTATTTGAAGAATGTTAGACATAATCAGAGTTGCCTCCGTATGCGGATGTCAGCTCGCAATCATTGAGGACTTAGTTTCCCAACAAATCGAATTGTGTGTCAGCAACAGCGGCCCAGTCAAATTAGTTTCAAAATATTCAACATAATCTATATTAAATAGTAAAACATACATAAGTGACTAATAAGTGTTTATCACGTACTAATTCGAGGGATTCATGACGTAATTTATTATGACATCAGCATATATGTGACATAGTTGATTATGATGTCATATGATCGGCTGAGAGACTGGATTCTACTATACCGAAGCCCTGGCTTTTGATTTTAAAGATGTAAAGCTGGGAGTTGTTGCTGTGCGAGGCGTCTATACATATAATGCTTATATAAATAAAGGTGATGATAGTAGTGGTCGCAAACTGATGATGATGATGATGATGATGATGATGATGATGATGATGATGATGATGATGATGATGATGACGATGACGACGACGATGATGATGCTGATGATGACGAGTAGCATGATGTACTGTATATTTACTATTACTATTACTGCCACGGCAACTCGCTAGGACGTGCCTACATTTGTGTGAGTAATAGGTAATAGCTTTACGCGCCGGACAAGACAATTTGTCTCTATTTATCATTAATAAATGACCACTCAAGATGTTGTTTGTAGGGTCCTGTCCCATCTAATATATGCTATGTGTAAATTAATTGAGGCCACCAAACTTCAAAATGCCGGCAATTTTTGCCGTTTTGTAAAATCGGACAACTGAGCATTGTTGTGAGTGGTAACGCAACGCTAATGGAATATTTTGTTGCTAAAGATGAATGCGAGAGACAATCTGACAAATCTAAAGGGCCATGATTAGATTACATTTATTTCCAGTAGTTGGAAGAAAATGACCATGTTTGTGTGTCAATATTAAAATGATTGAATATATATATATATATATATATATATATATATATATATATATATATATATATATATATATATATATATATATATATATATATATATATATATATATGATTGTGAAATAGGTACAGAAATTCACGTCTCACTATTAAGCCATGTAGCGTTGGTCATTAACTGTCTGCTGCTGCAAGCCACCAGACAATAATTTTAATAGACAATAACTCTGCATTTGTTGAATATTTTGAAAACAATTTGACTGAAAGTTGCTGGTGGCTTAGCCACCAACAACTTTCAGTAAAATAGTTTTCAAAATATTCAACATATATATGTAGAATTAAACCTCATGGAAAATGTCGTCTGCAGAAATTCAGCTGCCAGACAGTTAATCTTTGCAAATATATTACACTAATAAGAAAGCGCATTCTGACACGACGTATGATTGCGCATATTTAAGTTTAAATTTTCAATACTCCAACTTTTTATGTCTCACCTCAACTTGAACATTTTATTATAACTCCCGAAAATGGAGAGAAAATGCTACGAGTATTTGGATACAAGCTCGCGTAATAGCACCTCTCCTCTTTCTACTTTTCAGAATTATTGATAGTGCATTCCGTTCATGGATTGAGAACTGGAAACACTTTGACAAAATACTTATATTATCACATATGAGTAATATCAACTGCTAAGCTGCAGCTGTACTTCTGATATTAATTTAGAAATGTTTGCATTGCAAGCGTATCTCACTTTTTAATAATTGTAATCAAGTTGTATATGATTACCTGTATGACTGTCTGCCTTCGTCGGGTGGCCAGTTAGTTGGTCAGTCAGTCAGTCCCTTCAGTCTGTCGATCCGTCCATCTGTCAGTCAGTCAGTTAGTCAATCGTTCAGTTGGTTGACCAGTCGGCCGGTTAGTCGGTCGTTTTGTTAACTTGGCAGTATGTCGGTTTGGTTGTTAATTGTTGTTGTTGATTTGTCACATCTTTTATATTCTTTTTCACAAAGCTGTTCTAGAACACATCGATCAATGTGACGCGGTCCTTGCACCGCCGTTGCTGTGGAAACTCATTGCTACTGCTTGGAAAATAACTAGAATAGAAATGCAGATTCAAACAAAATAATAAGCTCATGAATTAGTTATCAACAATATACTGATGTATTCCCGCGGTGGTGAATGTCACAGTGAAAGCTGCTGATGCAGTTACCTATGATATTAGCATTTTCACTGGCCTATTGGAAGCTTACAAATCTCACCATCACCTTTGTGTCAGTAACCCTTTCATGACGACGCAGGCCTCTGCGGCTGTCTTGAGAAATGTCCATTTGCAGGCTAACAGAAGACTATTTTTGAAAATTTACCGTTGGAATGACTGGCTGGGTAACCGAACCTGCCATTCCAGTGATATGTTTTCAAAAAATAGTCTTCTCTTGGCATTCAAATGGACATTCAATAAGGAAATATTTATATTTTCTTGAAAAGATTTGTTCATTAAAGGGCCTACCATAGGAGAGATAAGCTGCATTAATGGAATACCTATAATGGGTAGATCCGATCTGTCACTCAACTATATGCTGTCATAGTCAATTACGTCACAGTTAGGCTGACGTCACAACCAAAATGCGTACTGAAGACGTATCTAGGTCCGTCATGAACGTAGAATAGTCCTCCAAGTGTACAAATGTGTATGTCTGTACTATTTATTAAATGTTCTGTTGAATATGTAGAAATTAATTTGACTGGCCGTTGTCAAATTAGTGTCAAATTATTTAACAACTTACCTGGAGAGTTACCTTGGAATTCGGATTCTTGGAATTCAAGATTCAAAGTATATTAATAGATCGCAACACGCGAAAGGCGGCGGCAGAGCATAACTAGAAACGGGCCTGACATAGCTAGAAATGGGCGGATGTAGCTAGAGATGTGCAGTACCTAGCTATAAATTGGCGTCTCCATTGGTACCGCTAAACCGAGGGGTGGGGGATGGGGGTGGGGTGTCAGAAGCGCCGTCGGTTACCATTTTGAGCCCGGAATGACACAATACAATTCGCGCTCTTTTGCAACGAAATGCACATTTTTGTTATTTTATCTAATTTGACTTGGAGCTATAAATTCGCCATTGCTGCATATGACATATTAGTCTCACAATGTTCAATATATGGTAACAGTATATTAGTCATGGAATGGAGCTTTACAATTTATCTATCCATCATCTGACGGCATATGACGTCATAATAAACTAAGTGGCGTGTGGGATGACGTCATAATTAATTATTACATAAAGGACTCGATATAGTCCGTCTTTAACGCTTAATAATCTGATATGGTGTACGAATTGTATGCATTTACCATTCAATAAACATTCTGTTGAATATTCTGAAACTAATTTGACTGGGTGCTGTTGCTGCCATAGGCAGCAACAGCAGTCAGTCAAATTAGTTTCAAAATGTTTAACAGCTTACCTGTATAGTGTTCTGGAGATCGATAATCGGGGAGTTCAGGGATCGATCGATCTAACACGAGCGAGGTGTGGTTGGAGCATAGCTAAAGATGGGCGGGGAAATAGCTAAAACTGGAAAGGTCCATTGAGATTGCTTACTGCAGGCTTGACATATTTAATAGACGTATGGGTACATTGACCTTGTCTAAAAGACAAGGAATAGATTTATGCCCATAAAAGGCTTCGTGAATATCGTCCTACTAGACTGTATTTATGGTATGGGTTTTCGCTATACATAATCTATGACTAAATATAGGAAATGCCGCTGCAGAATCAATTCATGGGAATTGAATAAAAATAATACAGCGATACACGCACAATAGACGCGGTTCACTTGCATGTAGACCTACTTTCTCTCGATATCTATAGGTTTCTGTTAAAGGCGTGTCGTGATGCGATGTTTTGTGCAGGTAGGCCTAATGTTTAATTGTTGCTGATGTTGGGCGTAGGAAAGACCTAGAATTACTAAACAGACCACAGATTAAAGATGGACAGCATATTAAATGTGCATTTCGTCGTTACCTTTGCATTGGTACTGGCCATTGGTGAGTGGAACAAACACGTGATTTATTTACAGTACAGTTCAGAAATAAGTTAACATGTTTCCAAAAAACCCAGAAACGTGTTATTTAGTTAGGAAGAAATGCTCTGTTGAATCATTTGAACATAGATGGATTGGAAGCCATTGCTGCCTTAGGCAATCCAGTTATGTTCAAATTATTCAACAGTGTGTATTATTTTGTTTGGGAAATATGTTAAGTTATTTCTGGGATGGGCTGTATGAAAATATGTATGGTTCGCTCGTGTGTTTGTCTAATTGTCTGTTTGTTTGTTTGTTCGCTCGCGTGTTTGTTTGTTTGTTTGTTTGTTTGTTCGCTAGTGTGTTTGTTTGTTTGTTTGTTCCCTAGTATGTTCGTTTGTTTGTTTGCTCGTGTGTTCGCTCGTGTGTTTGTTGGTTTGTTTGTTTGTTTGTTTGTTCGCTCGTGTGTTTGTTTGTTTGTTCGCTCGTGTGTTTGTTTGTTTGTTTGTTTGTTTGTTTGTTTGCTCGTGTGTTTGTTTGTTTGTTCGCTCGTGTGTTTGTTTGTTTGTTTTTTTGTGTGTTTGTTTGCTCGTGTGTTTGTTTGTTTGTTTGTTTGTTCGCTCGTGTGTTTGTTTGTTTGTTTGTTTGTTTGTTTGTTTGTTCCCTCGTATGTTTGTCTGTTTGTTTGTTTGCTCGTGTGTTTGTTTGTTTGTTTGTTTGTTTGCTCGTGTGTTTGTTTGTTTGTTTGTTTGCTCGTGTGTTTGTTTGTTTGTTTGTTTGTTCGCTCGTGTGTTTGTTTGTTTGTTTGTTTGTTTGTTTGTTTGTTTGTTTGTTCCCTCGTATGTTTGTCTGTTTGTTTGTTTGCTCGTGTGTTTGTTCGTTTGTTTGTTTGTTTGTTTGTTTGTTTGTTTGTTTGCTCGTGTGTTTGTTTGTTTGTTTGTTTGTTTGTTTGCTCGTGTGTTTGTTTGTTTGTTTGTTTGTTTGTTTGTTTATTTGCTCGTGTGTTTGTTTGTTTGCTCGTGTGTTTGTTTGTTTGTTTGTTTGTTTGTTTGCTTGTGTGTTTGTTTGTTTGTTTGTTTGTTTGGTTGTTTGTTTATTTGTTTGTTTGTGTGTTTGTTTGTTTGCTTGTGTGTTTGTTTGTTTGTTTGTTTGTTTGTTTGTTTGTTCGCTCGTGTGTTTGTTTGTTTGTTTGTTTGTTTGTTTGTTTGTTTGTTCCCTCGTATGTTTGTCTGTTTGTTTGTTTGCTCGTGTGTTTGTTCGTTTGTTTGTTTGTTTGTTTGTTTGTTTGTTTGCTTGTGTGTTTGTTTGTTTGCTTGTGTGTTTGTTTGTT
Source organism: Chaetoderma sp. LZ-2023a (assembly GCA_034401795.1). Lineage (NCBI taxonomy): Eukaryota > Metazoa > Mollusca > Caudofoveata > Chaetodermatida > Chaetodermatidae > Chaetoderma > Chaetoderma sp. LZ-2023a. Next base: position 50,340,589 of record CM067368.1, read on the forward strand.
TGTTTGCTCGTGTGTTTGTTTGTTTGTTTGTTTGCTTGTGTGTTTGTTTGTTTGTTTGTTTGCTTGTGTGTTTGTTTGTTTGTTTGTTTGCTCGTGTGTTTGTTTGTTTGTTTGTTTGTTTGTTTGTTTGCTCGTGTGTTTGTTTGTTTGTTTGTTTCTTTGTTTGTTTGTTTGCTCGTGTGTTTGTTTGTTTGTTTGTTTCTTTGTTTGTTTGTTTGCTCGTGTGTTTGTTTGTTTGTTTGTTTGTTCGCTCGTGTGTTTGTTTGTTTGTTTGTTTGTTTGTTTGTTTGTTGCCTCGTATGTTTGTCTGTTTGTTTGTTTGCTCGTGTGTTTGTTCGTTTGTTTGTTTGTTTGTTTGTTTGTTTGCTCGTGTGTTTGTTTGTTTGTTTGTTTGTTTGTTTGCTCGTGTGTTTGTTTGTTTGTTTGTTTATTTGTTTGCTGGTGTGTTTGTTTGTTTGTTTGTTTGTTTGTTTGTTTGTTTATTTGCTTGTGTGTTTGTTTGTTTGTTTGTTTGTTTGTTTGTTTGTGTGTTTGTTTGTTTGCTTGTGTGTTTGTTTGTTTGTTTGTTTGTTTGTTTGCTCGTGTGTTTGTTTGTTTGTTTGTTTGTTCGCTCGTGTGTTTGTTTGTTTGTTTGTTTGTATGTTTGTTTGCTCGTGTGTTTGTTTGTTTGTTTGTTTGTTTGTTTGCTTGTGTGTTTGTTTGTTTGTTTGTTTGTTTGCTTGTGTGTTTGTTTGTTTGCTTGTGTGTTTGTTTGTTTGTTTGCTCGTGTGTTTGTTTGTTTGTTTATTTGCTTGTGTGTTTGTTTGTTTGTTTGTTTGTTTGCTCATGTGTTTGTTTGTTTGTTTGTTTGCTTGTGTGTTTGTTTGTTTGTTTGTTTGTTTGCTTGTGTGTTTGTTTGTTTGTTTGTTTGCTCGTGTGTTTGTTTGTTTGTTTGTTTGCTCGTGTGTTTGTTTGTTTGTTTGTTTGTTTGCTCGTGTGTTTGTTTGTTTGTTTGTTTGCTTGTGTGTTTGCTTGTTTGTTTGCTCGTGTGTTTGTTTGTTTGTTTGCTCGTGTGTTTGTTTGTTTGTTTGCTCGTGTGTTTGTTTGTTTGTTTGTTTGTTTGCTCGTGTGTTTGTTTGTTTGTTTGTTTGTTTGCTCGTGTGATTGTTTGTTTGTTTGTTTGTTTGCTCGTGTGTTTGTTTGTTTGTTTGTTCGCTTGTGTGTTTGTTTGTTTGTTTGTTTGTTTTTTTGTTTGTTTGTTCGCTCATATGTTTGTTTGTTTGTCCGCTCGTGTGTTTGTTTGTTTGTTTGTTTGTTTGTTTGTTCGCTCGTGTGTTTGTCTAATTAGCTGTTTGTTTGTTTGTTCGCTCGTGTGTTTGTTTGTTGGTTTGTTTGTTTGTTTGTGTGTTTGTTTGTTTGTTTGTTTGTTTGTTTGTTTGTTTGCTCGTGTGTTTGTTTGTTTGTTTGTTTGTTTGTTCGCTCGTGTGTTTGTTTGTTTGTTTGTTTATTTGCTCGTGTGTTTGTTTGTTTGCTCGTGTGTTTGTTTGTTTGTTTGTTTGTTTGCTTGTGTGTTTGTTTGTTTGTTTGTTTGTGTGTTTGTTTGTTTGCTTGTGTGTTTGTTTGTTTGTTTGTTTGTTTGCTCGTGTGTTTGTTTGTTTGTTTGTTTGTTCGCTCGTGTGTTTGTTTGTTTGTTTGTTTGTTTGTTTGTTTGCTCGTGTGTTTGTTTGTTTGTTTGTTTGCTTGTGTGTGTGTTTGTTTGTTTGTTTGTTTGTTTGTTTGCTTGTGTGTTTGTTTGTTTGCTTGTGTGTTTGTTTGTTTGTTTGCTCGTGTGTTTGTTTGTTTGTTTGTTTGCTTGTGTGTTTGTTTGTTTGTTTGTTTGCTTGTGTGTTTGTTTGTTTGTTTGTTTGCTCGTGTGTTTGTTTGTTTGTTTGTTTGTTTGTTTGTTTGTTTGCTCGTGTGTTTGTTTGTTTGTTTGTTTGTTTGTTTGTTTGCTCGTGTGTTTGTTTGTTTGTTTGTTCGCTTGTGTGTTTGTTTGTTTGTTTTTTTGTTTTTTTGTTTGTTTGTTCGCTCGTATGTTTGTTTGTTTGTCCGCTCGTGTGTTTGTTTGTTTGTTTGTTTGTTTGTTCGCTCGTGTGTTTGTCTAATTAGCTGTTTGTTTGTTTGTTCGCTCGTGTGTTTGTTTGTTTGTTTGTTTGTTTGTTTGTGTGTTTGTTTGTTTGTTTGTTTGTTTGTTTGTTTGTTTGTTTGTTTGCTCGTGTGTTTGTTTGTTTGTTTGTTTGTTCGCTCGTGTGTTTGTTTGTTTGTTTGTTTATTTGCTCGTGTGTTTGTTTGTTTGCTCGTGTGTTTGTTTGTTTGTTTGTTTGTTTGTTTGTTTGCTTGTGTGTTTGTTTGTTTGTTTGTTT